>QVRM01004830.1:15000-102717 GCA_003439945.1 Dermanyssus gallinae
AACTCTTTATATTATAAAATGGCCAGCATGCAGGCTCGATCGCTAACGAGGGCGGCAAGGTCTCTTTAAGAGAGGGCACATCTAGTTATGACGGCTGCAAAACAGCCGTCGACTTGTCCACGACATATCGTATGGCTAAATGACCGAAGTTAAAAGCCTTGAGCGGTTTTCCGACTTAGTTGCTCAGGGGATCTGGAACATTGCCCGGCTATCGCTACTTCTCGATCGTAGAGCAGCAACTTGTACGAAAACCTGTGGCTCCGTGCTAAGGGCGTGCCAGTAGTGCTGCATGCGTTTGACCACTAGTTCTCACTGCTTCCGCGGGTGATTTCACCGCGTACGATGCTCCCTTTTCTACGGAACTGTGTCTACTAGGAGTCAGACACGATGATAGTACCATTGTCATCATCTTGGCTCGTTTCATTTTTCGAAGTACAAGTAAGAGCAGGTTTAGCGACATGGTACACACTAGATACACCTACATAACATTACTATGAGCCGGAGCTGGTCTACGGCGGGTTTACATAACCCTCTTCGTGGTCATGCCAACGATGGGGAGCTCTCTCTGCAAAGAAGTACCAATAGTAGCAAAAGATACTGAATCTTAGTGAATACTAGTGTGTGTCCGTAATCTTAGTGGATTTGAGATCATTTTAGTGCGACAAGAAATCACGTATCTATCGCTGCAAATATATTAGTAAAAAAAAAAAACATTGGCAAAAGGTATGCTTGACTTGATAAACAAGTATATGGTAGTATTGTTTGCAAAAACCGACTCAACAGAATCAGAAGTAGGTCTGACGTCTTCATAAACTTACCACTCAGATTATTTTATCTTCCAGATGCAATCATGTTTTGTATTCTAGAAGCTAAGATTTAATACTAGCGCAAACCAAGTGCCCCCGACGCAACGACTAGAAGGTAAATGGGGTGGCAAGTTGAGGCACACGTCTCGGCAAGAGAGGACTTGATTGTGTGAGCATCTACATCGAAGCAAGTCAAATCCAAAGAAAACGGTGAATCCTACTAATCAATGTCCTTTTTAAAGGAGAAGACAAGAACAACTTTGTGGAGACGCACGGATTTGCCCGTATAGACGGTATAAGGGCAGATAAGCGCCCTACCTCATGGGCCACGCTTCCGAAGTACCGGCAATTAACTTCGAGGATAGACCCGTTGGCAGTTCATGATTCTAAGCTGTGCCCTCTTACTAGCTCTTGTTTGGTGCGGAGGCATTTAGGGGAATCTAAGGTCTGGAGCACATACCAGAATCTCTGTTGGATGAGGCAGCAGGTCTTCACCTGAGTTGAAATCAGAACCAACACAGGTAGGTTTCCTGGCATTTTGGCATATGAACTGCGTCGACACGCCGTCGAAAGGTTTTTTTCGCTGTCAAAGAAAACATAAGGGAACGGCTGAGGTTTTCTTCTTTCACTAGAACCGCCGTTTGAAGGAGAGAGAAAAGTGCCGAAAGGCACTTGTCAATCATCTCCCTGCTTTCATGCAGCATTGCTGCAATAAAGCCGGGACCGGGAACGATGCTGACGGCTGCATATTTTGGTTCTAAATCAGAGGAAAAATTTGGCAATGTTTGAAATTCACCAGCTTTGCATATAAGAAGCTTTTTGTTTTTTCTAGGGACCGCTTGACATAAGTCAGCAAGTATGTTAATATAATGCATATACAAAAGTTTATCTACGCCCACATATGAGCATAACCCTAGTGCTACCAGTGCTAAATAAAATTTAGCATCTAATTCAGAGCCAAAAAACGTGTTATATTTGCATGGTATATACATGTATATATAAGTATAATTTTAGTTGTATGCCTGCATCTGCATTAACATTGCAAGCGCATAGCGCCATCGTTCATTAAGTGCAAGCGGGTATGCTATGATATGCATAATACGTCTGTCAAGCGTCATACTCGAATGCTTCCGCTCCTGTCTTGCTCGGTCGAACGAGACGTCAGAGTGCGGTTGATTGCCTAACATATAACCCTCTTGCGCATTATTGCGCGTTTTTGTACCATATATATATATATATATATGTATATATATATATATATATATATATATAAGGCAAGGTGCCGACGTAACAATGCTAACAACGCCCGGGATCCTTACTGACCCACTGCGGTTCCACTGCCGTGCGAGCCGTGCGCCTCATATTTATTGTCCCACACTGCGCGCTCCTATTTCCCCTCGTTACGCCTTTGCTGCGTTCTTTCCTCGGAGAATGGGCTCGGCGTAGCTCTACGTCATCTACTAAAGTTTAGGTAACCGACTACCCTAGCAGCTGATTTTGTGTTGCGTAGAAGATGGGCCGATGATGCCCAGCCAAGCAGACATATCGGCGCGCAGACACCGACATCGACAGGTCTGATCTGCAAGGTTTACAAGGCGTGGACAACAATGCGACGGCACGCCTGGGCGCACGTCCATGATCCCAAGGGGGGGGCCGTCGCGCTGCAGTCAATCGTACGTTGTCGAGTGGCTGCAAATGCTCACCCCACGTATCGGCACCGCCACCCCTAGCCCAAGTTCGACAACTTCCAAACTTACTATTAGCCCCACAACTACGAATACTGGCGCCCACAGCTTCTGCTGTAACTACAGGGGCCCCTACTATGACTGCTTCCACCACTGAGAGCGAGACAACGGCTTTTATTGTTGTTATTGTAGCTGTCATTGTTGTTGTTGTTGCTGCTGCTGCTCCTGCTACTATTACTGAGGCTCCGGCATTAGCCCGGCATGAGATGAGCGACAAGCGCTGCGCATAGCTGCTAGCTGGTTGATTAGTGCGTTAGTTAGCTGGTTAACTAGGCGGTTTGTTAGCAGCGCTAAGTTACTCGACAGTCGTTTTGACCCCTCGTCATCGGCAACGTGGTGATGTTACAATGATGCCGATGATGATGATGATGATGAAGATAATGACGACAATCCTGCACCTCACCAGTACGCAACGCACGTAGTATCCGTTTACCGAGGTCCTGCGTTTCGTATGCATCGTGTTTTGTGTCTGTGCACGCCACGAGATTCTTTGAGTTGGTGGCGTTAATGCTCACAACGACTCCAGCACGCTGAGAGGATAACCCACGGAGGAAACAAAACGTATACCTTCAGTTTTATTTGTATGCAAGGTATAGTTTCTCTACTACTCTAGTAATTCTAATGTTGTCCATTAATACAGCATCTCTTGAAACGTGCGTCACTTTATTGTACACCAATCAAAGGTCCTTCTCTCTTTTCTATTGAGGCAAGTCGCTCTCCAAGTCGCATGATACGTTTTTATATATTGTTCGTTTACTTAAGTAGTAGTAGTTCCAGAGCGGGACTCGAGCCCGGTGGCGTGATGACTTAAGTCTCCGCCTCGCAACCGGAGGAGACACATAGGTGCGCGGGTTCGAGCCCCACCGTTGCACATTTGTATTTGTGGGGGTCCGTCTATGAAGCAATGCGAAAAACAGTTCCGTAGACGTTAAATCTTGGCTGAGGGTCAGCCCGAAAACTTTAGTGTTTTTAGAGCGGGACTCGAGCAGTGGACGAACTAATTGCAAGGATGTGTGGATACGGGGAGCACAGATGATCGAGAAGATCATGCAGAAGAAAGTTTACCTGGAGTATGATAGGAAACGGAGGGAGATAGAGAGAGAGAGGGGGAGCTGACCATCACACCTACAACTACACCAACAAACCGCGAAATAAAGTGCAAAAAATTTCCGCGGGTTTTCAAATAAATTTGCCCGGCCACAAGTGTGATCGGTCCAATGAAAAAAAAGTAGTAGTAGTAGTAATAATACTACTATGAAATATTTGCGTAGACATCCAAACAAGAAAAGGGTATACTCAACAAGGTGTGCCGAAATTTCTTCGAAGACTGTTGTTTGTAGCGGATTCGTGAGTGAATCTTTGTTGTGTGAATCTCATGTTATTTTCTACGCGCAGATGTGCTACGCTGCGGGCGCCATGATGATTTCACTCAAGTGTAGATCGTCGAATGTTCCGGGTTGTATCTACGAGGAGCCAACGAAATTGTAGTAGTCTCATTCTGTGTACTCCCCATAAGCATAGCTGTGATGAGCATTTACAAATCGCCGTGCAGTCGTCAATATCGACGGGAAAAACCCAAAAGCATCCGCAGCTCAAGGAATCCGTCGAGACGCGCCGCAACTTCGACACGTTGGAATCATTAGAGTGTGTCACAGCGAGCGAGGGAGCAAGGGACATGGGGAGAACGCGCAATGTTAGAGAGAGCTTCTAGCTTCAGTGCAGTGCTCCAATCCAGACAAACGGGTCTCATACGTGGTCTGTGCGCGTAACGGCTTCGGTCACTAAGAGGTGCTTCATTAGATGCATTTGGTCTGGCGCTGTTCTAGAAAGGTGACACATAACAAAACAACGGAGCACGTCCTCGCCTAATGAATTCTTGTTCGGAGTGTACCTCACGTCTTCTTAACGTTCAGCTGCGAATTGACCACACTCCACAACCGTGTCGCTTATTATTTAATATATATATATATATATATATTCAACGACAAACAACAGCATGCTACATGTCTATGAAAGATACTTTATGTAAGCACGTAGAACCAGAATATCGTTATGGCTATATTCTGACAACTCTGTTATTCTCTGAAATTGCTCAAATTTTCGAAGTCTTTGCTACAATTAAAGATGAGGCAACGCGCAAAATTTGCGCTCAAAAAATGTCCGATTTATGAGTTCGAGCGCATACTACCAGTATGGTGATGTTAACATTATGATATCATTTTGTAAAATAAGCAATTCACTTAATGGTCTATCAGTTTTTATGATAATTTAACAGGCGTGAAGTATCCGTTTGGACTTTTCTTATTCAGAAGATTCCCTCAGAGGATGACGTAGTTCCGACACAGAAAAGTTTAATAGGAAAGCCGTCTACAACTAAGCGAGAGCTTTAATAAAGCTTTTACATTCAGTACAGCCAATTCAAGTACTCACAGGTTTCTACATGCCCATTGCGCGCAACGGCTTTGGTCACCAAGAGGTGCTTCCGTAGACAGCTCGGCTGGAAGTGAGATCTATTATTATTATTATTATTATTTTGGTGACAGAAGGCAATATCAACAAACCAGAACTTACAAATATTTTTGAATGAGACCCTTCACAATTTAAAAATGCGTGCGCACATATGTGCAGCTATATATAGACTCAAGAGTTAGCCTTGTTCGAATACTCTTGTTTGTTTAAGGACTGCAGATTAAGTAGTAGATTTATTGGTTCGAACAGTTTAGGAAATCTTACTAGTGGCAGCGCGGCCTAGATGTAAGGTGTTGAAGTTTGGTGTTTCTCTCGAGCCCTAAGAGCCCGAGTTCAGCCCGAGTGTCGCCGCTGCTGTCGTCGTTTACGTTGCTCACGCGCCGCCCAGCGTCTGCTGCGGTTTTCACCATGAGAAATTCCAATACTGTTAAACGCATTTACGTCAGGCGTCAACATTCCTGAGACGCATCCAGCCGACGCGCACTGACGTTTCCCTCCGAGTGGGCATACTCTAACCTCACCTGCCTGATATCAAGTATCCCGGCACGATGTCGGGGTGCGTCCTCTCTCCAATCGATTGGCGGGCTTCGTTCCTCTTCGTCCTTCGTCATTCGATCCGTTTAAATAACTGCGCTGGTCACTGGGACTGCAGGTCAGCTGAAAAGTCGCTCAAGCTCCAGCTCGCTGCTAGGGAAGGACTAGGAGGACTAAAGTCTGTATTTGGTAAACGTGGAAGCCACAACATGTCCCTGCTAGGACGCCCGAAGCAGAAAGGCAACGACATGAAGAAAAGCAAAAGGATCAAGAAGGAGATGTTTCTAGTACGGAAACACACGAACATACACAGGCCGTGCCTTACCGACCTAACATACCGCTGCACCTCCTACTAGCTGAACGTTATGCACAATTACAACGCCTCTTATTCTCTAGTAGAATGTGTTGCTACATTTCACAGCAAAGACAGATAGCCCTGTTCCATAGATATATTAATACATTTGGAGACCTGGCAAAGTTTTCGAAATTTCTGTGGCAGATTAGGTATAGTTTTTCTTCTACTAGTATAATTTTTATTTAGATTATATTTAGATTTAGACGTAATCTCTGCCAATCTTTATGCATTTTTATGGCATTAAATGCATGAACCGAGGCACATATCCAAATTGCGTTTTTGGTGTTTCTGAAATATCTCGGAGTTTTCCAGCTCCACCTCGAAGATTTCAGGTGCCAATTGGCATAAATTAAAACGTATGTTTTTCCTTCAAAAATATGAATTACGCTCCTCACTGCATCACATTTTTCCAGTTCAAAAATCGTCATAATTTCACTTCTGGTGAAGAACACGGTAACTAACATCTTGCCGGTCGATCGTTGTCGCTTCATTTTTGTGGGAGGTCGCCCTGACGTCTAACTACTGCAAGTTCTGGAAGCTGACTAGAGGGTCATAAAAATGTACTTAAATCTTATCGCTTGCGACGAGTGATGACCCCGAGTCTCGAAACCGACGAACGGTGGTCCTCGTTGAATATGATCAGAAATACTCAAGCCAGAGAAACCCGCGCCTCTTTTTCGTCCGGTACCATATCCCATCGTATATCCCTACGCATCCATACCATCAGTGTATCCTCCTATACTTACTGAGCTTTTGCCTTCCATTAGGACAATTTCTTCGTTGTAATATTGACCTGGTCTTTCCTAACATTTAGTCCTGAAGCTAGGGTTTCCAACAGGTATGTATCTCTGCTCCCTGGAAGTTTCTTTTACATTCTATTACAAAATGTTCATTTGACGCAACCCGTAACCCACAAGCCGGACATCCTATACTTCATACGGCATCTGCCGTGCTCTCAAATTATCGTATATCTACCCATTCTACCCCGCCCATTTCCCGCTTTTCCTTTTCATATATACCTGCCTAATTTAATTTGAAATCCATCGCAAATTTCTATTTGCCCGTTTATGGTCTTTTTAGCCTCGATTTCACTATTTTCTCCTCGTTCTTGCCCATTGCTGACTTTTCTACCCATCTTCCTAGCTGCTTACTCTACTGTGCGGTCTTACTTCGTTTTGATCCTTATTGCCGTCTTCGCTAGCTGCATTTGTTAAACCCATCTTTTATTTGTGACATTATTAATCTTATCACTTTTCTTTGTATCGTTTCTAACTTCTTTTCCAACCCGCGCTGTGGGCCAGAGAGGCACTAGTAAATGTACAGGAACTTCCATATATTGTTTGGTACTATAGACCTATTAAACCCCCATATGCCCCTACATCTTACAGCATTTCTTCCCCTTTCAGTCTACTTTTTCCGTAATATATTTCTTTCTCTAAATAATCATCCTCTGTAGTCATTATCACCCAAGATACTTGGGTATACGTATATATAAATATTTTTGATAAGGTAATTTATTTATTATATACAAAATTACAACGGTATGCTATTTCATATATTTACAAATATTGCAACGAAGTCGATAGTAATTTAAAACCTACTACAGTTACTATTTGTTGGCAAAAAGTTGCAGCTGGAATGAAACTACTTGTGTTTTTCTCTATGCGAGAGTCAATTTAGAAATACTAGTGTCCCCATCATTGACGGGGTAATAGGTGTGATTTTAAATTTTCTTAAAGTTGTTTAAGGACTTCAAACAACGCAAGCTGAACGGAAGAGTGTTCCACTCCCTGAGGGCTCGAACGCCAAAAGCTTGGCCGCTGCTTCGATGCATACGGATGTTTAGTGCGACCGTGTTAGATGCTCTGGTCTCTCTCGCTCTTTTTCTGTGGAGGAGGTATTAATGTAGTTACGCACTATCGCTACGAGTCTCTATCTCTCGCAGTGTGGGACTCGACCCCAAGGTTGGATGTTACTCCGTTGAGACCCGTACCCACTAAACGCACCTCCCCCCTTAAGCTTCACTCTCTGATAGCCCATATCTTCATAAAACAGTACTATGGAATATCAGGAGAAGTGGCGAGCGCCCTGTTCAGGAAGCAGTGGTGGCTGGGGCGTCGCCCAGAGGATCCAGCACTGTTCTAACACCTGCAAGCCCGTTTCTTCAAGCTGCACTTCTCTATGGATGCTTTTGGGTTGAAGCAGCAGTGTCTGGTTTCTTTGCACTTTTCACGTTTCTCTGGGGACTTCTTTTGCCAGCTTCAGCGCTCATGGAGACCAGATTCTGTAAACTTATTAGCTGCGTCGTATATATATTATATATATAAGATAATTATACTGACTAAATTCAATGTCTTCCCCTTTAATTATAAGCTTGCATTTCCTAGCCCTATTAAATGCTAAAAATGCGCTCTTTAATTGCGGCTTAAATACAAGGCCCAGTTCCTTCCGCTGCTTTCTCCACATGCATTCAAGATTAAATTGCGCTTCGCTAGTGCCCGCGCCTAACACTACCATATCGTCAGCAAACAGCAGTACTGGGATCTTGATATATACCCACCCTTATTCGTTCTATCTACCATTCCTATACCCGTGCTATTAATCATTCGTGATAGTCTCTCTATATACATTTAAAAAATCACCGATGATAACGGATACTCTTGCCTGACCTGTTAGCGACTATAAGTTATATAGATTGTGTGGCTGCTATTATTCGAACTGTGTTATTCCTGTACATTTCTTCTAGTACCTCCACCCAGTTTCGTTCTGTCTACCAGATCATATGCTTTTTAAGATCTAAAAGCTCTGCCACACACCCTTGTCCCCGCAATCTCGAAACATTTTGATCATCTAGCCGTTCCTATTTCCGCATTGCCATTATCTTGTTTCTCTCTAGAATACTCTGTATTCTACTCTAAGATACTTGTATAAATATTTGATACGTTATAGGTGTAATTGTGATTGGTCGTTTATTGTGTAAAGTGTTATTATCAACCTCCTCTTTGAGAAAAAAGAGAAACTCTTCCGTTGCGCCAACCTTTCAGGAGTTTGCCCCCTCTAAATATAATATTAAACTGCTTCGTAAGATAACACACGTACTTCTTTTGCAACGCCTGGATACTTCCTACGGAAATTGCGCCATGACTACACGCCGTTTTTGGATTAATTTTCCGTACCTCGCTTTCGACCTTCGCCTCGACGAATCTTCGTTCCAGTCTTTCTTTTACTGTTTACCCCAGTCGTAAAAATGAGTGCTTGTAACGCGGTGTCCATTTCCTCTATTCTGTATGCTGTATCTTGCTGTATATTCTGTATTTACTCTATTCTGTATGCTGTATCATCATTGTTTTTTCCAGTCTGACATAGTCTCTAAACCGTTTTGCTCGCTGTCCCCTAGAATTCTGGTTAATTCCATCTGCCTTTTCAGTTGCATCTTGTATTAACATTTAAGCTCTATTTTTTGCCCCCTTGTAATTGGCCCATAATATATATATATATATAAGATTGTAAGAGGGTTGTATTCTTTACAGCCGTGCATCCGAGAGCCAGCCGGTCTCCTGAGAAGCGACGAAAAGAGACCGGACGCTCTCACCCTTATCTCCTTTGAAAGGGAAAGGCTCTTGTTTGAGATGCGACGATCACTGACACCCTTGCCCCTTCAAGCCTGGAGGCGAGCGCATCTTCCTGGCCCCGCGGCTCGCAACGCTAAACAATTAAAGATTAACAAATATGCCCAGCTCGCCAACGAGTTAATTTTCGTCCCGCTAGTATTTGAGACACAAGGGGAACATGGCCCCGAGGCATGGTCGCTTCTCCAAAAGATTGGCAAACGAGTCGAACTGGCGACAGCAGAGAAAAGAGCCCTTGACTATTTACTTCAAGGGCTCTATCACTGGCGGCTCAGCGCGGCAACGCAGCGGCAATAATGGGCACAATGAGGAGCTGCCTCGACGATAAGCTCGACTGGCAGCGCACCTCACAAGCCCTTGTGCAATTCAGTTAATCACATACCCCTGTAACCCTAAAATTAAATAATACATTATATATATATATATATATATATATATATATATGCTAACCTACCATAAACAGAAAAGTCTTGTTAGGCTTTAATTCAAGTTAATTACTTGGAATAATAGTACAGTGACAATGCACATGCAAGCGCGGAAAATCTACCATCAGGTCTTCCTTGACGCCTTTCGTCGCGTCAAATTATGGCCCAAACTGCCTATCAAAGCAAAAAAGAGATGGGTAAACAAAGCAGCTAGAGTTTTAAGGCAGCAACACGCGCAACCTCTGCAGGCTTTCAATAGGTTCAAAGTTTGGAGTACATCGAAAGGCCGTTGCAGTTCTTACGCTAACTTGCGGCAACGCAGTGACAACCATGTCTACAAGAACCAATAATGGCTTAAAAAATGGTTTAAGATATGCGGTCACATAAACCCCGAGAATACCAAGTGGCATCGAATTTCTAGAAAACGATCGGTATCTGAATATCACAGTAGCACAAGATGGGGGAAGAAATATGCACCGATGTAAGTACGTATGATTAGAGATAACTAGGGATGGGCGTCTACGTCTGAGTAAATAAAACGTCGGATACTGCAAAAAACAACGTCTGCAGGAGGCGGTAAAATAAAAGACTCACAGCATACGGAACGGTAACTTCGCTAGAATTTATCGCTGTTAAAGCCGCACAATTCCGAGTTTGGAGATGAAACGTAACATGAGTTTAGTGAGTTTGTGTACCCCACACAAGTGGCTGATAGATGCAAACGTATCTTTCCGATTAAGCATTTCCGATACTACTACCAAAAGTGCAAGCAAGGCGTGCGTGTACAGCTACCATTATAGGTTTAAGTTGGGGTAGGAATGCTGCCCACCAGATTCGACTATACAACGCACAGACCCGGTGAACCATTTCACTGTGTGAAGTAGTACATGAAATCGGAAATCGTTGAGCACGTGGTTTAAAATGCAACACGGCCTATCCAAGTGATCATGTATTTGTCCGGCGACTGAGCCTCACTTAGCACTGCAGTCACGAAACTATTCGGGAAAAGAAGAGAGTCCTGACGAAATAGGAAAAGGAAACTCAAATTGGTCACTAAAATTACTTGCCTCGTTAAATGAGGATAACCTCATACCGTATCATATTTCCTTACCCCCCTTCTGTCTTAAGTTTGTAAACGAATGGTTTATAACAATTAACTATTTCTTGAATTGGCTTATTAAGCAACTTAAATTGTATGTTAGTAAAGAGCAACATGCCTGAAAACCGACTTAACCGAACAAATACTCGTATTTGGCATACTGCATGTGCGTTTCCTATACTCTTTTGACTTAATATTGACATAAAACAAACGCGCAATTCCATAACCACATATATATATATATATATATATATATATATATACGTATAGCGTACATACGCTTGGCAATTCTGTTTTCCTTGGCGGCATCATCCTTTCTCGGAAGCGCCGGTCAAAACGAGTCAGACCGCTTCGGCCGCTTGCCAAACTCCTACTGGCCGACCATGGGGATGAGTTACTCTGATTGCAGTTTCAGGGGGTAGCCAGCAAGATCTGCTTCACAACGGCAGCAGTAGTAATATCAGCAGAAGCCCGAAAGTGGGCCAAGTGTCGAATAGCTTCAAAATCTCATAGTTTTGTCACTCAGCTGCCACTTGGCGTTGGCGTAGGGACTCAATCTATCGAACACATACATCCACGACCGGCAGCGGCTTGTTGGCCAGCGCGGGAACGACTCCCGCGTTGGAACGACGACGGGAGATCACTCCCACTACTACCCGCCTGCCTGTCTGTCTGCCTGCGCAAACTTGATGAGTCCCCGGAGACCACTGGGAGTTACTCCCCCCGGTTTGCAACTTCGGCTTCTCCACGCCGTGTGTCACGCGCCCGCAGAGATACGCCGTAACCCCCTTAAAAGGGTACCCCTTATTCCTCTCCTCCCGAAGAGTACCTCCCGCCTCTGCCTACGCCCATCCCAACGAGCCGCGCCGTGCTATTTTAGCGCCGTGCCTCGACAACGTTCGTTGCCCCCCCTGAGCAGCTGCAGCCGCAGTTGCCGCCGCCGCCAATTTCTGGCGCTGGCTGTTGGCTAGCACGGGCTGACTACGGGCGGTGCATGCGGACGTCGCCGACGAGAAGGAGGTAGACAGGACACTTCTATACTCGCGGACGCCGTTGTCAGCCAACCGGCGGCAGCAGCAGTAGCAATAGCGGTAATGGCAGCAATTCTGTGTGCTGGATGTCTCAATTCCGTTGGCGTCTACACACATACATATCTACCCATCCGCTACAATTTACCGCTGCCATTCGATGTATTCCGAAGATGTGTCTCCCCTCGCCCTGTCTCCCCCCGCCTCGTCTCCCCTCATCCCAGCCTGTCCCCCCCCCCCTACGTCCGGCGGCCCGCCTTATCTTCGCTGCGTTGCCATCGTTTGCATGCACACCCTCTGGGCAATACCTATCCTCGTCATCTTCCTCCTTCAATTTTTCCTTTCTCGTTAGGTGCTTAAAGATGATTTGCCATATATCTGCGCTAGTTCTTCTACTATTACTGCTACCACACAGTTTTGTCTATCAAAGTATCTATTATATCTTTCCGGCTATGCCTCTCTGGCTGGGCAATGGAACGGCTGAGCCAAATGCTGGTTGCATTCATTGCCACCAGCATTGCAAGGCAGAAAAGTCGGTCAAACTCTTCACTAAGTCAGCTGAAGTTTCGGATGCCGGACTGACCATGCTGCTGATACTGCAATTGTTGCTATAGCTACTTCGGTTGAGCGGAAAGTGTGAAGCTGATTAACGAGCTAGAACGAACGCATTTTGGACACGCAACGTAACTCGACGCACTGTCATGTTTTAGCAGCGCGCCAGCGCCTGTCGAAACGCCCAAACAAGCGATGTGAGCGGAGAAGCATACACATTCCTAAATGAATGCGGTAGTGAAAGTTTAGAGATCGGCCTATTCAAGCATGGTGATAATAATATCACGACCACAATTTGGCAATCACACCCCCTGCGTGTGATTTCTATAGCAGACCCGAGAACAGGCTAAATGAATAATGCGTTTTTCAGCAGGGAAATGTTGTCTCCGCCAATTGATAACAGGACTTGTGTAGAATGGTCGCTTTCTGCGACCTCCGTTGCCCGCTAAATGGCAGGCAAAAGGAACACAAAAGGAACAACCTTTTCACACAAAGTCCTTACACAATTAGGGCTTTCTAACTCCCGCACACATTACTGCTACAATGTACAGCTAACATAAAATACAGATATAAAAGTTCATTTAATTTAAAATGTACCAGCAGAACGGTACTTTTAATCCTCTACTTTGCTCAAAACCCGTACGCGTTGGGTACGAGAATATTCGTTTTCAGTAATAATAGCATCACGTATATGGCAAACCAGAAAACAGCCCTAATTTGCGCTTAATTTAGACTAGCCTTGACAACATTGCCAGTTCACGTGTTCAAGTGCAGTGTGTTTTTACGCACCCCTCTACGCCTCAGCTGACGACCATAGCTCATCTTAATCTCTCTTTTCTCATACATATATATTTTAGATTTTCCGTAAGGCCCGTGTACGGTTTTTTCATGTCATGGCTAATTTTAATCCACTCCATATATATATATATATATATACTGAATTATCGCGAATTCCGCCCCGCCCATAAAGATGGATTTTTTTGCTAGCGGCACCCGGCAAGCAACAACAGTGCTCGAAGGCCTCCCAGACTCCACTTGTTCCTGTGCAGTAGCGGCACAGGAACCGACCGAGTGGAACCTGAGACATGACTGCCTACACGGATCGCATATAGCAGCAAAGCCAATATATGGCCTGAGCTACATCGCGTCAGAACGTGAGGAGGAGCGCTGACGACAGGTCGGCCACGTCGGGCACAACACTTAAGAGGCCAGACATGACTGGAGCTTTTCTGAAAGCGGCGCCAGAACCGACCTGCTTGCCTGTCTGCCGATCGGAGAGATCGGCTGCCCAATGTTTGTTTAGGGCCTGCCTGAATCTCGGCAGAGCGGAACAGCCAGATCCTGTCCACACACCGACACGCAAGCGGCACGACGTTCCCGAGTCAACAATGCGTGCGACAAGCTGCACCGATAGCTCGTTTGAAGCCGTTCAAGGTGGGACAGCTCCCGACGGAGATCTCGTCCCAAGTGAGAGAGAGAGAGAGAGATCCGCTCTCGGCGCATCTCGCGCTTCGTGAGCCTGATAGAAGAACGCGCCGGCTTCCTCTTTCCGGGGGCAAATCCCTTAGACAATTCCGATAGATAGATAGATAGATAGATAGCTAGATAGATAGATAGTGCTATCGCACAGTGATGCCAGTCATGCTTGACATGCTACGAAGTTATAGACACTTATGTAAGAGAATTGGAAACTATCGACAGGTGTTGCACTTGCCCACGCCTCCGGCCCGAATGAGCCAAAATAGTCATATTTGGCTGTCAAATTACTTTCATGTACAGCGCTGATGCTACCATGGGTTACTACTTGAGACACACGGGTATAAGAAGAACAAACACGATTATAAGGATACCATACTAATCAAAGAGCATACCTATACTATTACGTCTTCAGTTAAATAATCGTTAATGAATCGTTAAGATTAGGCCGCCTTGAACAATCGCGTAAACGATATTTCTCCAACTCAGATATACCAACAACAATGTCTGCTAATTTAACTTGCCTCCGGCGTTAATTGTCGCATTTGCACTCGCAATTTGTGTTGTTGTTGTTGTTGTTGTTGTTTAAAGGTTGTTATTCCTATACAAGATTGGTACCGTTGTGAAGGCCATATTACCGGAGTTACTACTGCAATTAGCGATTGCGTGTTTGCAGGGTCTCTTCAGTAACAATACTCGGATTGCTGTGGGCTAATGTATTGCATGAAAAACATTACCTGTATACTGCATTGGTAACGGTCCGATATTTGAAAAATTAGAACTTAAAGGTTTAGTCTTAATACAACTATCCGTTTATGTTTTGTGTATGAAATCAAAAGTCCCTTTGCTGAATAACTTAGGTGAATTTAGCAGATAAAATACTTTAAACATAAAAAGCAAACTGGGATTGCATATATGCAAACTGTTAGCGTAACATGTAAAAATCAAGTGTCATAGGTATACCTGCATTAGTGGGATCTCTGTGTCAGCACATTCTAAATGCATTTCGTATTTATATGTGTGTTGAGAAATTCCCTTACCATTTCCATGAATCACGTTCTATCGTCGCGACAGCTTTCCTTGGGCAGGCTACATGTAGACGACATACAGCGCGGGACAAAGCTTATTAGTATCGGGCTAGCAATAAGAGGGCTATCATCGACGCGTGCCTAACACAGCAGTCGCAAATACGGTATGCGAAGGTAGGCATGCCTAACGCTATTTGTTTGCCTCGTGAAATGACTACTCTAATAAAAATGGCTTTTTATATATATATATATATATATATATATATATATATATATATATACAGGTAGTTCAATAAGTTCTTAGAACGAGCTTTTTAGAATTCGAATTTTGACACGCTTTCACCGCTAATAGGAACTGCAACTTTTCGACTGCTAGCACTCAATATATTATGGTGATTGGCCGTTGCGATTTCGTTTGATAGCTTTTCCCGTGCAACGTATCGGCGTGATTTTTAAAAATGGAGAAAAAATAGTTTCGAGTGGTTATCAAGCATTTTTATTTCAAAGGTTGGAATGCGACCCAAGTAAAAATTGAGTTAGACGAGACGTACAGTGACTCTGCGCCATGTTTTGCCACTGTTTCCAACTGGATTAATGTGTTAAAAAGAGGTCGCAGGAGCACCGAGGATGAACTACGTCCAGGAGGCCAAAAAACGGCAACTGATGAGGAAAACGTAGAGAAAGTGCGAAAAATTCTTGGCACAGATAAGCGAATGAACATTAAGGAAATAGCGGAGGCATTAGGGATTAGTTTAGGCAGTGTGCATTTTATCCTACACGAAAACTTGAAGATGAAAGAGCTTAGAGCAAAATGGCTGCCGCATTTGCTCAACCAAGGCCAAAAAGACGCGCCTGTTTTGGCTTTACAACGAAATTTGGCCAAGATGTCGAACAATCTGTCGGATTTTTGGTGCAGATTTATGACCGTCGATGAAAGCCGGGTTCATCACTACCCTCCCGAGACCCAAGAAGCATCTTGCCAATGGTGTGCACCTGATGAAGGACCTCCGAAGAGGGTGCGGACAACAACATTGACCGGAAAGGTGATGGCTACAGTTTTTTAAGACCAACGTAGAATAATGCTGGTCGACTACCTTGAGAGCTGTAAAACGATCACAGGAGAATATTATGCAAGACTGTTGGACTGCCGTTAGCAAGAACTCATCGTGAAACGGCCCGCTTTGCAGAAGAAGGTTGTCCCGTTTCACCAGGGCAATGCTCCTGCACACAAGTCCCGGCAAGCATCGGCAAAACTGGCCCAACTGAGGTTCGAACTTATTGAACAACCCTCCTATTCTCCAGACCTGGCCCCCTCTGATTATTTCCTCTTCGGACATTTGAAGAATAGTCTCGGTGGAAAACGTTTTTCCAGCAATGAAGAGGTTAAGGCTGCTGTCAATGCCTATTTTCAGTCTAACGACGCGGAATTCTACTCAAGAGGTATGAAAGCTCTGAAATATCGGTGGGAAAAGTGTATTGAGCTTCTCGGGGAGTATATCGAATAAGAAAAATTTTAAAACATGATTTGGAAAATTCTCGGTTTTCATTCTACGAACTTATTGAACTACCTGTATATATATATATATATATATATATATATATACATACATACGTACATACATACAAGCGTGGCGTTGTCTCTACTATCTCGTTGTTTTATAATCTAACGAATTGCAAGGACATTCAGCTTTTATATTTAAGATAAGCTCCAGCTCGCGGTAAACTGTTTTTCCAGGCTACACAGTAAACATACCGAAGTTGTTTGAAACTGAAGTACGGTTACGCTGTTCTTTTAAGGTTCACAACGAAAGACCAGCTGAGAACATCAAATTTGTTTTGTGAAATCGCCTACAAAGGTCGTTGGGATCTTGGAGCAACTTTTCGTAACGGCAGCATAGCACAGGAGCACAGGCGTAGGAACGCACGAGCTGACGACGACGATACATACCACCACACGCGATTAACAGAGAAAAGTTCCGACATAGGCAACGTCCAATGTACTCGCTCTATGTTGTCAGGGGTTCGTTCCCTTGGCGGCGTACGCATCGGTCTTCAGTCATGACGATGCCCCTTCCTATGCTGGCAGGCTAGCGGGGTTATTTGTCAAGTCTGGTGACCGGTAGCTGTTTTGCGGACCCCTGGAGAAGTCTGAAGTTGTGCGTTTGTATTTGAGTTGTTGACTTGGCATGCGAACCCGGCACTTCCTGGTCCACTTTTCAGTACTCTTCTGTCACTGCTGCAGTACTGCTGAGGGGACCTCCCACTACATTCACAACAACAACAATTACAATAAGGACAACAACAACAACCTCAACAACAACAACAACAACAACAATAACTACAACTACTACTACTACTTCTGCTGCTACAATAAGAACAACGACAACGCAACGCAGCAAAGCCAAAGCTGAGTCGGTAACGGCTTACTTCGACAGAACTAAAAATGGGCTGGACATACCGCCCCGCTTCCCTCGGCTGGAGTGAAATATGCCGCTGTGCATGTCGGTGAGAATCATGATGATATGTAGCCGCAAAAAGAGGAACGTCATATACGCCCACCCCACGTGTACGCGATTGGCACACCGCCGAAAAAACTATGCAGTAAGAATGCGAGAGGCAATACGAATCACAGACAGAGAGAGAGAGAGAGGAAATGCATGCTCGAGGGAAGGAAACGGCGTGGCCGCTTTTGTTTTCAGAGATGAGTTGTGGTTGGTCAAGAATGTGCAGATCCACGTGAGCTTTGATGTATGGGCACGTTGTTGTGTGATATATATATATATATATATATACAGAACATTCATATTTCAGGTGCAGCAGTCCCTGACTTGTTGCGGCTGTTTACATATATATATATATATAGGTCATTAGCGATGGTTGTAATTTACCGGGGTCGCCGGTTCGACCCGTGTTGATCGAATTTTCTTTGAACGATGCGACTCATTGTGAGTTAAAGCACCGCGAACCAAGCCTGAAAGTTTGCCGCTACAAGAATGGTTGGAGAAGCTCTAGATATCTCAATAGGTACCCTCACCACTCTAAGAGGGTGACGTGTCTACGTTATATACTTGTGTTCTACTTGCATACACGCGACGATGAGCTGTATCATATATACTTACAATTTATAACTTAACCCACGTATTCTTTTCTACCGACGCTTGCTAAAAACTCTCATTGGTCGACTGTGCACTATGCTAGAACTATGTCTCTGCCTTTACCACCCGCGGTCACTGTTATTTAGAATGTGCTGACATGACAAAAGTTTATGTCAGACAGAGTCAGACCATGGGCAGAGACGCCTCTGCGTTTCTAATAATGAGACTTACCCTGGTGGGAAGATGGATCTTCACCGTGTGGCATCGAAAACGCAGTACGGCAAGGATTCTTTATACTGTACGCTGGGATTCCAAACTTTTTAAGACTTGCAGAATTATTAATATTTACCATTTTTATTGTCGTTTTCTTTGGTCAGCGTTATGCGTGAGAATACCCGCAAACGCTAAGTTTATCATATTCAACTGCTAAGTCGGACTAAGCATAGCCGTTCATGCTTGCACCATAAACAACGAAGAGAGCCAGCGGACAATAGCCGTCGACAATTGATGTATATAACTATGTAAAGTAAAGTTTCGGGCTGACTCTCAGCCATGATTTAACGTCTACGGGACTGCTTTTCACATTGCTTCATAGACAGACTCCCATAAATACAAATGTGGGGCAACGGTGGGCTTCGAACCCGCGCTCCTATGTGTCTCCTCCGGTTGCGAGGCGCAGACGAATGCACCCACCACGCCACCGGGCTCTACATATAACTATGTACAGCTAAAAATCTGCTAAACGCAAGTCACTTGTTGTCGCATTCTACGTATCGTAGTAACTACCGGTCGGTCGCTGACGGACACACTGTTTGTCTATGAAATTCCGCCAACAACGAGTGTACTTAACACCCATCTCTCTGTCGGCATTTTCGCAGATCTTCTTTCGACTGCCGACAAGCTGCAAAGGGTGTCTGTCGACAGTGCAGTGTCGCATGTGTCGCAGTGCGCGTATTCGCACATTTGCATCAACATCGGCCGAAACGTCCGCCCTCAACCGCTATAAAACGCCGTTAAAGCGTTGGTTGGCTCTCATTTAGCTGCCGTGTTTGTTGCAGTGCAGCCGGTAACACTGATGCATACCCGGCTAATATGTACTGCTGTTCGTATCGGCACGGAGGTGTACGGGCCCGAGCCCCAGCGTTGCACATTTGTATTTATGGGGTGCGTCTCATGAAGCAATGCGAAAGCAGTCCCGTGGGCGTTAAATGTTGGCTGACAGTCAGCCCGAAAAAGTGTTTTGTAGGTATATCAGCGCCAACAATATATATATATATATATATATATATATAAATATATATATATATATAAATATATATATATATATATATATATATATATATATATATATATATATATATATATATATATATATAATATATATATATATATATATATATATATATATATATATATATATATATATGCGAATTTGTTTATGACTCGTCACACACGGTTCCATTGTCGTTATTGGGTCCCAGATAACTGTCTATATACGAATCATCATAACGCTCATTAGTATTGGCGCCGCGAGCATCGTTTAAATACATTTTCGTCTATTTCGGTTCTCGGTCGGCAGTACAGAAGCGATACTCCGCTATATCTAAAACATAGTATTTCCACAATGATATGGCAGTGACCGCGAAGCACTGCTGGCTCACTCAAGGTGGGCCTGTCAATCTCAAATTGACATCCGTGACGTTGCACGACTACAAAGACCTGATGATATGGTCTTCTACCATCTTCTACCACCTGCTTAGGGGTTGTGCTGCTAAAAATGTAGGCGTTGCCGGTAGGAGAATAGGTTGGCTCCTGTGGATAGACCGCCCCTGTGCGATGAAAGCTCATTGGCAAGTCCAAGGCGGGTCCTAGGGGCACGTGACCGGTTAATGCGAGCTTTATGAGGCTAGTGCACGTTCAAACTCGTTAGAAGAGCGCTCTATGTCAGGGAGCCGTCACGTATTAGACAGACGTGCACGTCCGGCACGCTGTGACTTCTCGGAAACGCGAGAGAAAAAGCCTGCCGTCTTAGATTCTCTCTAAACGATTTGTGTTTCGTTTCCTTAGCAACACCACAGCTACCACTGCGCCATCATCAGTAAGAATAACGTTGCCTCTATAGTTCGTTTTTTGCCCCTTTATGTGGAACGTTGAAATTGATATTCATTGTTCCAGATACTATCCAGATACACGTACGTTCCAGAGTCAATTAACGTTGCACGTATTAGTTAAACGCGATGCCTGCCCTGCAAGAGTCAGCTCTCCGCGTTAACGTAAATGAGTTTCCTGTTTTAGCGAGAGGAGAATATGAAGAAAGCGCATCTTGTCCCGCATACGAAACTGACTGAACCGTATGCATATATATTTATATATATATATATATATATCACTGTATGGGCAAATTTCGCAATGAGCCAGCGTGTTCGGTAGACTTTACAAATCTAATAATGTAGTCAAATTAACGTCATTATCCTCTAACCCGGCGATTTTCTAGAACACGTAATTATATTTTATATGGAAAGTTTTTAGGAATGCTCGACGCATTTACTTTGTTGACAGCTAGCAGCGACCGGTGTGGGAGTCTCAAACCCATTTAGCACACTGAACCCTAAATTCCTCCCCTTTGTCTCAGGTTCAATATTATGTGGCCGTTTTTTTTATATTAAAGCGCGTCATAACCCGTCAGTATAATAATAATATTTCAAAACTACGTCGTCATAAAAATGACAGTATTTGTCACACATATTGTATCTATCGTACTTGGCGGCGACATTAACCTACGCTTCATTAAATGGGATACATACGAAAGACCCGGCGGAACGAACGATAACATCTTAGTAAAGCCTGATGCTAGCATCTGCAACCCACTTAAATGAGATGATCAAATGGTGTCATTTGTTATCCTATTTTTGCCCAATTGACGTGCATTGCCCACACAGGTTCGACTACAAAAACGGAAACTGATAGAATCATATACAGCCAGAAAGTTGATTGATATAGTGTAAATAGATATCCATCTATGTATCAATTCCGACGAGGGCTGAGCGAAAATGCAAATAATTTGCAGCGAATGCCCACATTTGAAACCAGGCTATCCGCGTTTACATACATTTGCCGAGTTGCCAGCGCCTACTGAGAATGAAAACGGCTTCTGGAGAACAGAACCAAAACGTCGGCATTGAGCAATACCTTGACGAACTTGTGTCGGTTAGTGATTGTTAATGGCAAGTTCGAAACCAAGGCAGATAATAGGAGGGGACTAGCCATTCCTGTTGTTTGGGCAAAGGGTCATGCTCAGACACACAATTAGCTGAGGAAATGTAAGTAAAACTTTGACGAAGGTACGCCAGCCTCTCCAGAACTAGTTTCCGCAACGCTGTCTCAAAGGCTGATTTAAAGTCCATAAAAACGGCATAGAAGGGTAACCGTTGTTAGAAGCACGGAACAAGCTATATCAATGGCTCCATGGGGCGTACAGACAGATGATGAGGTAAAATCAGAAGAGCAAAAAAGAACTATACTTTGAATAAGAAAATCGTCTCATTCTTGAAGTTGTGAGACAGCCGTTTAAATGGATTTAAAGCGAATTTCGGACCGTTGCTTGCCCTAACCCATCTGAGGAGTCAAGAACGGACAGATGTACGCAACCAACAATACCATCCCAGAGAATGTTTCCAAGCTTATATCTGTGTGGGATGAGTTGACTATGCACGCCAGGAAGGGCATTTTAGTTTAAATAAATAAAGATAATGTTGTCAACGCCATACTGGAGACAAAATATCGTAAAGGTCTGGATCAAGCACAAAATAAACTCATAATTAACTGGCGAGCTGCGTTTTTTCAAGACAGAACTTTCCAGGCGCGCGTTAATGGATAGTATTCAATACTGGGGCGTGTCCATAAGGAAGGATCCTCGTCTTCCTTCAACCATCTTCTTTACACTGGCTCACTAAAATGTTTCATGAAACGGGGAGTTGAGCTGAAAAATACCCTGATAATGTAAAGCTTTACTGTTGTCTCGCTTTATAGAGGACAGGTGCCGTCTTCAGGCGACGTTGGACGCTTTTAAGGCCTGGGCGGACGCCCTTGATTTGAACCTGTCCACCTAGAAGTGTGAAGTCCTGCATTTTGGACATGAAAACACAAGACACCACTAAAACATCGGGGGTCAGGGGTTGAGCGAACTTTGTGTCGTAAAAGATCTCGGAGCCTTCACGAGCCACAAATTAAGGTACTCCGAACATGTAACCAATGTTGTCACGAAGGCCCCTTAACGTGCAAACAGCATCTTCCGATCATTCGCTACACTCCCTATTGCCCTGTACGTACAACTGTATATCACACACGTACTTCCACTATTAACTTTGGCAGCACCGGCGTGGCTTCCGGGTCTTGTCTAGAACAAGTGGAACGGAGATTCACGTAACTGGTTGCATTTGGTTTTCATGTTGACCGGTGTCATGTGAACATTCCCCACAATTAAGAAGGTTGTTTTTAATTCTAGACTATCATCCGTTTCCTACGGGCTTAGGATTTATCCAGAGGCATATCTCCAAGGCACCGAGGCCCGGACATGTTGCGATATCCAGGGCTTCCCCAACAGTCCTTGTGGCAGCATGGCCGCTGACTCTCGGCGGTATGGTTTATCATCTATTATCAATGAGCATTATTTAAAGAAAATTCGATCAACAACAGTAATCGAACCGGCGACACCGCGGTAGAGGACAACCATGACTTATTATTATTATTATTATTATTATTATTATAGAAAGCAAACGACAGTAGTAATTTTAGAAACCTCTATGGTGGTTTATGAGGGTTAGGAGTGGCTTGTGGACGGTATCGCAGACGGCGTTAGTAGCCATGAAAATTACGTTAGATAAATCGATTGATTTCAGATCAAATTTGCTCAGCATGCTAGCGACCTCGACACTCCAGAATCTAAACAAAACAGTAAATTGTAGCCTCATTATTATAATGATCAAACAGTTTTAATTGCGATCGCTTCTAATCATGACTCGTGGATTCTCCTAGTGACCTCTCATGTGTCCTTTTATATAACCGATCATATAGATATCGTCGTTTGTCCGCAGCAATTATAATGTTTTTGGATTTGATATACATAATGTATTTGATATACAAGACACGAGGCGACCACATGTGTTACTCAGGATTCTCGACTTTTCACAATTTTGAGCCAACGGCATTTTGTGTTTCTTTACAGGATGAGAACCATCTTTGCACCTACTTCTGTCGAAACATTTTAACAGAGTGAATGAGTTGTTTAGCGTGGTCATTGTTATTATTTATTTTATATAAGCTTTTTTTGTCTAGTCGCTATGATCATTCCTTGCAGGTACATTTCCCGCGTATGTTGTAATAAATGGTAATAATTAAATAATAACCACCGTTATTCTGCCCGTGAATGGTAATAATGAAATAATAATCACCGTTCTTTAACGGTTGTCAACGACGATGGTGGCACTACACTGACCCGATCAGTTCACAGACGTGCTAAAGCATTCGGCGGATATGCGGTCAGGTAAATACTGAATCAAGATGTGCGCGTCCCCTTGATAGAGGTTACACTTTCAATTCTGGCTGAAACGGTTTCAAGGCTGATGGAGTGTACTTTGGAATGGGTGACCTTGGTCGAGAGGTGCTGTTGCGGCGATGGCCTGAACGAACGCTTGCCAAAAGTGTGCAGCATTGCCCTGAAAACCTCGACCGGTAAATATCGTGCGTATACATTTGGATAGCGGGTTTGGCTGGGTTCGTCGTTGTTTGCAAGGCGGTTCGTCATGGTTGGGTATCCTGTCCTGCCGCTACACTCCTGCAGTGGAAAAGCTCATACAAGCCTAGTACGATGGCGCTATAGTCTGGCTAAAGGTGGGTTCGCAAGCCTCTACAACAATGTCGACCTGTGAAACATTTGAGTGCGAGTACGCGTTGTGTATTTATATAATGGTACTCCTTTCGTTTCTCACGTTCTTTAGATCTTTCGCTGTAATGTAAGCGACCGCCAGCCTCGACTGCGCCCTAAAGAAGTCAGCGAGTGTCTAACGATAAAGAGAGTTTGGTTAACAGGGATCAGTAGCATTACATTTTACTTGTATAATAATGTCATTACTAACAAAATAAAAACTTCGGTAGAGTTACCTCGCCCGCTGGTAAAAATAAAAATACTGTTTGGAAGAGGTCAGCAGGTGCCCAGGTTGGCGTGGTGACGTCCAAACAGGCAAAATAATAGGTGAGGAGCGCCTCGCGTCAAACACGGTCATTAGTGGTGGTAAATGGCACAGTTTTGCCAACTTGGTCATGGCCATCAATACTCTGAAAGACCGCTAACAAGGTTAGTAAAAAGGACGTACTCAGAAGACAGGTGGATCTTTAGAGATGTCAATGTTTAGGATGGAAGAAAACGCTCTCTGTGAAAGGATGGCGCGGTTCGTTTGCCGGGCGCGCTGAGGGCGGCTCAAAAAGACGTTGGTAGACTAGTTTTAAAAAACAAACTTAAAAGTGAGCCTGGTTGGTGGGGGAGAAATGTGGAGAGACGCAGGAGACAGTTTGCCGTCACTTTGTCAAGGCCAAACTTTATGTCAGGAGCACAAGAATGTTTGCTTGTCGATAATGAAAGGGTTATCACCACGTTCCTTTCGGCCTCACAGAAAGCCGAAACTCAATTTAGTCACTTGCTGCTACGGCCGGCGTAATGAAAGGTGGAACAACTAGTGCTTACGCCTGGTGCTAATTACCGAACGTGATGTTTAATGAAGCTCTAATTTCATGTAAGCTACGATTACATACAAACTTAAGAAGCGGTATAGTCTTGCATATTACTTCGACATGAATGAAGACGCACACATTCGAGCAACGATCAGAGCAGCGTTACGGAACACAAAAGTGACTACATTTATCCAAAAAAAAATAAAGCATTAATCCAATTATCTTGGATGAAAGTATGCGTGAAAGCCAGAATAGACTTAGACTCATGCACTTAGACTTTGGGTGCACACGTGCGTCCAGCGAGGGCGTCCAGCATAGGCTACGGTGCGGTACCGTAACGCATTCCAATAAAAGTTTACAAAAAATCTGCCAACACAAGGCGTCACTCGTCAAAAACTATTTTCGAGCACAAATTTTGTTCGAACTTTTCGAACATCAGACTTGGCACACCGGCCGAGCCTGACCAACAAACGCTCTAGAGTCGATGTTGAAGACGCGATAGAAGCCTTTGTCGTAAGCAGACTGTTCCGGCGCAATAGCGCAGCGCTTAAACGCTGAAAAACACCTATATTAGACACGCAAGCGAAGCGAGTAGTGATTGCGTGCCAACTCAAGCTAGTAACAAGTAAGTGCAATGAAGGTAGTGTAACTGAATGAATTGATTCTTTGTCTATGGAAAGGCAAAAACTTAACGTGAGGGAGTATCAACCTTGAATCAGCCGATATGTTCCAAACCCTTATTTCGAAAACAAAAATGCACCCGCGCTATTATCGCTTTGTGAATTATCAGCTTTTAATTGTAGTTCAATGGGCAGTAAAGCTGCGCCGATTATAAAGACGAGGGCGGATCGAAAATGTCCGATATATACTTCTAAAAACATATATTTATTTAATCGTTCAAAGCGTTGTTGTTCTCTTCACTTTCTTCTAAGCAAGCGATAAGGTCGCTTGATGCTGTGGATTCGTCGTCGTGCTGAACCCCTAAGTGGCAAAAGCGGCATTAGAATATTCTGATCTAATCATACGAAGTAACACGCATTGCCTGCTAGAAGAAGATAAAGCCTGATAACTGTTCGTGAAAAACAGCAAGTAAATCTTAAGGATACAATAATCTAAATGAGGTTATTTGACGTTCGTTTATTAGTTTTAATGTAGAACCCGAGCCGTCTCAATATTCGGCAATATACAATAATTGCGAGAGCGGCGGTCTAGCGCGATGCTGGTCAATTTATTCGTATCTATTATCCTTGCCGGGAAGGTATTTACCCCGCACAGCGGGTGTTAGGCGTACCGAGGAGACAGATTGCTCTGTGCCGCCTCACCTATCGGCGGGGTAATCTTGCGAAGCATGTGATGAGCTACACTGCTTTGGTTGTAATTTAGTTGTAGTGGGCTAAGCGAGCGGCTCATGTGCGTTTATAATGCCTTTGCAGCTTAGTAGCCCTCACGAGGGAGCCTGCTGCTTCCTCTTTCTAACTCTGCTAGACTAGATATCGGATTAGGAAGTTTCTTTTGTTTAGGATTGACCCGCTCAAACAGTACCATGCATGTTTTAGCCAGTGCCTTGTTTGGAATACAGAAGAAGAACCGGTGGTTGTTGGTATTGTTTCTCAACTCTAGACAACCTGTTATTAGTTAGAGCTATGACGCTATTCCCCGTTATAGAGCCATGGTTTCATGCCACACTATACGTGCTTCCGAACAACATCAAAAGTTTGCACGTAAATTTCTGCAAGCAGACGAGACACAAGGCACTTTAATTTATCAATGATACTCTCGCATAAAACTTCCTTCCCGTGCGCACTCGGTAGCACAAAACATTGCCACAAAAGTTTACACCACACTTACTCTTACTTGAAAAGGTGTTGAGAGACCTTGTGCGATTAAACACCATTTATGTGATGGTTAATCTCCCAAGTTTGTCTCATGCTTCAAAAGGAAAACATTTGCATTGTTTTCTTTTTGTCGTGTGCTACGCAAAGGAAATATTACTATATCTCGTGAGGCACCTATTTAGGTGAACTATGATAATGCACACACAAATAATCCAATAATGCTTGTCAAGAACCACGGCGTACTTCGAAAATAGTTGTTTTAACAACACAACTAAGCCTTTTAAAGCACGATTGCTTATCTTTTCTTCAGCGTCGCATGGCTCGAGGCACCAGGTATTTTTTTCCCAAACAGTCCCAAACGCTACGCACGAGAACCGCGCCTGTCTCACAAAATATGGACGACGCAGAGGTGAGAGGCAACCAACTGACACTTGCACGGGTCGACGGGGACGCTAAACAATCATCGTGCAAGATAAAGGTTCTACTTATAGGCGACTCTGCCGTCAAACACATGCGCAGTAGAATCCGCGATTTTTTTGGTTGCAAGCCGGGCTTTCAGTCCAAATGTTCTTCAAATGAAATAGTTGCCGATATTTTTCAGAAGACGGACCGATTAATTAACGCCAAACCTGGCACATACAAGATCATTCTTCAGGCGGGTCAGTTTGATACAATGCATGGGCGCGCTCGCGAAGCTATCATAGCGATCGTCAAATTTAGAGAGTTTTTTGCCCCCAAATCTGCATGCCATGCATGACTCGGCTGTCTCAATTCCAAACCATTCGACAGAATGTAGGACATACAATTATGTCCTTAGCGTCATGCAACAGTTGAGTTCTGTTGAACTTATGGATGTGACCAATGTCCAAAACCGAAACTGTTCTGAGCAAATTTGTTTATTATAACAAAGAAGTAACCGCTAAAATAGCAAACGTCGTTTAAAAAAACGGTCGCCAATGTTATTAACCTGAAGTCAATAGATGTCTAGTGGATAAACAAACCTAATTTAAAAAGCACACCTCCAAAATGCAAATTCCAAAACCGCAAAAGTTCCACGCTGAAATAGCGGCGGCCGATCGACGAGACGTAATGTTCGCCGCGTTAGCTCAGAGGGACTAAGAAATTTGTTAGCAACATCTGGAAGACCGTTCAGAGGGACTTTTTCTCGAAGCGGGCAACAAATGGGACAGTGGAACAGAGGCGACGCCTTGGTTCAATTTTCTTAGCTCAGAAGATGAAAACGCGATCGTCGTCCGTGGCGCGCGCTTTATGGACAATTGTCACAACAACAGATGCAACTTGGCAGACTACAGGTTGTGCCACCGCCTATGGAAATTGAAACAGTGTGGCAACAGATTCCCAACACTAACTGGACAATTCAGGCAACTAATGTGGTTCGGCTTGGATTTTGGAACCCTTATGAGATGCCATTGATGTACCCGAACATACTGTGATGGCGAGGGTAAGTACCCTTTTAGAGGCGCCAGCAGCGAACCGGTTCGCTTCGATCAGAAACTAAAGTCCGCTCCGGCAATAAAACTCAACCTGAAATTCCCCAGTGGCAAGTCGAGGGCATTGGTAACGCTTTGTTTCTGCTGCTACCGTCGGAAATGGAAAAGTTCTATTATATCATTATTATTTTACTTACGACATATATATATATATATATATGTCGTCAGGGAACAAAATCTCTCACAAAGTGAAATATCCAGCATATTTTGGGCCAATACCAACGAACCATTCATTTTAAAAGAAGCTGCTCTTGCAATTTTGCATTTTAAAAATGGAATGGCGTCGGGACCAGATATCGTTAGAAAAATTGTATTAAGCAGTCGGAATTGCTGCAATCGGCAATTACTCTCTTGATGAATAGGTACCTGGGCATAGGGTGTATTCCGGCTAGTTGGTGATATTGTATACTGGCCGTGATTCCTAAAGACAAAGGGGGTTATTGGATATTTCAGCCTGGAGAGATTTTTTAGGAAAAACTGCATCTTTAAACTATTTTCGTTGCTTCTAATTCGGAACCTGGAAGAAGTTCCTTGAACTGCAGGGCTTCTTACTCGAAGAACAGCATGGAAGTAGGCGCAGCAGATCAACATGCACAGCTCGCGCAATACTCATCGAGAATATAGAAGAAAACAGTAAGCTGCCGCGGGCGGTCAATGTTTGCAATATTTGTAGATTTTAAATCTGCCTTTGATAAACAGGGATGGAAATCGCTTTTCGACTAGTTCCTACTTCAGTGTCGAACATCAGGTAGGCTTTCGCAGTGTCTTCAGTATTCCTGAGGTAAAATCAGCAAACACTTGCGTGCCGCCTCTCCGAAATCTGGGCCTGCATTCCCAAAAGCATTAGATGCCTGATCACGGAGCACCCCTTTATTCGCAAAGTAAAACAATGGCTTTTCATTTTACAACATGAATCAGACTTATGATATAGAAATATCCAAACGTGGGACTTTTATCCACTGTATTTCTACCTGCTGGAGATGCCATACGAGTGGATTACTTCGTTTGCGTGCACATGTAAGCGTGTGTTGCCTCATTTATTACTCGGCGTTGTAACAAATGCACCAAACGCTGTATAGAGGTTCTTGTGATAATATCCATTGTTATGACCTATTGTGTGGAGTGCCTACACAAAGGATTCCTTGGAGTTTGACGAGTACGATTATCTACTTTGTTGCTTAATTCACTTTACTTTAGCCATCTTTAAAAAACGAGATCTTCAATGTTGTAGAATACAGTTTTGTAAATAAACCACAAATTTGAAGTTGTTTGTGTATGAATTTGAATATATAGACTAAGCAAGCACACGTAGAGCACATTAAGCATTCTCTGAGGCAGCTGAGTCGCAAAGCGTCAGCGAGGCAGCGTGATGCAAAATAGTGTGGGACGATGCAAGCCTATGAGGGGTGAGTTCGACTCTGACGCAACTATATATAGTCTAGCCTCTAACTGTAAGAACTCGAAGCTAAATTAAGCATATCATTAATAAGACAGACGTCACGTTGGGACTACTATATCTTTACGTTCCTCCACCCTCGGCCACCTGCCGTGTCTCCGGTCGGTCCTACTTGCGTGCAATGATTTCATGTACCTACGCGGCTCGTAGAAGACTACGGCCTAGCCTAGCAGTTGAGTTGAATTGAATTGAATCGGTTTAGCCGTGAAGGCGGGAACAGCAGCGAATGTTGCAGAAGCAGCAGCGGCCGGGCAGTTGAGTTGAATTGAATTGAATGTGTTTAGCTGTGAAGCTGGGAACAGCAGCGAGTCTGTTGCACGAGGCAGCAGAGGTCACTTCAGCGTGGTCCTGTCAACTGACACTAAGAGCGAAGGTCTTCTTAGCAGACGCGTGCGTACTACGCACACAGAAGTCGTTACGACTTCAGCTTTCATTCGAACCGAGTCGCGTGATGCCAAATGTCCGAAGATGAAGCGAAATGGGGGGGACCCTCGTCTTGGTCCCTCGTATTCTCAGATTTCTCTCTTATTCTCTCTCTATCTCTCTCTCTCTCTAGAGTTCTCCCTATCCGACTTTCTCCCGTTCGTTTGTTGCTGGGGTCTGCAGCGGACACAGGTCGACTGTTCAATGCAGTTTCCGACAGACGCTACCGTCGCCTGGCGTTGCCTGTGGCGTTAGGCAAATGGTCCGTTGGAACAGCTCCTCATTGCTTTTTATATGTCCGTTCAACATATAGTATGCTTTTGTCTCCCTTTTATTGCTCTTTTCATCTATATATATATATATATATTTCTCGTTCTTTTTTTAGTTCCGTTTCTCTTGTTGCTTTTCTACTCGTATTTATCTATACGCGGTCTGCTTGTCGTTCGGGACCGTTTAAACTATCTACTAGCTTTCTCTTTACACATGCTCGTGACTGGGTGACCCTAGTCATCTCGACACTTTGTGACTGGATGACCCCAGTCAAGCCAGCAGGGATCTATCTGTAAGGGGGGGGGCAAAGGACCTTCGTCCTAAGGGACAAATCGGCACACTGGCAGATAACGTAACGTCACCTAAACCGCTTCATTTTCAGCAGCGTACAGCATAGTCGTTTTTGCGTTACTCCACTCTGTATCTTCTCACGGTTTTTTTCTTCTATTTTTCATCTCTTTCCCCTCTCTCGTTTTGCATTGGTCGAGTTTGTTTCGAATGAGTGATGACCTCGTTTCGACTCTCCAATATTCTATTCAATTGAGCGTTACTACTTACTACTACTACTGTCTTGTTCCCATACCCTTCCCCGTCTTCGAACGGCGGCGATGATGATGACGACAGCGGCGGCGTCAGTTAGTTTGTATGTCTGTCTGTATATAGGAGGAGAATCGAGCTCTCCTCAAGGCCTGTGCTCTGAGTTGGGCCCTGCGCGGCCTGACTCGCCCGCTGCCGGGCGTACGCGTGCCCGGGCGATTTCGGCAAGGAAAGGGAACAACTCGAAGGAAGACAATGATATATGTAGGCCTGCGCCACCGTTTCCATCTGCGTCCATTCCTCCGTCGTTCTCTTCTGCTGACCGTCTTCTGCTGCTGCTCATGCACGTCTCATGTTCTTCTTTATCGTCTGTTCTGCTTCGTCCTCCTCTTCTTCCCTCTAAATAATTATCACGGGGATGTTTAATGGACGGAACAATTTGTAAGTGACTATCCCATTTTTTCGGCTTTGCCATTCTTCCAACAACAAGGGACAGTGACGGTTACGGCGGCGGCAGCGGAAACCAGCACTGTCTCTTAACAGGAAGCACCAGCAGGTACAGTACGCTCGTCCTCCGCATAGAGGAAACTGAAACTCGTGCTCATAGATGAGGATGAGCTCGTTGGCTAAAAATAATTTTTCCCAATGGAAGGAGGACGCGGAAACGTCTTGTTTAGGAGATAGAGTGAAATTTATAAAAGTAGTTATTCTACCTTTTCTTCTTCTACATAGTTATGCGAAATCTAGCCACTATCGAAATCTAGCGGGAGAGCCAGTTAACGCATGAAGGAATTATACCGACGTGTTTGAAGGCAAATTCTACACATATTAAAAAAAAATTCTGAAGACACTTCACTACCTTGCGTAGCGAAAAGCGAATCGCCAGATTGAGGAAAGTCATAAAAAGCCGTTCCGTTTTTATGTCTTACGTGAACGCATTTTCGTAAAATGTCTCATGCAATAGCAAATTTATTGCCCACAATTTAAGTACCAAAGTGGTGGTGCTACGGTACGTAGTTGTCAAGTAACTAAGCTTTTTCGATAGCCACATCGAAAGCAAAGGCATGCATACTTGCATAGGGTGTATGAGAATGTTAGGCACATATTTTGAGGTTTGGTAGAACTCGACAAGAAAATAATTTTTGCTAGTGGAAGGAGGGGGCGGAAACGTCTTGGCAAAATTTTACGGTTCTGTGCACGTAAAACATAACAACTACGACTGTCGAAAAAACTTAGTTACTTGACATCCACGTAGCGCAGCACCATCACTTTGGTAAGAAAATGGTAGGCATTAAATTTGCTTTTGCTTAAGCCTGGTCTTCTGGACATTCATTTTTGGTCGTAATGGAAAAAAATTACGTTTTTTAACGAAAAAGCGTTAACGTAACATATCGACTTTTTATGAATTTCCTTAATCTGGTTATTCACCTTTCGCTACGCAAGCTAGTAAAGTGTCTTCCGTTGTGCATTTCCGGTATAATCGGTTCCTTCGTGGGTTGACTGGTTCTCCCGCAAACGTAGATTTCGCACAACCATGTAGGAGAAAAAGGCAGAATAACTTCACTCTCTCTTCTAAACAAGATATTTCCGCGTCCTCGTTCCATTAGAAAAAATATTTTCTTGCCGAGTTCTACGAAACCTCGCAATAAGTACATAACGATATAAATGGCCCTGTTGTATATCCGTGTGTGTGCAGACATCTAGAAATAGCAACCCAGCAGACGGTGCTAGTTTAGTACAACCCGCTGTAAGCATTTACCTTGTCATAATTACCAGTATGTATTTAGTGGTTGTCGTTGTGGTGATATAATGTCGTTGTGGTGATCTTTTGGATGCGCTGGCCCACAATGGCCTGTCATGCATGAGTGCAAATCGACCAGCACGTCGCTTCACTTTAAATAACACTGAGATCTGCCAGCTTTCCGTGTGTCCTGGAACACCCGGGTCTATCCAGGGATTTAGCCCCCCCCCCCCGATGGTCGGGTGCAGGTGCGGATCGAGCAAGTCATGCCTCCAGGTCAGCAGAGGCTAACAAATGTAGAAAATAATCTATCGTTGACTATCCGCATCAATTGTGACCGTTAGCGTTTGAGGCTACTCGAAAGAATCTCCTACCCCTTTAAACTCAAGCTGACTCAGCACGTGGGCAGACGCCTTTCGACGAAAAACTCGACTGCATCCGAATTCTTGCATCAGAGGCTGTCGCTTGACAATCGGCGAGGAAATGCAGCATCAGTTTGGGACACGCCGTTGAACTGGGACAATTTTGCGTTAAAGGACCCTTAACTACACGTTCGCGCGGAAATAACCGTGCACTCCAAAGTGCTAACCTAGTTTTTAACAAATTATAGAAGTATACTATAATATATACAACAAATTGTAGAAGTATACTATAATACTATAATTTTTAAGACATATTTCTGTTAAATGTGTTATATTTTTGTTTTAATTGTATGCTTTAAGTTAAACTACCATTTTATTGATTATTACACAACAAAGATACTGGCCTTTGTATTATGAGACACTTTGGCAAACTTCACCGAAACCTACTAGAGCGTTTGCTCACAGCATCTCCCCCGTCCCCCACCCACCCGCCTGTAAATGATGCGCGCCAAGATTGTCAGTTATTTGTATGTACATGGCAGACGTCGACCTGTAACCTAGTAAAAGGGATGCCTTTACGGAGTCCAGGAGACAGGACTGATGTTTACGTCGGTAGGCGAACAGTTACGCAAGTGGGCCCACGCAAGTGCGGGTGTAGGCAAGACTTCCTGCAATGGAAGATTTTCCGCAGTTCGGGCAGGCCTTTTTTATAGGTTTTTTTCGTTTTCCTTCTCTGTCGCTTGCTTTGTTCTCTTCGAGAGAAGAGACAAATGCGCTTACGCATACCCGACATATAGTGGGCGGGTGGCCGTCGGCCATTAAAGTTGCTTTCTCGGTTCCGATCCGTTGCGGGAGGTGCACGCCTAGGCAACGCGGCATTACGACAATGCTTGGGCGGGTGCTGCTTTTACGGTATTTAGATTCGTTTTGCTTTTTGTAGTTGCAAAAGCCAACAAGAAGACTAAACAACGCTCAGCTATGTGTGCAGTGAGATATCTAGAGTTTCCCCACCAGTCGTAAGACAAAATACTGGGCGGCACGTCGCCTGCTTAGTTTTGATGTGTAGTGTAGTGCTCAGCTTCACGCCGAGCACGCCTCATAGTGGACATTGATACTGTAGTATTTAAATAATAATAATAATAATAATAATAATAATAATAATAATAATAATTATTATTATTATTATTATTATTATTATTATCATCACCAGGAAACAGCACGACTAGACATAATAGCAAAAGCAAATACGACTGTGAGCGGCTAATACGAGTACAACATTAACAGCGCAACAGCATCAACGAAACAGAATCAGCCTAAAGCACTTTAGGAGCGCTCTCAACTACCTGCAAGAGCAACAATATTGATAACAGTCAAGGCCGTTTCAACAAAAAATGCAAAAGGCTCATTGTAAGTGGAGGACGTTGTTTCAAGCGGTTGCTCTGAGTGGCAAACCAGAACCACAGCGTACGCGCCCAAAATACGGAACAGCATTCACGAGTGAATGGTATTCAAACGTAGCACGATTATGTATATATATGTATATATATATATATATATGTCAGGTTTTTTTGACGTGCCCAATAAGTTGACAATTTGTTACTTTTCTTTCAAAATACACACCTATACCAGTGTATGTACAAATCGTCAGTATGTAATATATATATATATATATATATATATATATATATATTTATATACATATATACTTAGCCTTTGTCGAGCTTCTTTTGTCGACATGATCAAGTTGACGTTGATATACAACAAGCAGTGGTTAGTTCATTTAACGGTCGGCCGCTTGGTGGCTTCAGTCAGAGGCGTGCGGGGTCGTTGTCGTAGTCGTCGTCGTTCCCGTCGTGCCAGCTCCCCCACATACACTGGCCAAACCAGAGTGCCGAAACGATTTGTAAGGCCGTTGCCTGCAGACGTGCACTGAACCTAATGGCAAAGTCAAGTAGGGCATCTGCGGGTCGGGGGTGAGTGGGGTTGGGTATACCTCTGCAGCCCGGTGACAAGGCAACAGGCGACGACGACAATAACAGCAACAGCCCAGTCAATGGGCGGTACATAGACAACGACGGCGACTGGTCAAAGGCCAAAGACCTACTGCAGACAATCGAACAGCGTAACAAAACACCGCCAAATCCGCATCCTTTATCCACGCGGTAAGAGCAAGCATAACAACAACAACAAAAATAACTGCAGCAATATCAATATAATCAACAACAGCTAAAACAAAACAAAAAAACAACGATGCAATGACTAAATGAATGGTTGTGGGGCGCCCATCACCGTTGCGTCCACACCACTCAGCACCCCATCGTCAAGAACACAATTATCACAATAACCCCCACAGGACCGGCTCGTCAGCTCGAGCAGCAATTGTACTGGCATGCTTGGGGTCGGGGGGAAATGGATACGCGCAAACCAACCCACAGAAGACCCACCCGACCAATTTAAAGAGCTTACCATGGCAGCAATTGTGACTTACATTGACGGCATGTCACTCCCAGAACCTAAGCCTAAGCAGACTGTACGAAGCAACAAAATAAGAAAATAAAAATAAAACGACGACAAAACAACAACAGAACGACAACAACGAGGAAAGTCATTAAATGACAATAACTACATCAGTGACAACAGTATCATTAATCAACCATCGCAACAACGGTAAAAAAAGCAGCAGCAACAACAACAACAACACCGCAAACATGTTGGTCCGTCGACAATTCTAAACGGAGCCAGGGGATCCATTTCGCCGTTCTGCCTGTTGTTGTTGTTGTTGTTGTTGTTTTCGTTGTGTCAGCTTCCGACCCTGTTGCTGTTGCTAATGCTGCGGCTGCTACTGCTTCCACTGGTAGTGCAGCCTTATGCGTCAGCGCCAGCCATAAATGAGTTACGCTCGTAGGGGACGACCCCGCTCACCGCGAGATCCGTCGGCTCGGAGATGCTGTGCCGCTGGCGTTCTCCGGGCACAACCGACAGTCTCGTATAGAGAGAGGTCAGTGCGTGGTGGTCAGTGCCCCCCCCCCCCCCCCCCCCCCGCACCCCCCATTAAGCGAGCACCGCTGGGGACTCAAGACGAAACCAATTAGACGACAATGGCGTCGCTAACCGGTGGCCGAACCGAACGGCTGAACTGATAGCTATGCATTTAAGAGCGGCTGGCTCGCTAGCCAACCGTGGTGATTGGTGGTCCGCGCTATAAAGGGTGTAAAAGAGACAGATAGATTATTGTGTTGCGCTTAGCTTGATTGTCGCGAAGTCGTTTCTGCGCTCCCACTCGATACCTGCTGCTAAGTAAAAGCGGCAAATGCACTCGAGGAGACGGCCTGCGACTTTCCGACACTAATCGGAGTTGTATTTCGAACTGGGCCACTACTACACCTGTTGGTCCACTGCTCTAGCTCGTAGGCCTTATTGGCCTCCTAGTAGACGGTATACATACTCGTGAATTACGAAAGTGTGGACTATCGCTTTTGCTGTTCGCAACACGGGAAAACTTACCTGGTCCTGACACTAGAAGGATTGACAGATTAATAGCTCTTTCTTGATTTGGTGGATGGTGGTGCATGGCCGTTCTTAGTTGGTGGAGTGATTTGTCTGGTTAATTCCGATAACGACCGAGACTCTAGCCTATTAAATAACTCACAGAATCTCGTCTTCTGTCGCGTTCCTTAATGGGATCAAGTGTGTTTAACACTTTGAAACGGAGCAATTATAGGTCTGTGATGCCCTTAGATGCTCGGGGCCGCACGCACGCTACATTAAGAGACAAAATGAGCCTTCCAGTCTTTAATAAGGCTAGTAATATTTGAATGTTTTTCTTAATGGGGGTAGGGGATTGCAATTGTGCCCCTTGAACGAGAAAATCCCAGTAAGTGCTAGTCATTAGCTAGTACTGATTACGTCCCTGCCCTTTGTACACACCGCCTGTCGCTACTACCGATTAAATGGTTTAGTGAGATCATCTGAGTAGATGTCCATGTACTTTGTACGTGTAATATTTGCAATGAAGATCAAACTTGATCATTTAGAGGAAGTAAAAGTCGTAACAAGACCCTTGTTGCGTTATGACGCCGTTCCTTCCTTTATACCGCGCTGAAGCTTCTTGCTGCGAGTCTTCTATATTTGACACTACGAGATTTTAGGTTATTAGATTATACATACCATGTATGTTCTTTTATTCACAAAAATATACATATGTCTTATACTACGATATAATTTTCTTATGAGAACTTGCTTGAATCTGTGTGTGCCCATACGGCCATCCGCCATTCAATGCGTTTATCGACGTGCTCCGAACAAGCCACAGCATTAAGATTCGCGGAATGCTTGTTGTGTTACTTTTTTAAAAAATTGTCACTCCTTGAATCAATTTCTTCGATTTTGTTTGGCTGTATCTCTCAGACCGGCGAATAACACATGTATTTTGGAGGTATAAAGAACTAATATTAACCTATATTAGCCTCGATGTTCTTAAGAGGAAAACAAAAAAAAATGTGTTGACGAGTAGATCTGAGATCTTGACTAGATAGGAATATAGTTAATATCATCAAGATTCGCAATGATGCAGGCTAGTAAATCACAAGTTTAGTGTGTCTTGGAAGTATCAGTTATATGGAATTATTTATTATACAGTCAAATTCTGAGGTCCTTTAGCTTGTCAAAAGTACAAGCTAAGATCATTGTATGGTTGCAGTCTGCATGCCAGCGGGAATTGCCGTTGACCGCAGGCGGCATCTAGGTAAGAGAGCCAGGGTATGTACTGGGTGATATGACTTTAGACCTACAGCAGCTGTAAATTATTCAGTCTTGCGTAACCTGTATTTGCTAAAATGTCTATGACAACGGTGGCATAGTTTAACGCATCCGTCTTGAGTACGTCTGATGAGGGTTGCTCAGGGTCCAGTTGTCCAGTTTAACTTGAAACTGGCGGCCGATGGAGAAGGCAACTAAGACAGCCAACAACTTTGCACGGTTTATGCCCAACCCAATATAGACGGCGAATAACCATGTTCGCCACCGACTCGGTAGGTGAGCCTGTACGGTCCAGCCTGGCCCACCGACGCCCTGAAGTTCGCCGCTAACAGGACCCGCTTGCGTCGGGTCCAGAGGGTCGGAGCTCTCAGGATGATCGCGGCGTACTAAATGGTTAGTGCAGCGGTAGCCCTTATTCCCGCTGAAACGATCCCCTGAGACCTGAAGGCAGTCGAGCGCCGCCGCTTATGGGGTAACGGAACGTAAACCGGTAACCCCAAGCGTAAGAAGAACGAGACGCGTCAGCATACAATCGACCCCTGGCAAAAAGAGTGAGGCAAAAACTGGACGAACCGGGGGGGGAGAACTTACTTTTCGTGTGACCCAGACCCTAACAGGCCATGGCGATATCCAGTCCTACCTTTTCGGGATCGGAAGGGCTTCTGCCATGACATCTGCAAGAAAAAAGCTTGGCGCGTTTGTTTATTGAAGTTATACAATTGTAAGATCTTTAAGAACATAAGATCTCTAAACTTGGCGGCGTGTTACAACCAGAGAAAGTAAGCTCTTAACCGCAACACCTTTCTCTGTTTTTCCCTACTACACACGGAATGACTGCAAAACACGCATGTATTGATATACGTGGTCGGGCGGCTGTGAGTACTCTTTACTTCATGGTTCATGGCTGCAAAACGTGCGATTATCGATATACACTGCTCAAGAACGTAAGTGCTATAAACGATGTCAACAATGACAAACCAACAGTGACAAATGCATGTAAAATTAAATTTCGTCTGATACTGCATTTGCGATCTTATAAAAGAACTAATTTAAAATAACTAATAATTAATAACATAATTTAGAAAACGGAAGTAGCTGTCACTGCGTTTTGGCTATATAAAACTAATGGGTGGTATCTTCTTAATACGTCTGCGCTGTATATTGTTTTGACATGAGATTTAATGTTCTACCCTTTAGTTCATAATTTCAACAATGTAATAAAACTGCTCTAGGTTAGCTTAGGCGTGCGAACTTACAGGGATACTTCTTTACGTTAGCGAAAGTAACTCAACCTAACCATAAATCCCCAATAATTTCATATGTGTGGCGTGCTCTGGGTTCATCAACGAGCGAGTTTGAGTGGTGGGTGGCCATATGAACAACACGCAATCCCAACACAGCCCATCCTACCGGGCTGCTGAATACTGCTTTTTAACAAGCACTATATTTTCTACTATAATAGTATATTACACTGTGAAACTTTGTATAGGCATCAGTTTTTCTGTGCACAAACGACATATGTCTGTCACACTAGACCAGAAACGATTGCATTCTGACGTCAATCGTTTACTGTTTTGTGATTTCCCTGTATACCCTGTCGGGTGGAAGCAGTGCCATGCTATCAGAAGCACACGTAATCAACGTATGCTAAAGGCTCGTACAGCGTACACAATAAAATTGGTCCCCATTATGGAAACCTAGTGTCAAAATATTCTTATCGTTCACATTACACTCACAACAACAACAACAGCAACAAGAAGGCGACTCGACGCTTCTGGACGCCCGCGCACAATTAATAATGCAAGGGAGTAACCGCTTATCGGCATCGGAAGCTACTTACATTTTTCTGGGTAAAATATGATTTAGTTCCAAAGCAGAACGCTATCGGCAACTGTCAATTAAGGTTGCCATAAGAGGCGATACCGAGGTGGTGGTTTACACAAACTTCCTGCAGTCCCGCATCGACGACATCGCCAGGGTCAAGCTCGACTTCAGTAAAGCCTTCGGCAGCGTTAGACGCTAGTTAGTACGTACTGAGCGCAGCCAGCAGCCCGCGTACGACATCCATCGTTACGCAAAACAAGCTCATAAGTGAATCACTTCCTCATGGGGATTGACCCTATGAACGATGCGACCCTGCTCTAACTGAACAGCATTCGGTGGAATCGCTCTCTTATCTGCTACGCTGAGTGATGCCAAGGTCAGCTTGCACTCAAACTGTTGCCGATCTTAGGCGCGGGGGCGACTATCCTGGACGAGTTTATGTCGGCTCGACCGACGCCCGTGTCGTTGATGTGAATAGCCACGGACCAACACTTCTCGCGTACTAAAGTTCCCTCCGTGCGGAAGTGGTGGTATAAGCCGTCGTCTGATGATTCTGTCAGAACCCGACTGCTGGCCCATATAGTAGGAGTTTTTTTTACCCACCAGCCAAGGGTCGTTGGCGTTGGTCTACGTCTTAGAGCGTCGCTATTACAGGGACGCATCTGTGATTGTGGCAAACCAGTTACCTTCTAGATCATTACGGTCTGTCCTGCGTAAAAACTAACGGTCGTCGTGCAAGACACGCTGCCGTGAACGACGCGCCGTCGCGTGTCCTCCGCTGCCAAACGATATCAGCCATGGTTTTTCATGCACTGGCCGATGCACAGAAAAACTGCAGGTCTATAGGCGTTATTTTTCCGTTGCAGTGCCAGAGCTCGCGTTTGGAACCGAAGGAAATAGACCTCTGTCTCGTAACGCTACCCACTAGTAGTGTTAGTTAAGAAGCGATAATTGAAACGGACTCGGGTTAGCAATCTCACCGACGGATACCATCAGGCCCGCTACCGGCATAACCGTGCCGCCATTATTATTATTATTATTATTATTATTATTTTTTTGTGGAGGAGGGTTAAATGCAGTTACGCACTACTGCTACGAGTAGGAAAATTCGGTTTCCATCTCGAGCTGTGTGGGACTCGACCCCAGCGGATGGATGTTACGCCGCTGAGACCCATACCCACTAAACGCACCTCCCCCCTTAAGCTTCACTCTCTGATGGCCCAGGTCTCCATAGAACAGTGCTATGAGCCATCAGGAGAAGTGGCGAGTGCCCTATCGGATCAATTGGCCGGGGTCGCTCACGGGTTCCCCCACCTGTCAGGCGCACTTTGTCCCAGCCCTTGCGAACCCGTTTGATTCAAAGTTGCGCTTTCTTCAGCCGTGCTGGCTTCAAAAGGATTCTGCCTTTCCGTGCATCTCATGTGCTTTGTCTTTAGCTCCCATGCTTTGTCTTTCTCTCATGTGCTTTGTCTTTAGTTCCCATGCTTGAACCGAACCCAGGATGTACTCCACAAAACATTTCAGACAGTTTCGTGGAGGGTCTTGAACTTCAGGGTGGGTTATTCCCGCTCTGGACCATTTCTCGCGAATGTGTCTTATCGCTCCGGTTCTGGCCTCCTCCCATGCCTGGCACTTAAGAAGTGTGTGTTCTGGACCGTCTTCCAGGGCATCCTCGCAGAAAAGACATATTTCTGATGGGGCCTTTCCAATTCGGTGGAGGTATGATTGGAAGTTTCCATGCCCCGTGAGAATCTGTGTCAGGTAGAAGGTTAGATCCCCTCCCGGCCTTGCTATCCATGCCTGTATGTTTGGCAGCAGTTTGGTCAGGCTCTTTCCGGGGGCCCCGGAGGGAATGGCGTCCCACTCAGCTTGCCATTCTTCTAAAGAGACTTTTCTTTCTCGTTCTTTGTCGATTTCTGTAGGTGTGCCAATGTCCCACAGCCGTTGTCTCTCGAACGCCTTAAGGTCCCAAGGAATGTCTCCGGCAAGCAGCAGAGCCGCATTTGTGCTGATCGTTCTGTACCCTTGTATTACCCTAAGGGCTGCGATCCTCTGCGTTTTGCGCAGGAGTAGTTTTGCTTTCTTGGTCTTAAGAGCCGTTCTGGCCCATACGGCAGCTCCGAAGAGCGCGATAGACTCTGCAACTGCCATTAGTAGTTTTCTTGTGCGAGCCCGCGGTCCGTGTACGTTTGGAAGTATCCTCGCTATAGCGTTTGCCGTCTTAGATGCTTTTTCCACAGCCTTTTTTAAGTGACATAAGCCCGTCATGGACGTGTCCAGCGTCACCCCAAGGTAGCGGGCTTCTTTCACGAACTGGATTGTTTGCCCTGCAACCTGTATGTGCAGCGGTCGGACTCTCTTCTTGCCAGTTAAGAGGATGATCTCACTTTTTTCAGGGGCGAGTGCCAGCCCCGCAGCCTTCATCCATTCCGCTGTTGAGTGCAGGGCTTTGTTCGTGTTTAGCTCAAGTTCGTCCTCCGTTTTAGCCTGTGCCACAACCGCTATTATTATTATTCATTACTTATTAAACAATGTTACAATTGTGAGGTCTGAACGTATTATTGCAAATTCTTGAAATAATTATTTCACTCCATGGCGCCCAAAATAGATGCCGCGTTCCCTCTGCAAACGGCCAAAGACAACGCTTGCCTCAAGAATTGACCCTCTTTTCGGTCGCTTGTGACCTCCTGAATTCGCTTACTCAAATCTGTGAGAAATGCTTCGGTTCCCTTGCTGATTTGACCTAGCGTCTCCATGGCAATAGGCACAAAAGTGTATCTTGTTTCCAGTCCAGCGTATTTAACCCGTTTTCTGGCGTCCGCTTGCTTTGCCACCCACCCCGGCTCAACTGAGCTGTGGTGTAAATAGGAAGCCGCGGTGGTGCACAAAACCGTTGCATCCCAAGACACTAAACCTCTCGGTTAAAGTGTAGATGGTATACCGGCTTTCCTAAGAGACCTTATAATCTTACTGTTTACTTCAGCATGCCTAGACGATCTGCCGACGCATTATTATTATTATTATTTTTAGGCCTGAACGTATTATTGCAAATTTTTTAAATAGTTATCATTATTGCGTTATGTAATATTAAACTCATATTCATTTGTAGATTTACACTACAAGGTTTGTCTTGGTTATTTGGCCAAACTCGATTGATTCTCACAGAGGCAGCAATCAAGCGTACAGCATGCCAGCCAGACGGAGCGATACATTACCCAACCTTAGTAGCTACGACGGGTAATTTATAATTACGTAAATTAGCTATGTTATAATAATGGACAAGCACAACTCGGCCAGCCCTCGCAAACATGCATGCTTGCGTTTATAGATTCAATGGAAACATGTTTTGATACCGAAAATTGCCAACGGTGAAATAAGCCATCAAGCGCCTCAGCGGTGCACTGGATTAGCTATATATATATATATATATATATATATATATATATATATATATATATATATATATATATATATATATATATATATATATATATTAAGGCGAGCACTGCCGAGTGTGCAAACGTATTGTAAATGATTAATAAATCATCACAATATTTTCTATATATATATATATATATATATATATATACATATATATACATATACGTATACATATATACAATGTCTCCCAGAGCATTTTAGAAAGCAACAAAAGGAATTGTATAGAGTTCCATGTTGCCACCTTGTCTATATTTATATATATATATATATATATATATATATAAATTTTTTTTTGACGAAAATGCTATTGTTTATTATTTAATTTATGGTTACAGGAAAATGTGTAAAATATATATATATGCGGTTGTGTATATATAGGTGTATGTGTATACGTATACGAAGTGGCGATGCGAGATAGCCACCCATGAGGGTATATCGATTCGTATGCACAGCTGAAAAACAAAACGTAGCTCTATGTCATACACACCATTAGCAACATCAAATTGCGCGTCGCCAATGGGCCATGGCCGAGACTGGCTTTGACCATGCTCGATATGCTATCATGCGCGATTTTCAATTCGTGCATGGCGGGCCTAGATTTAATGACGTTTGTTGATGAGACAGTTACGAAATGTGAACACTAGTTACGACCTAGACGACAGGTCAACAGATGCTCAGTCCGGACTGCAGTGTAGACAGATTACAGGACTCAGCGAGCTTTCGCGAGTCACTGTGCATCTCTCTGAGTCGCAGAGCGCGTCTACAATAACATCGATAATTCATGCGACCTAGCTGGACTCCATTCCAACTATGGTAAATTCTACACACGGCGGCATATAAACACGCCAGAGCTTATGCACAAGAATACCAGCAGTTTACTAGCAACAGTAGCCTACACGTATTCTGATTCTTCTTTTCTGACGAGCGGGCCTAAGCATAGAATAAAGTATTCGATGCTTCTTCCTGTTAGGGATCATGGGGTTCACAATAAACATAAATCGACACGGCAGGACTGGGCCCAACGACAATCAATAAAAGCTGGCAACAAGAGCAATACAAACAACAAAATCAAGAGCTATGACGATAATAACAATTACTATTACTATTAGCAACAACAACAACAACAACAACAATGATAATAGCAACAGCAAAAACAGCAACAGCAACAACAACAGCAGCATTAGCAACCGCAACAACAACAACAACACCTTAACCGCAATCGCTGCAGCAACAACAATAACAACAACAACCGTAACAACAGCAAACACGAATGTTAAACAACTACACTCGTTTGGGCACTTCGACGTGAGCGTTCATATTAGTGCATCGATTTCGTAACCCGTCCGAGGTAATGGTGCGCATTCTGGAGATTGCCTAAGTGGCAGGCCTGCCAACGTCTTGCCTACACGCATACACGCTATGCCCGTCAGGCACGCATATGATATTACTTCGACATCTCCACACATTCGTTGGGGCTCGAAATCCCCTGCAGCCTTATATAGGCCGGCGCCTCCATCGCCACCCGATGATGGGCATCGCCGGAATGCCTTCTAGGACACTTTACGGATCTTAATGATATTATCTGAAGGCGGCTGTGTACACAACTAGATAAGCAGAGCCAGTGTGAGCAGTAAAACGAGCGAGCGAAAAATCAGTAAAATGAGCAGCAAACTAGCGAGTAGTTCTGTGAGGACAATTAATAACTAGCGCTGCTACAGAATACGTTATGCTTACGTCTATGTGAAGATGTTTTGGCCGTGTTTTTGTCCTACAACGAAACAGAGGACACACAAAAACATGCAGACTTCATTCGATATTTGATTGAGTCATTTCCCTAATAACGTATATATAATTATTGCCAACCACCAATCATCTATTGGAATACTATCGTTTGGAAGACGTTTTTTTTCTAGAATCGACGAAATGTGCCACTTGAACTCATAATGCGACCTTCGTAAAAAGCTCGATTTTTTCACATCTTTTGAACTCTTTGGGTAATAGAAGAAATTGTAGTCTGGACGTTCAAATGGTAAATGTTCAATGCACTACCAGCTCAGGTTGAAACAAACAAACCCATGTTTGTTGCTGAGTTGAGGACGCATCTGGGCCGACGCTAATATTCCTGGTAGTAGAAACGTATTAGTTTTGTTTCCATAAATGCGATGCAAACTGGTGCTGCTAAGACTAATTCTGCTCCTAACTATCGCGACTAACTACGCTAGAGAGAAAAGTGGTTTGGCAATGGCGAGCAAGTGATGAAATGCATATGCACGAACAGTAAGTACTTCTGGTTGCTATCTGTCAGTGTGTGAGAAGCCAATTTATAGGTCTTAGCATTGATTTCAGATTCGTCGAACATCCTGACAAATATTGCAAGCAAAACTTCATACTGATGCTAACTGTTTAGTTTTGTCGAAGCTTCAGACGCAGAAAGTTTTCCTTTACCACCAAATGCCCTCTAAACAGGTTCATTGGTTAGGCTAAAGTCTCGCAAATCAATTGACTAAAGGAACTGAGAACGACGGGTTCTCGCGAGCAAACTATCTATCCTCTAGATGCTCTCTATCGGAGTGCAGCGGAAAATGCAGCAAGGGATTCGACAAGGGGAATTCCTTCAACAAAGTTAATGTCTAGCTGACCTGTCAACTCATGCATATGAACTAAACAAATAGTTATTCTCTGAGATGAAGAAGATAAAACCTGCTGTTGTTCGTCTAAACACAACTGCAGCTCTTATACCAAACAATCGTATACGTGTATTGGAATTGTTTTAGATGACAGACTAAACTACCTACGACAGCGAAATCCTTAAACAACGATTGGAAGTTACTACGATTAAGTAGGTTCAAAAATACCAATTTGTAAGTTGAGCTGAGGTACGAACAATGCCGCAGTTAACAGAAACAGTGTGTAAGATTATTGATGATTAAGATACTTACTCATTTAGGTCACACCTGGACAAAAAGCAGAAAAATGCAGTAACTTATGTGCCAATGAAGGCCATTCTAGCGGTGGGCACTGCTGACAGACGCGCAGGTTCAAATCTGTTTAGAAAACAAACGTAGAATAAAATCACGGGGAAACCACGAGATAGCGCCTGTAAGTGCGTATGATGACAGAGAGCTGGTAGGGAGTCACGGAATACAAAACGGTATATATATATATATACATATATGGCAAAAAATACTGTGTTTGCCGTAAACACACGTGGACGCCGACAGAGAGCATTCAATTAATTCTGAATAATTAACACTCAAAATCGGCAGCTGATGTTTCAGCTAATAACATGTAATCATTATTGCAGCTTTATCGACCACAGATTCGACCTCGGGTGTGTCGGGAGTGGAAGTTCCCCGCCTTCGCCGATCACAGCGGCGGCAGTGACGAACGCCTTACAGCCATCTCTACCATGCGTCCACCGCAGGTCTACATACACAGGGCCTGGTGAGTCCATCACCGCCACACTCCTCCAGTCTCCAGCAAATGGTTCTTCGTCTCTCGCCGGCCTACCCGACCGCTCGCTCGCTCCAGTGGTCCGCCGAGCGTGTTCGGCTCAAACAGGCGCAAATATGCGTGGCGGCATGGCGTAGGGGCCTAGTGCACTAGTCATGGTTGTCATCTACCAGCATGTCGCCGGTTCGATCCCCGTTGTTGATCGAATTTTCCTTGAACGATACTCGTTTAGAGCCCCGCAGCCAAGCCCGTAGGGGACTGATGATGGTCTAGAATTCAAACAAGAACATTCAGAGAAAATGTTTTAAAAAATGGCGCAGCTTGTCCTCATCGCCATCACCGCCACGACCTTCGATCAATGTTACCATCGTTGAAGAAGTAGAAGTAAGAAGAAAAACAAGCGGTTGCGGTGTTAAAACGGTCGTGACGCCGTTACAAAGAAACTTTTTGTAATAAATATTAAATTGTACAGTCTCTGCCTGACCTTCTCCCTCTCTCTCTCGATCTAACTATCTCTCTACTTCGGTGCCCTTATATCTTGCGTCGTCGATCTATCTATTATATTTTCTTATTTCCCTCTCTCTATCGCCTCCTCTTGTTCTGTTGTATTATATTTCTCGTCTAGTCCCCGTCCGCCGATCTCTGGCACTCTCGCGAGCAGAATTGCTTACTGAGGCCGACGAGAAAAATACGACGAAGAAGAAAAAAAAGAAGAAGAAGTGGAAGAAAAAGGGGAAATCTTTGCCACAAGGAAAACGACCAGGGACTGGGAGGGGCAGTTTCCCCAAGAGCAAGTAAGCAAGGTTTTTGTATGCAAGCTTAAAGCAGGAACTGCGGCAAGGGGGTTTTGGCGTACGAGGGCGAGTTATCCCCAAGAGAGTGCGCGAGTATGAGATAAGGAGAGAGAAATAGAGACGGGAGTGGAGGCATCGAGCGTCGTAGTATCACAGTCTCCAGAATTACTACTGAGCAGGACCAGCGGCCTGTAAACCAGGCAGCAGAATGAAAACAGACGAAGAAGGCAGAAAACGGCCAGACAGATAAAGGCACGGACGGGTTTACACGAGTAAACGTTAAGCTTAACGGTCGGCCGATAGACCGTCGACGCGCAAATTTCATCATTGCCTTCATTCTTGTAAACATCTTCAACAACTTTACCACACCATCATCAGCATCATCATCGGCCTTACCAAAAGAGAAAGATACTTACACTCCCGCCGCCAACGGAGGTTACGCGTTGGCATATGGCAGGAGCGCCGCCAGCCCAAATTGATAGGCCAGCAGATCCGCCCCCCCCCCCTCTCTCCTATTGAGGTTCGGAGGGGGGGGTGCCAAAGTACTCATACCCGACGGTCAAACGCGATCACCTCGCGATTCCGCGTTACACCTTAGAATTAAATCCCCCCCGCCCGAAGGGTGGCTCGGCCCACTTCAGGGGGCGCTCATCACTGCGAAAGGCAGCAGCGAGCACAGATGGTTCTCTCGCCGGAAGGGCTGCTTTCATGTGACGTATTCTCATCTCATTATGCCTATTAAGCTAAGGCAGCAGGCGTCCCAATCGCTACCACCGGGATGACTAGGCCCGGGGCGTTAACCGATCGGTCCGGTTCCAGTGCGCACTGCACCATGCCCACAAAAGGGACCTCGGTAATGTGGCTATCGGGAGTTCACACATCTGACTAAATTTGTATTGGCGCATGAATGTACCCGCAGCACGCGTAAATCGCGCGTCGCAGGCAAGAAAGCTGGAAAGAGAGTCATAGTTACTCCCGTTACACATCTGACTAATTTTCTACTAGCGCGTGAAGGCACCCTTACTAATACCTATATGATTAGTGTTGGTATTATCATCATCACGGCCTACGCCCCCTGGCTGGCGTTTTCAATCGTAAGGCGACGTACGTGGCCGGCGCGATGGGCCGGCCAAACAAATCGTAATCAATCAACAAAGTTCCTGTTGCTTCTTCCCAAACGTAATTAGTAAAAGTTTAATATTGCCTACGCCACTATATATACACTGTCATTCATATCGTTGTGCACGCATTTCGAGGTTTGATAGAACTCGGCAAGAAAATAAGTTTTCCCTATGGAGGGAAGACGTGGAAACGTCTTGTTTAGGAGAGAGAGTGAAGTCTATAAAAGTAGTTTTTCTGCCTTTTTTTTCCTACATAGTTGTGCGAAATCTCTGTTTGCGGGAGAACCAGTCAACGCATGAAGGAACCGATTACACCGGCGAGTTCGGAGGAAAATTCTGCACAACGGAAGATACTTGACTAGCTTGCGTAGCAAAAAGCTAATACCCAGATTAGGGAAAGTCATGAAAAGTCGATATTTTACGTTAACGCCTTTTCATGAAAAATCGTAAAATTTTTCCATTGCGACCAAAAATGTACGTCCGAAAGACCACTCTCACGCAATAGCAAATTTAATGCCCATCATTTTCGTATCAAGGTGATGGTGCTGCGTTACGTAGTTGTCAAGTCACTAAGTTTTTTCGATAGCCATATTGAAAGCGAAGGCATGCATATTTCCATAGGGCGTATGAGAAAGTTAGGTACATATTTTGAGGTTTGGTAGAACTCAACAAGAGAATACATTTTCCTAGTGGAAGGAGGGGGCGGAAACGTCTTAGCAAATGTTTACGGTTCTGAACGTGAAAACTTGCACGTAAAACATAACAACTATGACTGTCGAAAAAGCTTAGTGACTTGACAACTACGTAACGCAGCACCATCACCTTGATACAAAAATGATAGGCATTAAATTTGCTATTGCGTGAGAGTGGTCTTTCGGACGTACATTTTTGGTCGCAATGGAAAAATTTGACGATTTTTCATGAAAAGGCGTTAACGTAAAATATCGACTTTTCATGACTTTCCCTAATCTGGGTATTAGCTTTTTGCTACGCAAGCTAGTGAAGTGTCTTCCGTTGTGCAGAATTTTCCTCCGAACACGCCGGTGTAATCGGTTCCTTCATGCGTTGACTGGTTCTCTCGCAAACAGAGATTTCGCACAACTATGTAGGAAAAAAAAGGCAGAAAAACTACTTTTATAAACTTTACTCTCTCTCCTAAACAAGACGTTTCCACGTCTTTCCTCCATAGGGAAAACTTATTTTCTTGCCGAGTTCTATCAAACCTCGAAATGCGTGCACAACGATATGAATGGCCCTGTATATATATATATATATATATATATATATATATATATATATACAGTCCCTGAAAAAAATATAGGGCCACCCATGTTTGCCACATTTCACGCATTTATTATAACCGATTGTGTAAAGATCATAATGATACATGCTCACAGAGTAACAGCGGATACTTTTATCGACATTTGGGGTATCGGGTTACCTTAAAACACAAAATTTGGACATTTGGCACAGCTACGCTGCGAAAAAATTATAAAGTCACCACCAAGATGCATGTCTTAGCGAGTGAATTTAGTGGAATAACAACGTTTGGGCTCATTTAACGGCTCGACAGAAACAAAGGCAGACCTCCTACCAGAAGTTTTTCTTTGTTGAAACGATAGGCTTAGGCTGGCGCCTCATGGGTAAAGAAAAGGCCCATATCAAGGCTTATAAGAACATATGCCTCTCTAATCGCAATTTCCCGTCAATTAAGGCGTTGTGTCTAAGAAGTAAATAACTTTGTAAATTTAGGTAAAAATACGCCGTAAAAAAAAGAGTTCAGGCGTCCAAATTCTATTTTGGAACGAAACAACCTGCAATTCTGAAGAAAGCGTCGAACTCTGCGCCCTCGGCGAGGGCGATTGCGGCGGCGGCCGACGTGCAAACGAACGTGCGAAATGTGCAAAGCTTCCTCAGGAAGACACATTGGCAAAATACACAAGAAAAAACAACGATTGACCGCTGACCGATGAAAGCTCGTCTTGACTTCACCCACGATAAAATGTCATGGACAACTGAGTGCCCACGATACGATGTCATGGACCACTGAGTGACACAGAGTGCTTTTTTCGGGTGAAAAAAGTTTAACTTTGATGAACCGGATCGATGTAACTATTATTTGCTTGAAGTCCGCAAGGAAAAACGAATTTTGTCAAAACGTCACTCAGGTGGCGGTTCAGTGGTGATCTAGGCTGCTATCGGGTATTATACAAAGTCGCCGATTGTTTTTTTAGACGGTCGTGTTTATTCGACGCGCTACGGGGATTTACTAAAAGAGCAATCGGCGCATTTTAAGCTGATGGGAGGACCAGACTTCGTTTTTACGCACGATAACGCCCCGACTCACACCGCCAGGCGGATCGCAAGCTGGTTCGACCAACGTCACATTGAAGTCCTTCGCTGGCCTGCACTCTCACCTGATCTTAATATGATCCAGAATGTGTGGAGCTAGCTCGAACAATAAGTTTACACCGATAAAAAACAATTTTCGAGGCTTGGGACGAGCTTTTGCAAATGTCATCCAAAATTTGTTTAACACTATACCAAACCGCACTTGTAAGGTGATCAGACTTAATGGAAAGTTCACTGAGTATTAAGTATAGTTGCTAAATGCCGTGAAATTAGCCCAAATGCCGTTAATCCGCTTAATTAATTTGTTAAAACAGGTATCTTGCTAGTGGCCTTATAATTTATTCGCGGTGTAGCTGTGCCATATGTGAAAATCCCGTGGTTCAAAGTAATCCGAGACTCCAAATGTCGATAGAAGTTTCCGCTGTTACTCTGTGAGCATGTATCACTGTGATCTTTACACGATTGGTTATAATAAATGCGTGAAATGTAACAAAAATGGGTGGCCCTATATTTTTTTCGGGGACTGTATATACCGTTTGTTCAAAAAGTATCGCGCGGGGACAAATTTTCGCGGGTTACGTATATTCGAATTTCGATTTTTTTGTGGCGTTAGGTTGTTACTCATGTCTCTCACTTATGCCGACAAGCTCGGCCATTTTGAATGTTCACTTAATTGTTGACAGCTGCTTTGCTTGCACGTGTTTTGGATCGTCTTCGATTTTTACCTATTCAAAAAAATGGATCAAAGAACCTGTATCAAATTTTGTGTGAAAAACGAAATTAAGTGCGCGGATGCATTCCGAATGTTGACTGTGGCATACGGAGAAGCTACCTTGGACCGAAGCAACGTTTATCGGTGGTACAAAATGTTCTCAGAAGGCCGAGAAGATGTGAACGACGAAGAGCGTGCCGGACGCCCGAGCACTTCAACAACAGACGAAAAAATTAATGAAGTGGAGAAAATGGTATTGGCCAATCGTCGAATCACCGTTAGATAAGTTGCTGAGGACCTAAACATATCGATTGGCTCGTGCCATTCGATTTTTATCAATGATTTGGGCATGAGACGGGTCGCCGCAAAATTCGTACCAAAATTGCTCAATTGCGACCAAAAACAGCATCGCATGAACATTGCTAATGAGATGTTGGACTCTGTCCGCGACGACCCAAATTTGCTCCAGAGGGTCATAACTGGTGACGAATCGTGGGTTTATGGTTATGACGTGGAAATCAAAGCTCAATCATCTCAATGGAAGCTGCCGCACGAACCAAGACCGAAAAAAGCGCGCCAAGTTCGGTCGAATGTGAAAGTTTTGCTGACAGTTTTCTTCGATTGCAGGGGCGTGGTGCATCATGAGTTCTTGCCACAGGGTAGAACGGTCAATAAGGAATATTACCTGCAAGTTATGCGCAATTTGCGCGAAGCAATCCGCCAGAAACGCCCGGATTTGTGGAAGAACAAAAATTGGCTTTTGCACCACGATAACGCCCCTGCTCACACATCGTTGCTTGTGCGCGAGTTTTTGGCCAAAAACAACACACTAATGATGCCGCAGCCACCGTATTCCCTAGATCTGGCCCCCTGTGACTTTTTCTTGTTCCCTAAACTGAAGAGGCCCATGAAAGGACGACGTTACGCTACGCTTGACGAGATAAAGACGGCATCGAAGGAGGAGCTGAACAAGGTTAAAAAAAATGTTTTTTTGAAGTGCTTCGAAGATTGGAAAAACCGTTGGCACAAGTGTATAATATCTCATGGGGATTACTTTAAAGGGGACAAAATAGATATTCATGAATAAATGAATAATTTTTGAAAAAAAACACAACAGTCGCGATACGGTTTGAACAGCATATGTATATATGTGTGTGTAAACGTAATACCGAAATATGATGGCGCGCCGGGGAGAGGTTGCTGAACGAGCAGGCTAGAATTACATTCAGCTAGGTGAGCGATATCATTTCTCTACACCTCCCAAGAACGATTTTACTCTACATTTGTATATATAGCAAGATATTATGTATTTTGTGTATGTATAGCTGCAGCGTTATGCGCCCCTGATATAAACGGGTGATATGTGTACAAACACTTATCAAGCGAATATACCAATTATATATATATATATATATATATATATATATATATATATATATATTTATATATATATATATATATATCTTCTCATTATCCTTACAAAGCCTTAATAAATCTGAGCCGCTATACTTGTTTAGCTATCAAGATGAATGTAAAACTCATATAAATATATATTTTTTTTAAGCCGCGTTTTTTGTGCGCACACACATATATATATATATATATATATATATTTTTTTTTTTTTGTAGTGTAAACACACAATCTGGATTAGTGTAAACATTTCAATTTCAATTAAGACATGGACATGACATATTTGCTCTAGCTCCCCTCATCAAAGTTGGCGTTTTAGCGAACCCGTAGAAAAGGTGGCAGTGGCATATTGACCATCCAACGTTTAGTTATGTCGAAGTTTTTCGCTTCCGTTGTGTTGCTCGTTACCGTGTGTCTGCTGAAGCTCTCCAGTGGGCAGAACGACGAATATAAGCAAAATAATGTTCCCGACATCAACTTTTGCGGTAAGGAAGTATAATGACTTGAAACATTTTTCAGATATGTTCTAGATAGGATCTGCAGGAACACGATTTTCAAGAATGTACGACGGTTCACGGTATCAAATAGGCCTATTTTTGCTATTTTGATGCTATTTTTGCGTTATCTAATTTTCTTCGTCAAATAGTGCTACTGCTAGATTTGTACATATAAATACACTGCCTAATGCCAATACATGCGCAGAAGAACCGGGCTTGTGGACTATAATCTAGCCAAAATTCGCACTCGTAGCGGACAGGCAACAAATTAATTACTGCCTTTTTCATTTCAGTGTACAGTTTGGAACCGCTGACGATCCTGATAAAGTGTTTTCTGGGCAAACTACCTCAGGATGTTAGTATGTTGGTTGTGGACACTCGGATATTGATATGTGCTTTCTTTGCATAGACTGTGCAGTTATATACTTTTAGTTTACGTATTATCCCAAATGCTTGCCATTTGATATACAACCAGTTCATCTAGGTACGGACATGATTGAATGTGATGTCGCATGGACAACTCATAGCACTGCGGTCGTTTCTGTCATAACTCCTCCATCCATCCGAGTGAAAAGCTGGTCTATCTGTGAAGTTTTGTGTTTAAAATGTCCAGTTTATCTCCCCTCGAAACCGCTTGCTGTCCTGCCACGTAGTTTCTAGACATTCGAAATCCCATTTCATGTTTTGGCCTTTACACAGTAAGTTTTCTTGTAGTAGCTCTATTGTATTTGTACGTTGAACAGTTTTTAAAGAGTCCTAATAACATGTTTACAACAATATTTTCAACTCCATCCAACACTTCCATGATGATAAATGATAGCCGTGGTGCACGTATATAATGGCAATATAGAAAAATTGGAAAAATCTTGATTCAGAGTATCTCCATTGAGGCATCAATGCGGCAGCCGTCCCAACGCAATAATCGCTGTCGCTATTGTGTGCCCAAAATTGAAATGTGCCCTCAAATTCAAAACCAGTCGCAACAGAACTTCACTCGTAGACATTTACAGTTCGATACAATGTGTTCTAGGTAAAAACGTAGGGGTCTAGGTCGCCCTCGTTTTCTCAATTTCATTACTTGTGGGTTTGCTTCGTTAACTTTTATCAACGTGTATATCTGATGCAGCTCATCTGCACACATAGTTGTTGCACACAAGTTATCGGCAAACTTAAACACATTGACTTTGCTTCTTTTCAATCTGTCCAGAAGGCTATTTACGAGCCATGTAAATAGTAAAGGCGACAGTAAGTCGTCTTGTAAGATTACACAAATCTGTTGTACCGGTTCGCTAGTTGTAAGTGTGTTGTCAATGACAACAAAGTGTTGCTTTGGTATATTTTCTAGTGTCCTTACCAATTTACCTTTTACTTCAAACTCTTCGTGTATAAAGATAATTAGACGTTTACATCATAATCCCGTTCTTATCATAACTATGGGATTACTAAACGTATGGTTTAGTTTGTCGTTACACACCTTATAATAACGTATTATAGTTATTACTTCTATAAGGTTGTATAAGTCTCTATTTTATAATAATAATATTATTATGTTTACGTGTCATATTATTTTTACCTATACGGTTATATACTGTTTAATAAAGTATCTTTAGTATAGTAGTAGTTTTTATGAGCCTGATTCTATTAATCTTATCGAAATATTTTTGGAAATCCACGAATAAACCGTTGTTGATTATATAGCTATAAATGCCACTAGCCCGGACACCGCCTGTCCGTTCGACCTTCTGGTAAGAAAACCATTCTGGCGGTCTGATATTTGTGAAAATATTGAATTAGTAGCCTATTGGTATTCCGGTTCTTTCGCAATTTAAATATGCCACGGATATTCCACAAAAGGATTCCGGATCAATCAGGTCCGGAGCTTTTACTCTTGAAAATAAGCAGAAGAAATACTTGTCTCCAGTATTTGGGGATTTCATCAGCCAGATGGATGGTTCTCATTAGTCTTAAAAGAGGTGGAATAAGCTGCACGTTAGCCTTAAAAATTCTACTTAGATTAAGTCTGGAAGATAGTCTGGCTTTTCCAAGATTTCATGGGTCATTTACATTTGTACAAAGGTTCACAATTCCTCAAAGCCATCAAAGGCTATTATGGAGTGCTTATATTACATGCCGTCTTATTATTTTGTTATTGTCATTATGATTATTGTTTGGATAACATAATAAATATTTTTGTGGAATAAGTTGCGCGTACATCATGGAGAGAGCTGTTCCAACATGTGGAACCGAGGTTTGATATTGAGAAACGAGATTTGTTACATGAAGCTGCAGATGAGATGAGAAGTTGTGTGTGTGTGATCCCCATTGAGTTCATGGTTGATGCTAAGTGCGAGAGATTGAGCAGGTTGGGGTGAATTCCCATTAAGATTTGTTTGATCTTATTAAAAATAGACATGTTTATTTGCAAAGGTTAGGGCAGAGTCGACATTTATACGTATTTATAATGCAATAACTCCCATAGTGAGTATCCCAATATTGGTCGCAATAAAATTGGAATATTTGTTAACCCGGCCCTTTTTGCTGACAGTGTAACGAACATGCAAGACGCATATGAGAAATTCCAAATAATTTAATTGCTTAGGTCAGATAACTATGGACGTCAGCTTAATACATGGCAAACAGACAGTCTCGGGGTAGACTATTACTCTTCACCATAGCAGTGATATTCCCTACAACCTGTTTATTAGCTTGATCTCTAGAAGCTTCTACGATAATCTGTAACCCAAAACAACGCCAAAGAATTTTGTCTCATTAAGTACGCCAAGAGTGCGGTCGTTATCCAGCATTTTGGTCTTAAGTGCCGCCTCAAATTCCCACAAAGTGTGAATTTTGCTGGGGCTTGGGGCCTCGGTTATGATATAAACATTGGATTATAAACGGGCTACCTTGTATGCTACTTGATGTATGAAAATCGTTACATTTAGTTTCTTTAACAACTCAGTTGAATTTTATTTCGTATGTAGATGTGTGAATATCTCGTAGCCCAGAATCCAATATGCGTGATGCCTCGATGACTGCCTAAACCAAATAGTTTACAGTTTGCAGAGGAGTTCGTTTCCACGGTAGAGGAAGTCTTCGGCGGGATACCCGTGGCCGAAGGACTAAAATTTGTTTGCAAGAACAATAACGACGATGGACAAATGCTGGTAAGCCTGTCTTCTTTGTTGGCAACTGTCATATGCAACAGCAGGTTACAGAAGATGTATACCAAATGTTTGTATTAACTAAAAACCGAGACATAAGATACATTTTTGAGATGCATATGTCCTGGAAATAACAACACTATCACCTTAAGTTACACGATAGAAGCGCATACTTTCATAGGCCTGCGAAGCATAGGCAAACGTGTTGTAAAAATGAGGGGTGTTATAAGCTTATGTCATCTAAGCTTTGCCGTCGTGGTCTGACAGGAGGGAGGTAATCCTGTCTAATGGGGTCGGCCTTAGTGGGGTCAAAACGGTATATTGTCATTCGGGATTATGTTAGTCGTTAGCTTAAAAATTGCTAACTACTAACTGAAGTTTCGACTTCGTTTCAAATGCCACCATATTGCCGTCGTCATCGTCGACTCTGTTCGGGGTGGCTTCAGTTGGTGACCTGGCTTGACGAGATCGAAGAACAAAACAGGAAGGCAGCTCGGTTAGCGGTGTGGCACTGCGTGGAACATCACATAGACATTATTAATAGCTCCTCGTAAATCATAAGCAATAACCGCACTGGCCGGAAAAGCCAGGGAAAACGTATCAACAGCAGTATGAATGGTACCGTAACGCTGTCTGCCATCCCGCTTCACACCGGACGACTTGACACTCCACCCACAGCGAAGAAGCGTTGTCAATAAAACAGATATTTTTCTCGTGGTTCACGTGAGTTATATATACGTAAACAATTATATATATATATATACACACACATTTTGAAAAATAAGAGCCAGAAAAGCAGTGTTTCCTAGACAACTAACAGGCATCTGCGTGCAACCGTTAACTAAGCTAAGTACCTCTGTTTTAGTTGGGAACATCATCGTATTGTTGTCTCTCTAATGTTAGTCTCTCGTTTAACTCGTTATACAGTTTGGGAGCCGTCGTTTGTTGCAACCAGAAGCAAATTGAACCTATACTCATGTATTTTATCTAATCTAATATATATATATATATATATATATATATATATATATATATTGTATATATATGAATACTATGTTATAACTAAAAGTCTTGCTTCTGCTCATAGGTTGTTTTCTGTGAATCTACCTCTTTGTATGCATTGCAATATATACATTAATATGCGTGTATAAACACCCATTGTGGCAGTGTACGCAAGGAGCACCTCGATGTGACCATGCGGATCTTGTTTCTTGACTTTTACCCACAGAACAGCCGTTCGAATATGAACGTTATATTTACATATATATATATATATATATATATATATATATATATATATATGTAAGGTAGATTGTTATTGTAAGCGGAGATGTAGGTAGGTGTAGAGTAACGTCGTTGTTATAAGTAGCTAGGCAGGTTGAGAGTTACTAGCAGCGGCACACTTAGCGGAGAAAGTGCTACGACAACAGCAGCGACGGCAGGTCGATGATCTGCCGACCTGTGACCTAAATTAAGTACCGGTAGAACTGACGACATTACAGCTAGTGAGAGGAGACGTTGTTTAGACGCGGTCGAGGAAGGATCGCAGTGATCAGGGAGACGTTGGTGAGAAGCCGTCGAGGAAGGATCGTCGTGTGTGAGACAGGCCGGAGATTCGGCGCTGTACCGGCGCAGTAGAGTTGTCGGACGAGAATAAAGCCTACAGTCGTGGTGTTGGTCGATATTCGTGTTTTCCTCCTAGCAACCCAGTTAGGCCCTTACAATTCAGAAGTGGGGTTTTTCGAGGGGGTTACACGAACCGGTTGACTGAGAGGCACAGAGGGTGTCGAGTTTACGACGAAGAGTATCATGGTGGCGCGGTTGGTGCGCGGTGGAATCGTGCTAAACAGGATTGAGTGTTGTGCTGCATACAGAGTCGCTGCTTAGGTTGTTGCTGCTGCGGTGAAGTGGAGTCGACGCGAGTGAAGATCGACGGGGTATCCGTGGATCAGTCGTCGCGTGTCGTGGAAGAGGCGAGCGAGCACGTAGAGCTCCAGCGGCAGCACGAGGTTAGGGTTATCGGGCGAGACCGGTGACTGTGCAAAAATGGCGACGAACGGCGGCGGAACGCCGGTGACTATGGAGATGCTGGCCGAGATGATGAGCTCAATGAAGGCGATGGCAGATGCCACACAGGCTATGGTGGCTCAGTTTACGATGAAGAAGGAGACAGACCCGGGTGCCGCAGTGCGGATCGAGACGGCCAGCGACGTCAGCGGCCAAGTGGAGATCTTCCCGGCGAGCGATGGCGTCTCAGCGGACGAATGGATCCGGCTGTTTGAGATTGCAAAGGAGATCGGCGGATGGTCATGGGGTGAGACCCGCCGGGTGATCATGAACAAGCTTGTCGGTGAGGCACGTATTTGGCACACGACGCATGGATACAGCTGCGACACCTACGAAACGTGGAAGGAAGCGTTTCTAACTGCGTTTAGACGCGAGTTGGATAGAAACCGCCTAGTAGACCAGTTGGCGTCGTGTAGGCAACAGCGACAGGAGTCGTTGGGGTGCTTCGCACGCAGAGTAGAAGCTCTGGCGTTGAAACTGTCTATGTCGACCGGTGAAATCAAGGCTAGGGTGTTGGCCGGACTACGTCCAGAGTTCGAAAGTGTGGTACAAGGCATTGCTGCTCGCCAACATAGCAGCGTGTCCGCAATGATCCACGACATAGAAGACGCAATGGAGTTGCAGACCCGGCGTCGTACTATGGTCGTCGGCGACGTGTCTAGAGCAGGAGGTACTGCAGTTGCAGGTGTCAGGCCTGAAACGGTCTGTTACCAATGTCGACAGGTGGGACACCGCAGAGACAGGTGTCCGACGTTGATACAGCAACAGCAACAAGGACAACAACAGCAACGGCAACCGGACCCATTGAGTGGCGGCCAAACCGTGAGCGCTGATCAGGAGAGTGGCATGGTGCGCTGTTTCCGGTGCAATAAACGCGGCCACTATGCAAGAAGTTGTACTACCGCCGATGTGAATCAAGTGGACAGCGGTCGACAACATGAAGTGACGTTGCGGCCTCGTAGTGTTAACTTCGTCCGAGTACAGGCTACCGGCAGTGGATCATGCGCTGCTGTGGTGGAAGATGAGACAGGATCGCCGGGTGAGGTTGATCGTTTGCAGGCGCGATTGCTACAGCTGTCCAAAGAGGTGACCATTGCCAAGGAAAAAGCACAGAGAGAGCGCAGCCGTGCTGAGACAGCCCGGCAGACTGCGACACAGGTCGAGCAGGAAATAGACAAAATTCGCCTTTTCTATGAAGGTCAAGCGCAGGAGGCCCGATCCCAACATCAGAAGGCCATTGAGGAGTTGAAGTCGGGGTATGAGGCGCAGATCGGCGAACTAGGCAGTCTTTTCAAGAGAACCATTGACGACTACAATTTGCGCCTTAAGAACAAGATGTTCCCCGTGCTCGGCGAGTCCCAGCGGCTAAACGTTCTGGCGGCCGAGGCCGAAGTGGTTTCGTTGAAAGGACATCCTGAACGAGAGAAAGCCGAATGCGAGAGCGGCAAGGAAATTGAGAAGCAACTTCGAAAGCAGATTGCCACACTCTCGAGCAATCTGTCGGCGTACCGAAACAAATGCGAAACGCAACAAGGAGATCTTCCGGGGATACGTTACCTCTTTAGAAATGCAACTCGAAAAAAAAAGGGAGAGAGAAATTAAAAATATGCATAAGTAGATAAATGTGTACCCTTTGGCTACGACAGAGAAATGTTATAGTCGCTGAGGGCAGCGACTGTAGCAGAATGGCCGAATGTAAGGTAGATTGTTATTGTAAGCGGAGATGTAGGTAGGTGTAGAGTAACGTCGTTGTTATAAGTAGCTAGGCAGGTTGAGAGTTACTAGCAGCGGCACACTTAGCGGAGAAAGTGCTACGACAACAGCAGCGACGGCAGGTCGATGATCTGCCGACCTGTGACCTAAATTAAGTACCGGTAGAACTGACGACATTACAGCTAGTGAGAGGAGACGTTGTTTAGACGCGGTCGAGGAAGGATCGCAGTGATCAGGGAGACGTTGGTGAGAAGCCGTCGAGGAAGGATCGTCGTGTGTGAGACAGGCCGGAGATTCGGCGCTGTACCGGCGCAGTAGAGTTGTCGGACGAGAATAAAGCCTACAGTCGTGGTGTTGGTCGATATTCGTGTTTTCCTCCTAGCAACCCAGTTAGGCCCTTACATATATATATATATATATATATATCGATACTTGTAAATATAAGTTAATATTCAAACGGCCGTTCTGAGAGTCAAAAACAAGATCCGCATGGTCATATCGAGGTGCTCCTTGCGTACGCTGTCACAATCGGTGTTTATACACGCAAATTATTGTATATATATATTGCCTGATTGCACAATAACTCGAACTGCTATCTAGAATCACAGACTGTTCCCTTGAAGAAGCGCGTTGGTTGGGTGGGGTAATCTAAAGTAGTAAACGCGTTGAATGAAAATCAGTGTATACGTTCGTATATGCGCGTTTCTATATTAGGAAGAATTTGGTAAATTCGAAAATATGTAATAATATATATATACCGGTATAATGGTTCGGTCTAATTACGTTAGCCGGAACAAACTAAACTTTTTGAAATCCTGATTTTTTTCAACGGGCTAAACTTCCCCACCATAATGGACTGAGCACATTTTCTATACTAGACAAATTAGCACAATTAACGCAAACTACAGACGCGTATGGCCCAGTGTATACGTTTGAGGTTGTCCGCCAGTATTTTTTAAACCGTGGGTTTTATAATAAATCAAATGGTCGGATAATCCTACTAAAAGTGTGACCAAACAATATAACCCGAACAGAGTCTGTGAATCAGCTCGATCTAAAGTCTGAAATAGTGCTATTATACCACTCTGCTGCAAACGCACTATAATATATACGTAATTTATAGGCCAATACTAGCAGACGGTGGCGACTATCCTGAGCTTCCAGCACTTCCTGGAGCTACTCATCGCAATTCTACCTAAACAAAGTTTCAAATGACTAGCCAACAATCACACAATACCAATGAGTTCACCGTTGATAACCCAACAACGGCTTCTCTTCTCTCTGAGACCCCATATGTTTGCACGCAATATAGTCGTCGAGTAAAAACCTCTAAATGACTAAACGCCCACATCATTCGCCTCCACTTCCCCATTCCTCCTCGAAGTCTACCGATCGGTAATATATGTATAATAATAATGATAGGTAATCAAATAGCTTTTACCTCAGACTCTGACCTTCAACCTGACCCGAGTTCATAGGTGCAGCATCTGCCATGTGCCCGCAAGAATTCAAGACGCGCCAGAGTCATGAGACAAGAGAGAATACACTACAGAACTGAGCAAGCTCAACTCGAGGCTTTACATTAATAGCTGGAACTCCCCTTTGCTAACATTTGCCCTGTTACTACCTCGTCTAAAGAAGCATGAGGTGACGCCGACCAAAATAATTAAGATTGTAGCTGAAATAAATCTCAGGACGTTTTAAGGTGTCAACGACTCGACTGCAATCAGCACAATCGACAAGATATGTCACTTAAATAACATGATTGAAATAATGTACGTTAGAGTATGGAGATGTAGCTAGCAGAGGGTGATAATCGTTCTGCCACCCGAGCCCTGCACTCTTCAGACATAGTCGCGGCACATCCGAACTGCAAACCAAGCACACATCTTCCCTGCCCGGTTGCTAAGAGGACTCAAAACTCCTTCTGCGACCGGCGGCCTTAACTCTTGGAAAGGTCGAAGTACTCCAGGTCTATGAGGCCGTTAAATATTTTCCATTCACAAGTGGAGCCGGTTTCATTGGTCTGCGGCTTCGACATCTTCGCTACATGCTCGGCCAGGCTGTTTCTTCTTTAAAACATTCTCTGAAAGAACAAAATGCCTTTGTGTGCACAAAGTACTCAGTAGTACTTTACCGTCGCTTTGTCTGCCAATTGTCTATGGTGCAAGCCTAATTGCTCTTAGCAAGAAGGACAACTCAAATAGACGTATGGCTAACGGACTGGCGTCACAACGAATGATTTGCAATAATGATATGGCCGTGAACAAAAATACCATTGTGAGAGCAGTCTCTCCCTATTAAGATGGGGTTGCCAAAGCAGGAGGAGCAGAGTCACCACCACGAGTCATGAGTCTAGTCAAGCTCGACCTTCGAAATGCACACATACAATAAAAAGGGACAAAGTGCTCGACGAAGAGCAAATAAAGGCTCCAGCACTCCTACCGATAGCGTGGCAGGTCTTCAAAGATCCCTCAATCATCGCTTGAACCACAGATGTAGCCATAAGGTCCAAAACTGGTCAGGGAGATCCACTTTATTTCTGGTCTTGTGTACCGTCTACAGAGCCCCTTTAACGTCTGGTACCTGACTGGCGTTTAGGAATTCTGCGTGATTCCGCGGACGTCGTAGCGAAGGATCGACAGGTCGTACTATAGTTTGAGAAACCCTGCGTGCTGACACTCAACGCTTCTAGGTGTAAGGCGTTAGCCGCTGGGGGGCTATCGACAAGAGCAAGAGAACGCCATCTAAATGGTCACGCAAGCGCTTCCCGGAACAGTTCATACGACACGGGATGATCAAGATGTTCTGGGTGCTTCCGTCATGTGCGAGGGAATCCCACGAGTTGTTCGGACAAAACGAAAAGCCCTTGCAGGAATCCGCCCACGTTTGACAATTATACACCCACAGGCGGCTCCTTGTCTATGAAAGCACAGTATTGATTCACCAAGATTTAACTACACGTTGCAAGCATCTCCGACATTCAAATATACCGAAAGTCTTGCTGCGCACAATGAGACTACTAGGTTTATTCTAAGCGAGGTGTAATATATTTTTTTGAACAAGGTCATTTATTATATACACATTTACAACGGTATGTTATTTCATACATTTATAATTTTTTGCTGAGAATATATATTTTTATTATTTATATAAGTTCGTTATGTTAGCACTTTGGAGTGGACAATTGTCTCCGTGCGAACGTGTGATTACGGGTTCTCTAACCCAGGGTTAGCCTAGTTCAGCAATGTGCCCCGAACAGACGCTGCATTTCCTCGTTGGATGTCAAGCGACAGCCTCTGACGCAAGAATTCGGATGCTCTCGAGTCTCCTGTTGAAAGATTAAGGCTTCTGCCTACGCGTTGAATCAGTTTGAGCGTAAGGGGGTCTGCAGTTCCCATAGTCTCGAACGCCAACGGACAAAATTCGTGCGGATAATCCACACTAGAATATTTCCTGCATTTGTTAGCCTCAGCTAACCTGGAAGCATGACCTGCTCGGTCCGCACCTGCACCGACCATCGAAGGGGCTAATGAGTCGGTTACAGATGCGTCCCAAACAAGCATGCGGCCACGCTCAAAGGGCGTCAAAGACAGGCCGTCAGGTCTTTTTCCGTCATCCCTCGATAGACCCGGCTCTAAAACACATGGGAAGCCGGCAGATCGAAGTGCGCGACTAAAGGTGTCATTTAGAGCGGAGTGACGTGCTCGTCGGCCTGCACTTAACGCGCATGATAGGCCATGATGGGCCAACGCGTCCACAAAATCACCACAACGACATCGGTGGGGCACGACTAGGTCAACACCAAGCCGCAGCCCTGCGCTTATGCGCGTGGTCTCGTCGTCCAACAGAGTCCCAATTCGCGGACATGGTAAGGCGTGTAGCCAAGCCCCAGCCCCTTGACTACTAACAGCTCGAAGCCTGGTTTTATCGGCAACAGACGGTGCTCTATTAATCAAGTTTGCTAGTCGCTTTTCTTGTAGCGGGGTTGTCCAATTGTCCTGGTTAGCCCTATCGTCGGGAGGAGAATCAAATAACAACGACAATTCGTCGGTCAGTCTTTGAAGTTCACCGTTATAGGCGTCCCACCCATCACTGTCCAATAATGCTTTAACCCTGTCCGCGGCTTGGGTCAATGACGGTACGATTGCAGGTCCTGCCGTCATGACCGCGTCCGGCACACCTAGGCCGCCTAAAGAAACCGGGAGCATTACCTGTTCCCTTGCCGCAGCGGTCAGCTTAAGATTTAGTATGATCTCTAAAATGTCTAAGCTAAGTCCATTAAAAGGCTGTAAGAGCTCTTGTGATAAAAACAGGTTGCATCCTCTAAGCAGGTGTGTTAACCTCGTGGCTGAAGCGAGGTGTTGCAAAATAATTTTTTTTTTTTATAAAATTATTTATAGAATTTTATATATTTATTAGAAATTTATAGAATATATGGAACAGGGCTCGCCTTCCAATAGGCTTCGGGGTTCTTGGCACTACTTCAGAAGGTGAACGAATTTTGCTACAGCCTGGTATATCGTATCGCTGATCCAACGTGATTCTCTGGCGAAATCGCGCCTCAATGAAAATGCAAACATTTATTTAATGAACAGCTATGTAGGTAGATGTGACGACGAGAAGTTTATGAAAGAGCACTTTTTCAATTGAAAAAAGAGAAATCGGCAAGGGATACCATAGATGACATTACATCAAAAAGGAAACGTGCCAGTTTTGATGTGTCGACACTGGGACCTATAAGTGTCCCAGTGTTCGGCACCGCCAAGTTTTTAAATGATATCGAAAAACGTACGGAGGATACTATTTTCATATACCAGCGTGAAGCGACGTTCCTGAGGCAGATAATGTCATTCGCTGTTTGTAGAAGAAACGCGGCTTCTATTATAGAAGCCACGGGCTGACATGGAATGCACTTATAACAGTGAAAATGCATTACAATTGTAATGATTTAGATTCTACTAGAATTGTTACCTAAGCGATAATGCCTGAGCCGAAAATTCGGCACCCATTGTAAAACAATTTGCAAACTAGCTCAACCTAGATTCTACAATAGCACCTTTATGACACTCTACTGCAAACGTACCATTACAATCTAAGCATGAAGATAAAGCTCCCGACAAGTTCAGCGTACGGCGTATAACACTTACTACAATGTTGATTTAGAAGTTACTAGACATTAACATTCGTCATCTTTATCAGAGCTACAGCATTAACCATAGTTAATTAGTCCAACAAAATATTTTTTCAACAAGGGTTTATTATTAGCATTATGTACAAGTATCACAATTAGTATTATATTATATATATATAACATCTACAACATTGCTTATATTATCACTACTAAAATTATTCCTCAAGTGTCGGTGACCACTTAATATCCGTTTGGCGTTGCCTCTTTGTAGTTCCAATGATCTTGGGCTTTTTCCCAAGCTCTTTTGTCAATTCGAGTGCACATTTGCCCTAGGCGCCAGTTGGCTCGAGACCAAACGCCATCATAACGTGATCCTCAAGAAGATATGCGCATGGGCGTCGTTTGTGCATCTCCCGTTGGTGAATGATGTGGCCGATGCCCGCGCTGGCTAGTGCACGATAGCCGAGGGCTACGTATTGGAGACAGTGACGTCCCACGCCAGCGGCCGATTACAGTACCAATAAATAATAATAATAATATTTTTTTTTTGAAAACATGTGTTTATTATTATCAATATGTACATGCATCACAATTACAGATATATTAATCATATAACATTGTTGTTATTGCTCGAGTGTCGCTGACCACTCAACATCATCTTGGCGTCGCCTCTCTGAAGCTTCAATGACACCCTTTGTCGGAGGAACGCGGTCGATCTTAGCTCCGCTGTAGCCTTAAAGAGCTTCTTTTTAAGCTCTTTCGTCAGTTTGAGTGCATCTTTGCCCCAAACGCCAGATGACTCGAGACCAAACGCCATTGCCACGTGGTCCTCAAGAAGATGCGCGTCAAGAAGACGCCAGCGGCCGATTACGGTCTCAGTCCCGGCTGGTAAGGCCATCCGGTCGACGCCCGTCGTCTCTCTGCAGTCCACCAGGCTCCAGCGTAACGCGGTAGCCTGCTTGCCTAAAAGCGCGTCCGAGGATGTCATTAATGGCATCGTGGCGGCCCTGCGTGAGCCCCGCCAGCTTAGGGCAGCTAAGCCGATGCAGGCCGCGCTCATCCACTGTTCCACCGCATGGACATTCCTCTTTCTCAAATAGGGCAATACCTAGTCTTACCTTACTTACTAGGCAATACCTAATAGCAAGTCTAAGACCACTGGCGGCACGGAACTGGTCGTCGGCCAGCTTACTGCCTACGAGCTCGGAAGGAAACACGTCAAGCCACGTTCCAGCGGCGTCGGATGAGACCGTTTCAGTCTAATATACCTGTTTGTAAGAAACAACGAGCCGCCGGTTTGTAAGAAACAACGAGCCGCCGGTTTGTATGAAACAACGAGCCGCCGGTTTGTAAGAAACGAAGAGCCGCCGGTTTGTAAGTAAGAAGAAGCCGCCGGTTTGTAAGAAACAACGATCCGCCGGTTTTTAAGAAACAAGGAGCCGCCGGTTTGTAAGAAACAAGGACCCGCCGGTTTGTAAAGAACAACGAGCCGTCGGTTTGTAAGAAACAAGGAGCCGCCGGTTTGTAAGAAACAAGGAGCCGCCGGTTTATAAAAAATAATTTTAAGAAACAACGAGCCGCAGGTTTGTAAAAAACAACGAGCCGCCGATTTGTAAGAAACATCGAGCCGCCGGCTTGTAAGAAACAAGGAGCCGCCGGTTTGTAAGAAACAACGAGCCGCCGGTTTGTAAGAAACAACGAGCCGCTGGTTTGTAAGAAACAACTGTAAGAAACAAGGAGCCGCCGGTTTGTAAGAAACATCGAGCCGCCGGTTTGTAAGAAACAACTGTTAGAAACAAGGAGCCGCCGGTTTGTAAGAAACAACGAGCCGTCGGTTTGTAAGAAACAAGGAGCCGCCGGTTTGTAAGAAACAACGAGCCGCCGGTTTGTAAGAAACAACGTTCCGCCGGTTTGTAAAAAACAACGTTCCGCCGGTTTGTACGAAACAACGTGCCGCCGGTTTGTAAGAAACAACTGCAAGAAACAACGAGCCGCCGGTTTGTAAGAAACAACGAGGTGTCTGTTTGTGAGAAATATCGAGTCGCCGGTTTGTTAGAAACAACGAGCCGCCGGTTTGTAAGAAACAAGAAGCCGCCGGCTTGTAAGAAACAACTGTAAGAAACAAGGAGCCGCCGGTTTGTAAGAAACAAGGAGCCGTCGGTTTGTAACGAGCAGGAGCCGCCGGTTTGTAAGAAACAAAGAGCCGTCGGTTTGTAACAAACAAGAAACAACGAGCCGCCGGTTTGTAAGAAACAATGGGCCGCCGGTTTGTAAGAAACGACGAGCCGCCGGTTTGTAAGAAACAACGAGCCGCCGGCTTGTAAGAAACAACGAGCCGCCGGCTTGTAAGAAACAACGAGCCGCCGGCTTGTAAGAAACAACGAACCGCGGGTTTGTAAGAAACAACGAGCCGCCGGTTTGTAAGAAACAACTGTAAGGAACAAGGAGCCGCCAGTTTGTAAGAAACAACGAGCCGCCGGTTTGTAAGAAACACCGAGCCGCCGGTTTGTAAGAGACAACGAGCCGCCGGTTTGTAAGAAACAACGAGCCGCCGGTTTGTAAGAAACAACGAGCCGCCCGTTTGTAAGAAACAACGAGCCGCTGGTTTGTAAGAAACAACGAGGTGCCTATTTGTGAGAAATATCGAGTCGCCGGTTTGTTAGAAACAACGAGCCGCCGGTTTGTAAGAAACAAGAAGCCGCCGGCTTGTAAGAAACAACCAGCCGCCGGTTTGTAAGAAACAACCAGCCGCCGGTTTGTAAGAAACAACGAGCCGCTGGTTTGTAAGAAACAACGAGCCGCTGGTTTGTAAGAAACAATGAGGTGCCTGTTTGTGAGAAACAACGATCCGCCGGTTTGTAAAAAACAAGGAGCCGCCGGTTTGTAAGAAACAACGATCCGCCGGTTTGTAAGATACAAGGAGCCGCCGGTTTGTAAGAAACAAGGAGTCGCCGGTTTGTAAGAAACAAGAAGCCGTCGGTTTGTAATAAACAAGCAGCCGTCGGTTTGTAAGAAACAAGGAGCCGTCGGTTTGTAAGAAACAAGGAGCCGTCGGTTTGCAACAAACAAGCCAGCCGCCGGTTTGTAAGAAACAACCAGCCGCCGGTTTATAAGAAACAACCAGCCGCCGGTTTGTAAGAAACAACGAGCCGCTGGTTTGTAAGAAACAATGAGGTGCCTGTTTGTGAGAAACAACGATCCGCCGGTTTGTAAAAAACAAGGAGCCGCCGGTTTGTAAGAAACAACGATCCGCCGGTTTGTAAGATACAAGGAGCCGCCGGTTTGTAAGAAACAAGGAGTCGCCGGTTTGTAAGAAACAAGAAGCCGTCGGTTTGTAATAAACAAGCAGCCGTCGGTTTGTAAGAAACAAGGAGCCGTCGGTTTGTAAGAAACAAGGAGCCGCTGGTTTGTAAGAAACAATGAGGTGCCTGTTTGTGAGAAACAACGATCCGCCGGTTTGTAAAAAACAAGGAGCCGCCGGTTTGTAAGAAACAACGATCCGCCGGTTTGTAAGATACAAGGAGCCGCCGGTTTGTAAGAAACAAGGAGTCGCCGGTTTGTAAGAAACAAGAAGCCGTCGGTTTGTAATAAACAAGCAGCCGTCGGTTTGTAAGAAACAAGGAGCCGTCGGTTTGTAAGAAACAAGGAGCCGTCGGTTTGCAACAGCGTGAAGCGACGTTCCTGAGGCAGATAATGTCATTCGCTGTTTGTAGAAGAAACGCGGCTTCTATTATAGAAGCCACGGGCTGACATGGAATGCACTTATAACAGTGAAAATGCATTACAATTGTAATGATTTAGATTCTACTAGAATTGTTACCTAAGCGATAATGCCTGAGCCGAAAATTCGGCACCCATTGTAAAACAATTTGCAAACTAGCTCAACCTAGATTCTACAATAGCACCTTTATGACACTCTACTGCAAACGTACCATTACAATCTAAGCATGAAGATAAAGCTCCCGACAAGTTCAGCGTACGGCGTATAACACTTACTACAATGTTGATTTAGAAGTTACTAGACATTAACATTCGTCATCTTTATCAGAGCTACAGCATTAACCATAGTTAATTAGTCCAACAAAATATTTTTTCAACAAGGGTTTATTATTAGCATTATGTACAAGTATCACAATTAGTATTATATTATATATATATAACATCTACAACATTGCTTATATTATCACTACTAAAATTATTCCTCAAGTGTCGGTGACCACTTAATATCCGTTTGGCGTTGCCTCTTTGTAGTTCCAATGATCTTGGGCTTTTTCCCAAGCTCTTTTGTCAATTCGAGTGCACATTTGCCCTAGGCGCCAGTTGGCTCGAGACCAAACGCCATCATAACGTGATCCTCAAGAAGATATGCGCATGGGCGTCGTTTGTGCATCTCCCGTTGGTGAATGATGTGGCCGATGCCCGCGCTGGCTAGTGCACGATAGCCGAGGGCTACGTATTGGAGACAGTGACGTCCCACGCCAGCGGCCGATTACAGTACCAATAAATAATAATAATAATATTTTTTTTTTGAAAACATGTGTTTATTATTATCAATATGTACATGCATCACAATTACAGATATATTAATCATATAACATTGTTGTTATTGCTCGAGTGTCGCTGACCACTCAACATCATCTTGGCGTCGCCTCTCTGAAGCTCCAATGACACCCTTTGTCGGAGGAACGCGGTCGATCTTAGCTCCGCTGTAGCCTTAAAGAGCTTCTTTTTAAGCTCTTTCGTCAGTTTGAGTGCATCTTTGCCCCAAACGCCAGATGACTCGAGACCAAACGCCATTGCCACGTGGTCCTCAAGAAGATGCGCGTCAAGAAGACGCCAGCGGCCGATTACGGTCTCAGTCCCGGCTGGTAAGGCCATCCGGTCGACGCCCGTCGTCTCTCTGCAGTCCACCAGGCTCCAGCGTGACGCGGTAGCCTGCTTGCCTAAAAGCGCGTCCGAGGATGTCATTAATGGCATCGTGGCGGCCCTGCGTGAGCCCCGCCAGCTTAGGGCAGCTAAGCCGATGCAGGCCGCGCTCATCCACTGTTCCACCGCATGGACATTCCTCTTTCTCAAATAGGGCAATACCTAGTCTTACCTTACTTACTAGGCAATACCTAATAGCAAGTCTAAGACCACTGGCGGCACGGAACTGGTCGTCGGCCAGCTTACTGCCTACGAGCTCGGAAGGAAACACGTCAAGCCACGTTCCAGCGGCGTCGGATGAGACCGTTTCAGTCTAATATACCTGTTTGTAAGAAACAACGAGCCGCCGGTTTGTAAGAAACAACGAGCCGCCGGTTTGTATGAAACAACGAGCCGCCGGTTTGTAAGAAACGAAGAGCCGCCGGTTTGTAAGTAACAAGAAGCCGCCGGTTTGTAAGAAACAACGATCCGCCGGTTTTTAAGAAACAAGGAGCCGCCGGTTTGTAAGAAACAAGGACCCGCCGGTTTGTAAAGAACAACGAGCCGTCGGTTTGTAAGAAACAAGGAGCCGCCGGTTTGTAAGAAACAAGGAGCCGCCGGTTTATAAAAAATAATTTTAAGAAACAACGAGCCGCAGGTTTGTAAAAAACAACGAGCCGCCGATTTGTAAGAAGCATCGAGCCGCCGGCTTGTAAGAAACAAGGAGCCGCCGGTTTGTAAGAAACAACGAGCCGCCGGTTTGTAAGAAACAACGAGCCGCTGGTTTGTAAGAAACAACTGTAAGAAACAAGGAGCCGCCGGTTTGTAAGAAACATCGAGCCGCCGGTTTGTAAGAAACAACTGTTAGAAACAAGGAGCCGCCGGTTTGTAAGAAACAACGAGCCGTCGGTTTGTAAGAAACAAGGAGCCGCCGGTTTGTAAGAAACAACGAGCCGCCGGTTTGTAAGAAACAACGTTCCGCCGGTTTGTAAAAAACAACGTTCCGCCGGTTTGTACGAAACAACGTGCCGCCGGTTTGTAAGAAACAACTGCAAGAAACAACGAGCCGCCGGTTTGTAAGAAACAACGAGGTGTCTGTTTGTGAGAAATATCGAGTCGCCGGTTTGTTAGAAACAACGAGCCGCCGGTTTGTAAGAAACAAGAAGCCGCCGGCTTGTAAGAAACAACTGTAAGAAACAAGGAGCCGCCGGTTTGTAAGAAACAAGGAGCCGTCGGTTTGTAACGAGCAAGGAGCCGCCGGTTTGTAAGAAACAAAGAGCCGTCGGTTTGTAACAAACAAGAAACAACGAGCCGCCGGTTTGTAAGAAACAATGGGCCGCCGGTTTGTAAGAAACGACGAGCCGCCGGTTTGTAAGAAACAACGAGCCGCCGGCTTGTAAGAAACAACGAGCCGCCGGCTTGTAAGAAACAACGAGCCGCCGGCTTGTAAGAAACAACGAACCGCGGGTTTGTAAGAAACAACGAGCCGCCGGTTTGTAAGAAACAACTGTAAGAAACAAGGAGCCGCCAGTTTGTAAGAAACAACAAGCCGCCGGTTTGTAAGAAACACCGAGCCGCCGGTTTGTAAGAGACAACGAGCCGCCGGTTTGTAAGAAACAACGAGCCGCCGGTTTGTAAGAAACAACGAGCCGCCCGTTTGTAAGAAACAACGAGCCGCTGGTTTGTAAGAAACAACGAGGTGCCTATTTGTGAGAAATATCGAGTCGCCGGTTTGTTAGAAACAACGAGCCGCCGGTTTGTAAGAAACAAGAAGCCGCCGGCTTGTAAGAAACAACCAGCCGCCGGTTTGTAAGAAACAACCAGCCGCCGGTTTGTAAGAAACAACGAGCCGCTGGTTTGTAAGAAACAACGAGCCGCTGGTTTGTAAGAAACAATGAGGTGCCTGTTTGTGAGAAGCAACGATCCGCCGGTTTGTAAAAAACAAGGAGCCGCCGGTTTGTAAGAAACAACGATCCGCCGGTTTGTAAGATACAAGGAGCCGCCGGTTTGTAAGAAACAAGGAGTCGCCGGTTTGTAAGAAACAAGAAGCCGTCGGTTTGTAATAAACAAGCAGCCGTCGGTTTGTAAGAAACAAGGAGCCGTCGGTTTGTAAGAAACAAGGAGCCGTCGGTTTGCAACAAACAAGCCAGCCGCCGGTTTGTAAGAAACAACCAGCCGCCGGTTTATAAGAAACAACCAGCCGCCGGTTTGTAAGAAACAACGAGCCGCTGGTTTGTAAGAAACAATGAGGTGCCTGTTTGTGAGAAACAACGATCCGCCGGTTTGTAGAAAACAAGGAGCCGCCGGTTTGTAAGAAACAACGATCCGCCGGTTTGTAAGATACAAGGAGCCGCCGGTTTGTAAGAAACAAGGAGTCGCCGGTTTGTAAGAAACAAGAAGCCGTCGGTTTGTAATAAACAAGCAGCCGTCGGTTTGTAAGAAACAAGGAGCCGTCGGTTTGTAAGAAACAAGGAGCCGCTGGTTTGTAAGAAACAATGAGGTGCCTGTTTGTGAGAAACAACGATCCGCCGGTTTGTAAAAAACAAGGAGCCGCCGGTTTGTAAGAAACAACGATCCGCCGGTTTGTAAGATACAAGGAGCCGCCGGTTTGTAAGAAACAAGGAGTCGCCGGTTTGTAAGAAACAAGAAGCCGTCGGTTTGTAATAAACAAGCAGCCGTCGGTTTGTAAGAAACAAGGAGCCGTCGGTTTGTAAGAAACAAGGAGCCGTCGGTTTGCAACAAACAAGCCAGCCGCCTGCTTGTAAGAAACAACCAGCCGCCGGTTTATAAGAAACAACCAGCCGCCGGTTTGTAAGAAACAACCAGCCGCCGGTTTGTAAGAAACAACGAGCCGCTGGTTTGTAAGAAACAACGAGCCGCTGGTTTGTAAGAAACAATGAGGTGCCTGTTTGTGAGAAACAACGATCCGCCGGTTTGTAAAAAACAAGGAGCCGCCGGTTTGTAAGAAACAACGATCCGCCGGTTTGTAAGATACAAGTAGCCGGTTTGTAAGAAACAAGGAGTCGCCGGTTTGTAAGAAACAAGGAGTCGCCGGTTTGTAAGAAACAAGAAGCCGTCGGTTTGTAATAAACAAGCAGCCGTCGGTTTGTAAGAAACAAGGAGCCGTCGGTTTGTAAGAAACAAGGAGCCGTCGGTTTGCAACAAACAAGCCAGCCGCCGGCTTGTAAGAAACAACCAGCCGCCGGTTTATAAGAAACAACCAGCCGCCGGTTTGTAAGAAACAACGAGCCGCTGGTTTGTAAGAAACAACGAGGTGCCTGTTTGTGAGAAATATCGAGTCGCCGGTTTGTTAGAAACAACGAGTCGCCGGTTTGTAAGAAACAAGAAGCCGCCGGCTTGTAAGAAACAACTGTAAGAAACAAGGAGCCGTCGGTTTGTAACAAACAAGGAGCCGCCGGTTTGTAGTAAACAACGAGTCACCGGTTTGTAAGAAACAAGAAGCCGCCGGTTTGTAAGAAACAAGGAGCCGCCGGTTTGTAAGAAACAAGAAGCCGTCGGTTTGTAATAAACAAGGAGCCGTCGGTTTGTAAGAAACAAGCCAGCCGCCGGTTTGTAAGAAACAACCAGCCGCCGGCTTGTAAGAAACAACCAGCCGCCGGTTTGTAAGAAACAAGCAGCCGCCGGTTTGTAAGAAACAACTGTAAGAAACAAGGAGCCGCCGGTTTGTAAGAAACAACTGTAAGAAACAAGAAGCCGCCGGTTTGTAAGAAACAACCAGCCGCCGGTTTGTAAGAAACAACGAGCCGCCGGTTTGTAAGAAACATCGAGCCGCCGGTTTGTAAGAAACAACGAGCCGCCGGTTTGTAAGAAACAACTGTAAGAAACAAGGAGCCGCCGGTTTGTAAGAAACAACGAGCCGTCGGTTTGTAAGAAACAAGGAGCCGCCGGTTTGTAAGAAACAACGAGCCGCCGGTTTTTAAGAAACAACGTTCCGCCGGTTTGTAAAAAACAACGTTCCGCCGGTTTGTAAGAAACAACGAGCCGCCGGTTTGTAAGAAACAACTGCAAGAAACAACGAGCCGCCGGTTTGTAAGAAACAACGAGGTGTCTGTTTGTGAGAAATATCGAGTCGCCGGTTTGTTAGAAACAACGAGCCGCCGGTTTGTAAAAAACAAGGAGCCGCCGACTTGTAAGAAACAATTGTAAGAAACAAGGAGCCGCCGACTTGTAAGAAACAATTGTAAGAAACAAGGAGCCGCCGGCTTGTAAGAAACAATTGTAAGAAACAAGGAGCCGCCGGCTTGTAAGAAACAATTGTAAGAAACAAGGAGCCGCCGGTTTGTAAGAAACAACTGTAAGAAACAAGGAGCCGCCGGTTTGTAAGAAACAAGAAGCCGTCGGTTTGTAATAAACAAGGAGCCGTCGGTTTGTAACGAGCAAGGAGCCACCGGTTTGTAAGAAACAAAGAGCCGTCGGTTTGTAACAAACAAGGAACAACGAGCCGCCGATTTGTAAGAAACAACGAGCCGCCGGTTTGTAAGAAACAACGAGCCTCCGGTTTGTAAGAAACAACCAACCGCCGGTTTGTAAGAAACAACCAGCCGCCGGTTTGTAAGAAACAACTGTAAGAAACAAGGAGCCGCCTGTTTGTAAGAAACAACGAGCCGTCGGTTTGTAAGAAACAACGAGCCGCCCGTTTGTAAGAAACAACGAGTCGCCGGTTTGTGAGAAACAACGTTCCGCCGGTTTGTAAGAAACACCGAGCCGCCGGTTTGTAAGAAACAACGAGCCGCCGGTTTGTAAGAAACAACGAGCCGTCGGTTTGTAAGAAACAAGGAGCCGCCCGTTTGTAAGAAACAACGAGCCGCCGGTTTGTAAGAAACAACGAGGTGCCTGTTTGGGAGAAATACCGAGTCGCCGGCTTGTTAGAAATAACGAGCCGCTTGTTGTAAGAAACAAGAAGCCGCCGGCTTGTAAGAAACAACTGTAAGAAACAAGGAGCCGCCGGTTTGTAAGACACAAGAAGCCACCGGTTTGTAAGAAACAAGGAGCCGCCGGTTTGAAAGAAACAAAGAGCCGCCGGTTTGTAAGAAACAACGAGCAGCCGGTTTGTAAGAAACAACGAACCGCCGGTTTGTAAGAAACAACGAGCCGCCGGTTTGTAATAAACAACGAGCCGCCGGTTTGTAATAAACAACGAGCCGCCGGTTTGTAAGAAACAACCAGCCGCCGGTTTGTAAGAAACAACGAGCCGCTGGTTTGTAAGAAACAACGAGCCGCTGGTTTGTAAGAAACAATGAGGTGCCTGTTTGCGAGAAACAACGATCCGCCGGTTTGTAAAAAACAAGGAGCCGCCGGTTTGTAAGAAACAACGATCCGCCGGTTTGTAACATACAAGGAGCCGCCGGTTTGTAAGAAACAAGGAGTCGCCGGTTTGTAAGAAACAAGAAGCCGTCGGTTTGTAATAAACAAGCAGCCGTCGGTTTGTAAGAAACAACGAGCAGCCGGTTTGTAAGAAACAACGATCCACCGGTTTGTAAGAAACAACGAGCCGCTGGTTTGTAAGAAACAACGAGCCGCTGGTTTGTAAGAAACAATGAGGTGCCTGTTTGTGAGAAACAACGATCCGCCGGTTTGTAAAAAACAAGGAGCCGCCGGTTTGTAAGAAACAACGATCCGCCGGTTTGTAACATACAAGGAGCCGCCGGTTTGTAAGAAACAAGGAGTCGCCGGTTTGTAAGAAACAAGAAGCCGTCGGTTTGTAATAAACAAGCAGCCGTCGGTTTGTAAGAAACAACGAGCAGCCGGTTTGTAAGAAACAACGATCCACCGGTTTGTAAGAAACAACGAGGTGCTGGTTTGTAAGAAACAACGAGCAGCCGGTTTGTAATAAACAACGAGCCGCCGGTTTGTAATAAACAACGAGCCGCCGGTTTGTAAGAAACAACGAGCCGTCGGTTTGTAAGAAACAACGAGCCGCCGGTTTGTAATAAACAACGAGCCGCCGGTTTGTAATAAACAACGAGCCGCCGGTTTGTAATAAACAACGAGCCGCCGGTTTGTAAGAAACAACGAGCCGCCGGTTTGTCAGAAACAACGAGCAGCCGGTTTGTAAGAAACAACGATCCACCGGTTTGTAAGAAGCAACGAGGTGCTGGTTTGTAAGAAACAACGAGCCGCCGGTTTGTAATAAACAACGAGCCGCCGGTTTGTAAGAAACAACGAGCCGCCGGTTTGTAATAAACAACGAACCGCCGGTTTGTAAGAAACAACGAGCCGCCGGTTTGTAAGAAACAACGAGCAGCCGGTTTGTAAGAAACAACGAGCAGCCGGTTTGTAAGAAACAACGAACCGCCGGTTTGTAAGAAACAACGAGGTGCTGGTTTGTAAGAAATAACGAGCCGCCGGTTTGTAATAAACAACGAACCGCCGGTTTGTAAGAAACAACGAGCCGCCGGTTTGTAAGAAACAACGAGCCGCCGGTTTCTAAGAAACAACGAGCAGCCGGTTTGTAAGAAACAACGATCCACCGGTTTGTAAGAAACAAGGAGCCGCCGGTTTGTAAGACACAAGAAGCCACCGGTTTGTAAGAAACAAGGAGCCGCCGGTTTGAAAGAAACAAAGAGCCGCCGGTTTGTAAGAAACAACGAGCAGCCGGTTTGTAAGAAACAACGAACCGCCGGTTTGTAAGAAACAACGAGCCGCCGGTTTGTAATAAACAACGAGCCGCCGGTTTGTAATAAACAACGAGCCGCCGGTTTGTAAGAAACAACCAGCCGCCGGTTTGTAAGAAACAACGAGCCGCTGGTTTGTAAGAAACAACGAGCCGCTGGTTTGTAAGAAACAATGAGGTGCCTGTTTGTGAGAAACAACGATCCGCCGGTTTGTAAAAAACAAGGAGCCGCCGGTTTGTAAGAAACAACGATCCGCCGGTTTGTAACATACAAGGAGCCGCCGGTTTGTAAGAAACAAGGAGTCGCCGGTTTGTAAGAAACAAGAAGCCGTCGGTTTGTAATAAACAAGCAGCCGTCGGTTTGTAAGAAACAACGAGCAGCCGGTTTGTAAGAAACAACGATCCACCGGTTTGTAAGAAACAACGAGGTGCTGGTTTGTAAGAAACAACGAGCAGCCGGTTTGTAATAAACAACGAGCCGCCGGTTTGTAATAAACAACGAGCCGCCGGTTTGTAAGAAACAACGAGCCGTCGGTTTGTAAGAAACAACGAGCCGCCGGTTTGTAATAAACAACGAGCCGCCGGTTTGTAATAAACAACGAGCCGCCGGTTTGTAATAAACAACGAGCCGCCGGTTTGTAAGAAACAACGAGCCGCCGGTTTGTCAGAAACAACGAGCAGCCGGTTTGTAAGAAACAACGATCCACCGGTTTGTAAGAAGCAACGAGGTGCTGGTTTGTAAGAAACAACGAGCCGCCGGTTTGTAATAAACAACGAGCCGCCGGTTTGTAAGAAACAACGAGCCGCCGGTTTGTAATAAACAACGAACCGCCGGTTTGTAAGAAACAACGAGCCGCCGGTTTGTAATAAACAACGAGCCGCCGGTTTGTAATAAACAACGAGCCGCCGGTTTGTAAGAAACAACGAGCCGTCGGTTTGTAAGAAACAACGAGCCGCCGGTTTATAAGAAACAACGAGCAGCCGGTTTGTAAGAAATAACGAGCCGTCGGTTTGTAAGAAACAACGAGCAGCCGGTTTGTAATAAACAACGAGCCGCCGGTTTGTAATAAACAACGAGCCGCCGGTTTGTAAGAAACAACGAGCCGCCGGTTTGTAAGAAACAACGAGCCGCCGGTTTGCAAGAAACAACGAACCGCCGGTTTGTAAGAAACAACGAGCCGCCGGTTTGTAAGAAACAACGAGCAGCCGGTTTGTAAGAAACAACGATCCACCGGTTTGTAAGAAACAACGAGGTGCTGGTTTGTAAGAAACAACGAGCAGCCGGTTTGTAATAAACAACGAGCCGCCGGTTTGTAATAAACAACGAGCCGCCGGTTTGTAAGAAACAACGAGCCGCCGGTTTGTCAGAAACAACGAGCAGCCGGTTTGTAAGAAACAACGATCCACCGGTTTGTAAGAAGCAACGAGGTGCTGGTTTGTAAGAAACAACGAGCCGCCGGTTTGTAATAAACAACGAGCCGCCGGTTTGTAAGAAACAACGAGCCGCCGGTTTGTAATAAACAACGAACCGCCGGTTTGTAAGAAACAACGAGCCGCCGGTTTGTAAGAAACAACGAGCAGCCGGTTTGTAAGAAACAACGAGCAGCCGGTTTGTAAGAAACAACGAACCGCCGGTTTGTAAGAAACAACGAGGTGCTGGTTTGTAAGAAATAACGAGCCGCCGGTTTGTAATAAACAACGAACCGCCGTTTTGTAAGAAACAACGAGCCGCCGGTTTGTAAGAAACAACGAGCCGCCGGTTTCTAAGAAACAACGAGCAGCCGGTTTGTAAGAAACAACGATCCACCGGTTTGTAAGAAACAACGAGGTGCTGGTTTGTAAGAAACAACGAGCAGCCGGTTTGTAATAAACAACGAGCCGCCGGTTTGTAATAAACAACGAGCCGCCGGTTTGTAATAAACAACGAGCCGCCGGTTTGTAAGAAACAACGAGCCGCCGGTTTGTAATAAACAACGAACCGCCGGTTTGCAAGAAACAACGAACCGCCGGTTTGTAAGAAACAACGAGCCGCCGGTTTGTAAGAAACAACGAGCAGCCGGTTTGTAAGAAACAACGATCCACCGGTTTGTAAGAAACAACGAGGTGCTGGTTTGTAAGAAACAACGAGCAGCCGGTTTGTAATAAACAACGAGCCGCCGGTTTGTAATAAACAACGAGCCGCCGGTTTGTAAGAAACAACGAGCCGCCGGTTTGTCAGAAACAACGAGCAGCCGGTTTGTAAGAAACAACGATCCACCGGTTTGTAAGAAACAACGAGGTGCTGGTTTGTAAGAAACAACGAGCCGCCGGTTTGTAATAAACAACGAGCCGCCGGTTTGTAAGAAACAACGAGCCGCCGGTTTGTAATAAACAACGAACCGCCGGTTTGTAAGAAACAACGAGCCGCCGGTTTGTAAGAAACAACGAGCAGCCGGTTTGTAAGAAACAACGAGCAGCCGGTTTGTAAGAAACAACGAACCGCCGGTTTGTAAGAAACAACGAGGTGCTGGTTTGTAAGAAATAACGAGCCGCCGGTTTGTAATAAACAACGAACCGCCGGTTTGTAAGAAACAACGAGCCGCCGGTTTGTAAGAAACAACGAGCCGCCGGTTTCTAAGAAACAACGAGCAGCCGGTTTGTAAGAAACAACGATCCACCGGTTTGTAAGAAACAACGAGGTGCTGGTTTGTAAGAAACAACGAGCAGCCGGTTTGTAATAAACAACGAGCCGCCGGTTTGTAATAAACAACGAGCCGCCGGTTTGTAATAAACAACGAGCCGCCGGTTTGTAAGAAACAACGAGCCGCCGGTTTGTAATAAACAACGAACCGCCGGTTTGCAAGAAACAACGAACCGCCGGTTTGTAAGAAACAACGAGGTGCTGGTTTGCAAGAAACAACGAGCAGCCGGTTTGTAAGAAACAACGATCCACCGGTTTGTAAGAAACAACGAGGTGCTGGTTTGTAAGAAACAACGAGCAGCCGGTTTGTAATAAACAACGAGCAGCCGGTTTGTAATAAACAACGAGCCGCCGGTTTGTAATAAACAACGAGCCGCCGGTTTGTAAGAAACAACGAGCCGCCGGTTTGTAAGAAACAACGAGCAGCCGGTTTGTAAGAAATAACGAGCCGCCGGTTTGTAAGAAACAACGAGCAGCCGGTTTGTAATAAACAACGAGCCGCCGGTTTGTAATAAACAACGAGCCGCCGGTTTGTAATAAACAACGAGCCGCCGGTTTGCAAGAAACAACGAGCCGCCGGTTTGCAAGAAACAACGAACCGCCGGTTTGTAAGAAACAACGAGGTGCTGGTTTGCAAGAAACAACGAGCAGCCGGTTTGTAAGAAACAACGATCCACCGGTTTGTAAGAAACAACGAGGTGCTGGTTTGTAAGAAACAACGAGCAGCCGGTTTGTAATAAACAACGAGCAGCCGGTTTGTAATAAACAACGAGCCGCCGGTTTGTAATAAACAACGAGCCGCCGGTTTGTAAGAAACAACGAGCAGCCGGTTTGTAAGAAATAACGAGCCGCCGGTTTGTAAAAAACAACGAGCAGCCGGTTTGTAATAAACAACGAGCCGCCGGTTTGTAATAAACAACGAGCCGCCGGTTTGTAAGAAACAACGAGCCGCCGGTTTGTAAGAAACAACGAACCGCCGGTTTGTAAGAAACAACGAGCCGCCGGTTTGCAAGAAACAACGAACCGCCGGTTTGTAAGAAACAACGAGCCGCCGGTTTGTAAGAAACAACGAGCAGCCGGTTTGTAAGAAACAACGATCCACCGGTTTGTAAGAAACAACGAGGTGCTGGTTTGTAAGAAACAACGAGCAGCCGGTTTGTAATAAACAACGAGCCGCCGGTTTGTAATAAACAACGAGCCGCCGGTTTGTAAGAAACAACGAGCCGCCGGTTTGTAAGAAACAACGAGCAGCCGGTTTGTAAGAAACAACGATCCACCGGTTTGTAAGAAACAACGAGGTGCTGGTTTGTAAGAAACAACGAGCAGCCGGTTTGTAATAAACAACGAGCCGCCGGTTTGTAATAAACAACGAGCCGCCGGTTTGTAAGAAACAACGAGCCGCCGGTTTGTAATAAACAACGAACCGCCGGTTTGTAAGAAACAACGAGCCGCCGGTTTGTAAGAAACAACGAGCAGCCGGTTTGTAAGAAACAACAAACCGCCGGTTTGCAAGAAACAACGAGCAGCCGGTTTGTAAGAAACAACGATCCACCGGTTTGTAAGAAACAACGAGGTGCTGGTTTGTAAGAAATAACGAGCCGCCGGTTTGTAAGAAACAACGAGCAGCCGGTTTGTAAGAAACAACGAACCGCCGGTTTGCAAGAAACAACGAGCAGCCGGTTTGTAATAAACAACGAGCCGCCGGTTTGTAAGAAACAACGAGGTGCTGGTTTGTAAGAAACAACGAGCCGCCGGTTTGTAAGAAATAACGAGCCGCCGGTTTGTAAGAAACAACGAGCAGCCGGTTTGTAAGAAACAACGAACCGCCGGTTTGCAAGAAACAACGAGCAGCCGGTTTGTAATAAAAAACGAGCCGCCGGTTTGTAAGAAACAACGATCCACCGGTTTGTAAGAAATAACGAGCCGCCGGTTTGTAAGGAACAACGATCCACCGGTTTGTAAGGAACAACGATCCACCGGTTTGTAAGAAACAACGAGCCGCCGGTTTGTAATAAACAACGAGCCGCCGGTTTGTAAGAAACAACGAGCCGCCGGTTTGTAATAAACAACGAACCGCCGGTTTGTAAGAAACAACGAGCCGCCGGTTTGTAAGAAACAACGAGCCGCCGGTTTGTAAGAAACAACGAGCAGCCGGTTTGTAAGAAACAACGAGCAGCCGGTTTGTAAGAAACAACGAACCGCCGGTTTGCAAGAAACAACGAGCAGCCGGTTTGTAATAAAAAACGAGCCGCCGGTTTGTAAGAAACAACGATCCACCGGTTTGTAAGAAATAACGAGCCGCCGGTTTGTAAGGAACAACGATCCACCGGTTTGTAAGGAACAACGATCCACCGGTTTGTAAGAAACAACGAGCCGCCGGTTTGTAATAAACAACGAGCCGCCGGTTTGTAAGAAACAACGAGCCGCCGGTTTGTAATAAACAACGAACCGCCGGTTTGTAAGAAACAACGAGCCGCCGGTTTGTAAGAAACAACGAGCCGCCGGTTTGTAAGAAACAACGAGCCGCCGGTTTGTAATAAACAACGAACCGCCGGTTTGTAAGAAACAACGAGCCGCCGGTTTGTAAAAAACAACGAGCCGCCGGTTTGTAAGAAACAACGAGCCGCCGGTTTGTAAGAAACAACGAGCAGCCGGTTTGTAAGAAACAACGAGGTGCTGGTTTGTAAGAAACAACGAGCAGCCGGTTTGTAATAAACAACGAGCCGCCGGTTTGTAATAAACAACGAGCCGCCGGTTTGTAATAAACAACGAGCCGCCGGTTTGTAAGAAACAACGAGCCGCCGGTTTGTAATAAACAACGAACCGCCGGTTTGTAATAAACAACGAGCCGCCGGTTTGTAATAAACAACGAACCGCCGGTTTGCAAGAAACAACGAACCGCCGGTTTGTAAGAAACAACGAGGTGCTGGTTTGTAAGAAACAACGAGCCGCCGGTTTGTAATAAACAACGAACCGCCGGTTTGTAAGAAATAACGAGCCGCCGGTTTGTAAGAAACAACGAGCAGCCGGTTTGTAATAAACAACGAGCCGCCGGTTTGTAAGAAACAACGAACCGCCGGTTTGCAAGAAACAACGAACCGCCGGTTTGTAAGAAACAACGAGCCGCCGGTTTGTAAGAAACAACGAGCAGCCGGTTTGTAAGAAACAACGAACCGCCGGTTTGCAAGAAACAACGAACCGCCGGTTTGTAAGAAACAACGAGCCGCCGGTTTGTAAGAAACAACGAGCAGCCGGTTTGTAAGAAACAACGATCCACCGGTTTGTGAGAAACAACGAGGTGCTGGTTTGTAAGAAACAACGAGCAGCCGGTTTGTAATAAACAACGAGCCGCGGGTTTGCAAGAAACAACGAACCGCCGGTTTGTAAGAAACAACGAGCCGCCGGTTTGTAAGAAACAACGAACCGCCGGTTTGTAAGAAACAACGAGCCGCCGGTTTGTAAGAAACAACGAGCAGCCGGTTTGTAAGAAACAACGATCCACCGGTTTGTGAGAAACAACGAGGTGCTGGTTTGTAAGAAACAACGAGCAGCCGGTTTGTAATAAACAACGAGCCGCCGGTTTGTAATAACCAACGAGCCGCCGGTTTGTAAGAAACAACGAGCCGCCGGTTTGTAAGAAACAACGAGCAGCCGGTTTGTAAGAAACAACGATCCACCGGTTTGTAAGAAACAACGAGGTGCTGGTTTGTAAGAAACAACGAGCAGCCGGTTTGTAATAAACAACGAGCCGCCGGTTTGTAATAAACAACGAGCCGCCGGTTTGTAAGAAACAACGAGCCGCCGGTTTGTAATAAACAACGAACCGCCGGTTTGTAAGAAACAACGAGCCGCCGGTTTGTAAGAAACAACGAGCAGCCGGTTTGTAAGAAACAACGAGCAGCCGGTTTGTAAGAAACAACGAACCGCCGGTTTGCAAGAAACAACGAGCAGCCGGTTTGTAATAAACAACGAGCCGCCGGTTTGTAAGAAACAACAAGGTGCTGGTTTGTAAGAAACAACGAGCCGCCGGTTTGTAATAAACAACGAACCGCCGGTTTGTAAGAAACAACGAGCCGCCGGTTTGTAAGAAACAACGAACCGCCGGTTTGCAAGAAACAACGAGCAGCCGGTTTGTAATAAAAAACGAGCCGCCGGTTTGTAAGAAACAACAAGGTGCTGGTTTGTAAGAAACAACGAACCGCCGGTTTGCAAGAAACAACGAGCAGCCGGTTTGTAATAAACAACGAGCCGCCGGTTTGTAAGAAACAACAAGGTGCTGGTTTGTAAGAAACAACGAGCCGCCGGTTTGTAATAAACAACGAACCGCCGGTTTGTAAGAAACAACGAGCCGCCGGTTTGTAAGAAACAACGAACCGCCGGTTTGCAAGAAACAACGAGCAGCCGGTTTGTAATAAAAAACGAGCCGCCGGTTTGTAAGAAACAACGATCCACCGGTTTGTGAGAAATAACGAGCCGCCGGTTTGTAAGGAACAACGATCCACCGGTTTGTAAGAAACAACGAGGTGCTGGTTTGTAAGAAACAACGATCCACCGGTTTGTAAGAAACAACGAGCCGCCGGTTTGTAATAAACAACGAGCCGCCGGTTTGTAAGAGACAACGAGCAGCCGGTTTGTAAGAAACAACGATCCACCGGTTTGTAAGAAACAACGAGGTGCTGGTTTGTAAGAAACAACGAGCAGCCGGTTTGTAATAAACAACGAGCCGCCGGTTTGTAATAAACAACGAGCCGCCGGTTTGTAAGAAACAACGAGCCGCCGGTTTGTAATAAACAACGAACCGCCGGTTTGTAAGAAACAACGAGCCGCCGGTTTGTAAGAAACAACGAGCAGCCGGTTTGTAAGAAACAACGAACCGCCGGTTTGCAAGAAACAACAAACCGCCGGTTTGTAAGAAACAACGAGGTGCTGGTTTGTAAGAAATAACGAGCCGCTGGTTTGTAATAAACAACGAACCGCCGGTTTGTAAGAAATAACGAACCGCCGGTTTGCAAGAAACAACGAACCGCCGGCTTGTAAGAAACAACGAGGTGCTGGTTTGTAAGAAATAACGAGCCGCCGGTTTGTAATAAACAACGAACCGCCGGTTTGTAAGAAACAACGAGCCGCCGGTTTGTAAGAAACAACGAGCCGCCGGTTTGTAAGAAACAACGAGCAGCCGGTTTGTAAGAAACAACGATCCACCGGTTTGTAAGAAACAACGAGGTGCTGGTTTGTAAGAAACAACGAGCAGCCGGTTTGTAATAAACAACGAGCCGCCGGTTTGTAATAAACAACGAGCCGCCGGTTTGTAATAAACAACGAGCCGCCGGTTTGTAAGAAACAACGAGCCGCCGGTTTGTAATAAACAACGAACCGCCGGTTTGCAAGAAACAACGAACCGCCGGTTTGTAAGAAACAACGAGGTGCTGGTTTGTAAGAAACAACGAGCCGCCGGTTTGTAATAAACAACGAACCGCCGGTTTGTAAGAAACAACGAGCCGCCAATTTGTAAGAAACAACGAGCCGCCGGTTTGTAAGAAACAACGAGCAGCCGGTTTGTAATAAACAACGAGCCGCCGGTTTGTAAGAAACAACGAGCCGCCGGTTTGTAAGAAACAACGAGCAGCCGGTTTGTAAGAAACAACGATCCACCGGTTTGTAAGAAACAACGAGGTGCTGGTTTGTAAGAAACAACGAGCCGCTGGTTTGTAAGAAACAACGAGCAGCCGGTTTGTAATAAACAACGAGCCGCCGGTTTGTAATAAATAACGAGCCGCCGGTTTGTAAGAAACAACGAGCCGCCGGTTTGTAAGAAACAACGAGCCGCCGGTTTATAAGAAACAACGAGCAGCCGGTTTGTAAGAAACAACGAACCGCCGGTTTGTAAGAAACAACGAGCCGCCGGTTTGCAAGAAACAACGAACCGCCGGTTTGTAAGAAACAACGAGCCGCCGGTTTGTAAGAAACAACGAGCAGCCGGTTTGTAAGAAACAACGATCCACCGGTTTGTAAGAAACAACGAGGTGCTGGTTTGTAAGAAACAACGAGGTGCTGGTTTGTAATAAACAACGAGCCGCCGGTTTGTAATAAACAACGAGCCGCCGGTTTGTAATAAACAACGAGCCGCCGGTTTGTAAGAAACAACGAGCCGCCGGTTTGTAAGAAACAACGAGCAGCCGGTTTGTAAGAAACAACGATCCACCGGTTTGTAAGAAACAACAAGGTGCTGGTTTGTAAGAAACAACGAGCAGCCGGTTTGTAATAAACAACGAGCCGCCGGTTTGTAATAAACAACGAGCCGCCGGTTTGTAAGAAACAACGAGCCGCCGGTTTGTAATAAACAACGAACCGCCGGTTTGTAAGAAACAACGAGCCGCCGGTTTGTAAGAAACAACGAGCAGCCGGTTTGTAAGAAACAACGAACCGCCGGTTTGCAAGAAACAACGAGCAGCCGGTTTGTAAGAAACAACGATCCACCGGTTTGTAAGAAACAACGAGGTGCTGGTTTGTAAGAAATAACGAGCCGCCGGTTTGTAAGAAACAACGAGCAGCCGGTTTGTAAGAAACAACGAACCGCCGGTTTGCAAGAAACAACGAGCAGCCGGTTTGTAATAAACAACGAGCCGCCGGTTTGTAAGAAACAACGAGGTGCTGGTTTGTAAGAAACAACGAGCCGCCGGTTTGTAAGAAATAACGAGCCGCCGGTTTGTAAGAAACAACGAGCAGCCGGTTTGTAAGAAACAACGAACCGCCGGTTTGCAAGAAACAACGAGCAGCCGGTTTGTAATAAAAAACGAGCCGCCGGTTTGTAAGAAACAACGATCCACCGGTTTGTAAGAAATAACGAGCCGCCGGTTTGTAAGAAACAACGATCCACCGGTTTGTAAGGAACAACGATCCACCGGTTTGTAAGAAACAACGAGCCGCCGGTTTGTAATAAACAACGAGCCGCCGGTTTGTAAGAAACAACGAGCCGCCGGTTTGTAATAAACAACGAACCGCCGGTTTGTAAGAAACAACGAGCCGCCGGTTTGTAAGAAACAACGAGCCGCCGGTTTGTAAGAAACAACGAGCAGCCGTTTTGTAAGAAACAACGAGGTGCTGGTTTGTAAGAAACAACGAGGTGCTGGTTTGTAAGAAACAACGAGCAGCCGGTTTGTAATAAACAACGAGCCGCCGGTTTGTAATAAACAACAAGCCGCCGGTTTGTAAGAAACAACGAGCCGCCGGTTTGTGATAAACAACGAACCGCCGGTTTGTAAGAAACAACGAGCCGCCGGTTTGTAAGAAACAGCGAGCAGCCGGTTTGTAAGAAACAACGAACCGCCGGTTTGCAAGAAACAACGAACCGCCGGTTTGTAAAAAACAACGAGGTGCTGGTTTGTAAGAAATAACGAGCCGCCGGTTTGTAATAAACAACGAACCGCCGGTTTGTAAGAAACAACGAGCCGCCGGTTTGTAAGAAACAACGAGCCGCCGGTTTGTAAGAAACAACGAGCAGCCGGTTTGTAAGAAACAACGATCCACCGGTTTGTAAGAAACAACGAGGTGCTGGTTTGTAAGCAACAACGAGCAGCCGGTTTGTAATAAACAACGAGCCGCCGGTTTGTAATAAACAACGAGCCGCCGGTTTGTAATAAACAACGAGCCGCCGGTTTGTAAGAAACAACGAGCCGCCGGTTTGTAATAAACAACGAACCGCCGGTTTGCAAGAAACAACGAACCGCCGGTTTGTAAGAAACAACGAGGTGCTGGTTTGTAAGAAACAACGAGCCGCCGGTTTGTAATAAACAACGAACCGCCGGTTTGTAAGAAATAACGAGCCGCCGGTTTGTAAGAAACAACGGGCAGCCGGTTGTAATAAAACAACGAGCCGCCGTTTTGTACTAAACAACGAGCCGCCGGTTTGTAATAAACAACGAGCCGCCGTTTGTAAGAAACAACGAGCCGCGGTTTGT
>QVRM01004831.1:0-47244 GCA_003439945.1 Dermanyssus gallinae
ACTACTCTACTACTACTACTACTACTACGCTATGCTCGAGAGGTCGACTCGTTTTCTTCGGGCCGTTTTCTTCGATGATCTCGATACGGCACGCTCATGCTACTACAGCTGTACGTCGTCAGCGGACCCGCTGGCGATGCTTTGGAATCCCGACGAACTATCGCTAGCCTATCGCGGCTGCCCTCGCTAATGGAAACTGACCATAATTCTTGCGGATACTCTGCAGCAGATACTGTCGCAACAATAAGGAAAAGAATATTAAGAAAGAAGAAGAAGAAGAAGAAAAAGAAAGAGTATAATCACTAATAAATCCTGGTTTTGTTACTATTAGAGCCTTAAGAACTGTCATGTGTGTGTGCGAGTGTGAGTGTGTCAGGTTAGTGGAAGTATTTCGAGGTAACGAATTAACAAACCCAAGCAGCTATCGGCGACGACCGACTGTTTATTATTCGAGGCCCTAAAGCGTCGCCAAAAAACTACAGTTTGCCGGACGACAACATAGAGTGTCGACTTCTTAATTTATGTGTAGATCTCCTATCTCCAGGAAGTCTCCAAAAACGACGTATAAGTGCTTTTCTTTGAGTAAATATCGCTAGTCATAATATTACATACGTTGATTAATGTTGTTTGTAGGGGCATGCACGAAAGATCCACAATAGATTTGTTGCACTAAATATATGCTACAGTTAATATATCATATATATATATATATAGCTAGTTTTCTAAAAACAGTGCTAATCCCAGGTCCACCATACTAGCCGCAACCGGTCACTCCTTTGTGGAGGACCGCCAGAACAGCCTATGCCTCACCGAATACGGAAGCCTTCAATAATCATCTTGCCAAGTGGGAATATAAGTCTTCAGATGTTAATTGATGTTTTTTTATGAGACAAGGGCGATAACCGCTGGAAAAGTACATGTTGTAAAAGCAACAGTGTACAAGGCCGATACCGCAGACAAAGCGATGAAGCACTTCTCTTATACAAATTTGTATAAACCAAATGCAGGTTAATAATTGTTTAGTATAAAAAATATATACTGCATTATTCCCTTTTATTAATACTATTTACTATTCCATATGTGTGTCGTCGTATACGATTGTGCGGTTCGAACGTCGTTTCCAGCACGTGCTATTTATCTACTTATCCTGTGGCGCCGATGATAGATGCAGCATTGCCTCTCCACAGTGCGAGAGGCAGAAGTTGTTTCAGATTATTCTCATTCGCGCTATCCCACTACTAGTGTTGCTTATAGCTATCAATATCGAAATTAAGACTATTCTTGCTTTCTCTCTCTCTAATTATAGACTACCATATCATATATATATGATAGATATATATCTATATATATATATATATATATATAATATATATCTATCTATTAATAGATATATATAATATGTATATATAATATAGGTCTATTATATACTAATCTATAAGATACTATATATCACGATATGCTATATATCTATATATATACATATAGTCGATATATATAATATATATATATACTCGTATATATATATGGAATGACGGCATTCGCCTGCCTTGCTCTGGCTGCAGCATACCGTCTGAAAGGACTGGTGGCGCCCTCTGCAGTGAAACAAGATAACTACTGCTGTTCCTCCCAAACATAGACTGCAGTACTAGAAGTAGTAGTAGTAGTAGTAACTCAGAGTGGAGGTGTCCGTCCACTCAACCCGTTGTAATCTTATTACTGACTTATCTACATGACTCACACGGTCATGTAAATGCATTTATAGAAGTGTGCGTCTCTTTTCTTGATTCTGTTTGAAATTTTACACGATGCCCCATGCTACTCGACAGAAAAGAAACGCCATATGATATTTTTCTACACTAAATTTCGTCAAGATAAGCCACCGAGTAGACGAACATGGGCACGTATGTATGCGTACTTTCATCTAGTTTTCAAAAATATAATGGTATCACTCTTAGCACTAGCATATATCTAGAACAATTTGCATATGCGTTGAAAAACAGTTTGCATTGCGATTGCTTGTACAAACTACTTATTAGACGACTGGAACTCCGGCGACAAGTTGTCTTGCTCAATACGTTAGACATTATCTTGTGTTAACATTAAGTGTTAACATTGTGTAACCCTCAACACTTGTATTACATCTGACTATACTATAGTTAATATTCCGTAATGTTCATTAGCGTATCAACTTGAAAGTATTGGGGTGCACATTGGGATGATGAGATTTCCTCTACATCCTCTATGCGAAGTTCCATACAAAGCTTGTATTTCACTTCTTCTTGATCAATATTTTCTCTTAACATACATGGGGAGCTGGGTGTGCAGATGGTACAAAAAATATCGAACTGGATATTTTATTCTATACAATTACGGACGACGAAAATGTAGCTCGAGTGAAGGCTGCGATTGACAAAAACTAAAACATATTACATGCATTGCTAAAGGAGACATCGGGCTTGGATGCCAGGTCTTTTCATGAGATGCTGCAAAATACCTTGAATTCAACAAAAAACATCTGCTCGATAGGCACCTCGTGATTTGCCACAGGACAAACAAGAACCGCGGGTCTTTCTGGCTAGAGAGTTTTTTCGGCGGGGGTCGGCCGTCTTGTTTTCGAGACCTGTAGCAGTCGATGAGAGATACATTTTTGAGATTCGGTACTTAGGCGTTAAAGCTTGCAATTAGCCCGATCTTTCTAACGATGGAAATGTCTTCAACCATAAAAGGAAGGCACAAACGGTCGACTAGCAATGAGTAGAAATGACCGAAAAACGCGCGTTAGAGGTGCGCTTCGATACATGGCTTTACCGTCTCATAAAAGGTATACAAATTCGTGGAAAATGTATCTAGAAAATAATTCTACTTTCAGCACAAATGTGTTTAATCATAAACGTTGTAAAGCCTTTGTCAGAAGATATACAGGTCTAAACCAAATTTGGTCAGACTTAATGGATTGTGGAGCCTCTTAAATGGGGCTTTTTTCTAATGGCATGAGGGCGGAAATGCTTTGTTTAGGAGTTGCGTTGATGCCGAAAAATGATTAGTACTTCCTAATCTGGAGAGAGAGGGGGAAAATACACATTTTTGTGATACTAAGATGGCCGAACTTCACTGTACAAAATGGGCTGTTACAGGAGAGAGAAATGCTCATTGGATGAAGTGAACATACCAGCCTGTAGAACTGAACGTACTACAAGCAAAGCATTTAACGCAGCTACCGAAAAAGAGTAGTTGAACTAATTATGTTGGTGGTGTTTTTGTAATATGATTATTGTAGCCACTTTCCCGCGCTCTCGATGTCAAATTGTGTTCTTCTTCGGCAATCGCGTTTCCGATCCCCGACAAGTCAAAGTGGGTTAGAAAACCCTGTAAGTATATATATATATATATATATATATATATATACATATATATATATATATATATATATATATATATATATATATATATATATATATACATATATATATATAACCCGAAGTAAAGAAGAAAGTGGACATGAGAACTCAATGCGTGATATGTCTACGGTAATCCCCACGTCACCATACATTTATTTGGTTTTCTGTAATTTTTGTATTGTATTATTAAATGCGGTGTATATATATATATATATATATATATATATATATATATATATATATATATATATATATATATATATATATATATATATATACAGGGTGTTGCAGAAATTTTTCATAATAGAATATACAAATTGTAGAGCTCGTTAAAGCAAATATTTTTTCCAATGGAACATGGTCTCTGAGAAGTCTTGTTTCGGAGTGAGAGCGAAATTACTACAATTTGTGACACTAGTGTTTTTGCCCGACATAGGAGCATAAAATGTGCTGTTGCGAAACAACCAGTCCTCCTATACAGAAACTAAACACACTGTCGGGTTCGTGAGTAAATTCTGCTTCTTCCGAAGAATATACAAGACCGGTCAGAAGATGCGACACGGTCGTTTAGAAGAGAATTCGTCAAAATGAAGTTTTTTATTAGCTTTCACGCCAAATACTTCAGAATCATAACCCTACGACCACCCACGTGTTCAAAGCTAACATATTCAGCAAATGCGCATTTCACGACGATCATTTTGGTACCAAACTTATGGCAATACGAGCTGTGGTTGCAGAGTAATTACGATTTTTCGGTGGGATGTCCAGATTAAGTGCATGAAAAATGACTGTGTGGCGACGTTCACTACCGCCGACGTGTCGCGCGACAGCCGCAGCGCGTCATTTTCATTCACTTAATCTCGACATGTTCGACGAAAAATCGTAATTACTCTGCAACCACAGCTCGTATTGCCATAAGTTTGGTACCAAAATGATCGTCGTGAAATGCGCATTTGCTGAATATGTTAGCTTTGAACACGTGGGTGGTCGTAGGGTTATGATTCTGAAGTATTTGGCGTGAAAGCTAATAAAAAACTTCATTTTTGACGAATTCTCTTCTAAACGACCGTGTCGCATCTTCTGACCGGTCTTGTATATTCTTCGGAAGAAGCAGAATTTTCTCACGAACCCGACAGTGTGTTTAGTTTCTGTATAGGAGGACTGGTTGTCTCGCAACAGCACATTTTATGCTCCTATGTCGGGCAAAAACACTAGTGTCACAAATTGTAGTAATTTCGCTCTCACTCCGAAACAAGACTTCTCAGAGACCATGTTCCATTGAAAAAAATATTTGCTTTAACGAGCTCTACAATTTGTATATTCTATTATGAAAAATTTCTGCAACACCCTGTATATATATATATATATATATATATATATATATATATACAGAGTGTATATATATATATATATACGAGTATATCTAACAAAGCTACATTTATTGTTATAGTTTTAGCGTCATAGTTATAATGAATTAGTTAATTGCGACTATGGCTTTACATGCTCGTATATAAGCACGCCACTTTAGGTAACACTTTCGTCTATGTTGAGTTCACCGGTCACCGCGATCGGCTAATGCACGATGCAATGTTGCCCGCGATTCAAAGGGAGGAAAACGTATGTAACGGAGGTAGAGTAATTGCCCGTATTGCGAGCCTTCGGCATTTGATGCAAAGCTTGCGAATATTGGTTTCTTGTTTGCTCATATTTTGCCTCTACGGCTTGTATAATATTAGTATGTTTCAGACAAGACTGGCGGTAAGAGGTGCTAATCCCGGATCCTGGGCTCGAGTCTCCCACCCTTGCCCCGATGTGATAATGGCTGGTTGCCCCGTCAGACCCTCATGTCGTTCCCATCCAACCTCACTTCAAGCTTTCCGCGGGACAAGCTGCTTGCTCGTCCGGGTCTTGTCCATCTGGTCGTCGCTGTTGTCGTTGAAACCTCCGCCGGCACCGCCACCGACGCCACAACAGAAACGCGAAGCTGAAGCCTGCCCAGGGTGATGCTTGAAAGTGTGGGGGGGCACTTGGCAGTTAATTGGCGTCACACGTAAACAAATACCCCTTGCTCTTCAAGCCTGATACTCCCTACAAAATAACATAGAAGCACAGAATGAGATGTAGAGAGAAAGAAATAGAGAGAGAGAGAGAGACAGACGGCGAGAGAGAAAGAGGGATCGAGAGCCACCGACCAAGCGAAGGGGAACAGAGTCTCTTTCGCAGAGCTGCTTCGAGGTCCTAGGCGACAAACCTCATGCGGCCACGAAACGACGAGGCCGAAATAGAATCGCAGTGGCCGAAATGCAACCATCTAGCAGTCAGCTATCGCCAATGCAGGAGTCGCGGTAAACACTGCATCTTGATGCTGTTGTTATTGTTGGTTGTTGCAGGCGCCCCTCGAGACAAGGGCGAGGGCGAGGGAAACGCCCTTGGTCGTATCGAGGGCCCCAGCGGTCCTGGATCTCAGTTGGTCTTCGTTAGACCGACCAACACGTTGGACGCCCGGCTGGGCGGCTACCCAAGTCCCAGCCAGTCCCAACCGACGCTGAATGAAGATGCCCGAGTGACAGCAATGGGACGCACTTAAGGCCAGCTGAGCTTCGTGGAACTTCGCGACAACTGGGAACGAGTGGCTCGTGGGAAGGTGTGGGCACCTGGATTCGTCGACGCTAGCAGCTCCTGAGGAGGGTCGAGCACCGCGACGGCCGTCCGTCTATACGCACGTACGCAAGTATATATGTTGCTGTGCAATGCGCAATGTTCGACTGCATTTAATGTAGACTAGCGGTGATGTATATATATATATATATATATATATATATATACACATAAAGGAATACAGGGGGATAAGAAGAGATAAATGCTGATATTAATACCACATGGCGTACCACTGCCAAGTGTAGAAGCTGCAAAAGATCAGACTAAGGCAAAAGAGTAAACTCAAGTGACGTTTAAAGTACATTATCTTATTTGTTTTGTTGCACAGAACGTGATGAAATCCGTGAGCTGCAAAGGCCGTAGTTAGATGTCGATCTTTTCGCCCGCTACCCCGCCATTCAGTGCTCGTCATTGCTGCTGTTCCATAAATACCTATGTCCACCTCACTAATTTTGGTTTCCCAGTTCCCCATATAAACTTTAAAGGCGCACAACGTCTTCAGATTACATCATATAAAGTACAATATATATATATATATATATATATATATATATATACTGCACGGTCTGCTCTCCAATCTGAGTAGGGTACCGTACGTCCAGCGCTTTTCAAATGAGATTTAAAGCTTGACGCTATGTCATTCACAAGTCGTTATTGTTGTAGCAGCAGCAGCAGTAGGTTCGGCAGTGATGACGGTGGATAAAAATGTGTCTTATGATTTTCCGCTTAATTTGTCCCACCACCCTTTTTTATTTCTCTCCCCCCCCTCTCTCTCTCGCACAGACACACACACATACACACACAGACTTTCACTATGTATGCCATCCTCTTTCTCTGACTTCACAGGCCGCCAGCCGATGGAGAAGATGGTTCCGGCCGACTCGTCCATCAGCTCTTCGACGACGTTGAGGAAGAGGGACGGACTGAGTTCGTTCGGCGTTTTTATGCAGCGGGGCTATTGCCCCCCTGCTTCGCTGCTGCTGCTGTTGCGTGCCTCTTTTACTATGATTCTCTGTCGGCCTGTCCATTTGTATAGAGGGCTGGTTGCCCCGCTCCCTTCGGTTCATCTGATGCAGCTAGACTGACTCTATGTGGGTGGCTTCGTCAGCACGGGCGGTAGAACTATTCGCTGGGCTTCCATGTCCAGCACAGCAGCAGCGGGGGCGGCAACAGATCGACACGACGCCGTTTCGCTGAAGATAAGATGGCTTGTCGTTTTTGTGTATACTATATAGCTTGCCCTCCTTTGCGTTCTTCGCGTTAGGCACCACACCACCACGACCAGCCCTTGTTTCTTTGTTTTTTCTATCACGGACACCGTACACGCATGTCCCCTTTACCCATACTTACCCACGAACTCGCGCAGTTAAACCGTTTGTAAGCATTCTCAAAACTCTCGGCTTCTGCTTCTTCAGCTATAAACGTATTTATATATATATATATATATATATATATATATATATATATATATATATATATATATATATATATATATGGAGCTACTGAATCATTAGCCCCTTCAATGGTCAGTGCTGGCGCGGCCCGGGCCGGTCATGCTTTAGGCCAGAGAAAGTACCAGAACGTCGGGTGCCCATATCGGTTTTACCCACTTGCCTTCGAGCACCCTGGCTGGCCGGGACCATCTACTCGCAAATTGCTGTCCAAGGTAGGTAAGCGGCTGATTCTAGCCAGCGGAGATAGCAAAGAGAGCGATTTCCGCAGACTGCGCCTGTCGCTAGGTGTGCAACGGAGCAATGCGGCTTCGGTCTGAGGAACCCTCCAGAGATGGCTGGTTCATTTACACGACCCCACGAGACGACGCACACGTGTGCAGGGACCCAACTGTCATGGCCCACCTTTAGGGTAAAATAAACAAAAAATATATATATATAAAAAAAAATGTATATATATATATAGCTCGGATGTCTTTTAGGATCTACAGGACCGAAACATAAACTCGGAATATATCCGTACGGCTAACGCGCCTTAATAATGCAGCACAACTCTAAACAAATAAGGGAGAAATTGAACAAATATAGTAAATACCTAAAATCACGGCGAAAACTTTCCTTACTCTAAAGCCTGTCATCTGCTATGCAGCCATGGCAATGATTGGGAAAATAACAGCAACACAATCGTGAAAACGACATACGTAGGAATACAGGCACACCTGCCAAGCACAGAAGGAGCAACCTTAAACGACTCAATGGATATCGCCCAATATAAGCTATCTATTCTAGGACAACTGTTTACGCGTAAATATATTGTGCAATTTAGCTTTGCCGACCCGATCCGTATGGTGTGTGATCGTCGTAGGTCTGTCTACCCGTTCTATTGAGTACGATGATCCTTTTGCGGTTGGCCGTTCCTTGTCAGGTGGATTAGTTAGGTAGTTTGTTGACCGACCGAATCGGTCGATCGGTCCGACGTTTGTGCCTTATTGTGTTCTTTTGTCAACCCCACAAACGTAAACGAACACACACGGCCACTCTTGTGTACTAATCGCCCATATCGTCGACGCTGACGCTGACGTCCGCCACGGGTTTTCCTCGAGAATGTTCTCGTCGTCGGGAATGTTCTCGCAAGGGGAAGGAGCAGCGGCGTTCCTCCGTAGCATAGCATCGGCCCTGTACGCGGTCGGTGCGTGTCCATTTTCTCCCCTCTTTCTGTTCCGCCTGCTTCTGGATCTGGTTGGCGTTCGATATGACGCCACCAACAATCGATTCGAAGCCACAACAGACAATAGCTCGTAAGCTTCAGCGTCAGCAGCTTTGTGAGGTGCTGTCCCACGAGCGACAGAGCTGTCCGTCGGCGGTACTTTATTACGTACGCCCTTGACGCGTCTTGACGCATTATTTTTTTCGTGAATAACAACAATAACTGACGACAACGACAGACGACGGCGGCGAAGATGACTTCTACAATGATGAGGAATATGAGGATCACGTTGTTGTTGTTGCTGCTGCTGCTGATGATGGTGATGTTGTCGCTAATGTTGTTGTTGTTGTTGTTTTTGTTGTTGTTGCCAATGTTGTGTGTATGGGCCAGCCAACGTGAGACGGACAGCATCTTTGACGCGCATACATCGCACGCATGAAGCAGAGTTAGTTAGAGGAACGAAGGGTGATAAAGAGAATTAGAAGGACGGAGACAAAGTGTTGGACAGGAAGGATATACTACCAATAGATCGTAATTATAATAGTGGCGGTAGTGGTTGTTGTGGTGGTGGTAATAGTGATGATAACGATGATGATGATGATGAAGATGAATCCACTGGTTGCAGAGGTCTGCTGTATTGGTTTGCTAAGCGTTTTCGATCGTGGTTGGCGCAGAAACTGTTGTAGCCTGAGCTGAGTGAGGTTTGTTTGATTGACGGTTACAGATTCTGTTTCATGTCGTTCCGTTTCGGGTTGTCGTTCAGCTTCGCATCCCATCTTTAGGCTGTAGCTAATCACGCACCGACATTGATGCGGCTCCAAGGCGAAGACAACGCAACCATACCAACTACAGCCAACGCAACCATACCAACTACAGCAACAAAATCCAACAGCCACGAGAACAACAGCAGCAACAAAGACGACGACAACAACAACGATGACGACGGTATTAGCAGCGGACGCGGTATGAGGCAAGAACGGCACCAAAAGCAACAACAACAACGGTAGCAACCTCAAAAACAACAACAACAGCAGCGCTAACAACAATACCAACAGTAGCAGCTACAGGAGCAACAATAACAACAAGTTGTTGGTGTTTGCCTAAGGTGTGTAGGTATGACTGCCATAGCTATATGTTTCCGCGGATGCTGGTGACACTGATTCAGACGTGTTAAGCGGACGAGATGACAGAACCAGGCCGAGTTTGGCGACAGCAGCCAGCGGCTTGTGCTGCTGGCACAACAACAACAACAACAACAACAACAACAACAAAACAACAAGCCGCCTGGTGCCCGGGCGACTAGAAAAAAAACAGATCGTACTAGAACGCGTAGTAAGTCGTCTTAGGTCAATATGGTGGTGGTGGCGGTAGTGATGGTGGTGGTCGGATGTTAGGCCGCGTTCGATGTAGTTGAAGTAATAGTATTAGTATTTGTAGTTGTAGTAGTAGTCGTCGTAGTCATAGTAAGTAGTCGTTGTAGTAAAAGACGTAGCCGAAGTTCGAGTAGAATGCGTTGATGGAGAAGACGCGAACTGGAGACGCGGACGGAGTGTTGTGTACGACGTTGTCAGTCGATACGTCTGTGTGGACATGCGTGTATTTATTTGCGTGCTGTCTCGCAAATCATCGTTGTTGGCTGACTGGCTGGTTTCGAATGGTTGACTGGCTTCGGATGGTACCGTTGCTGCTTTTACCCCCCCCCCCCCGCTACCGCTGATGCTGCTGCTGGAGTGATCGACGAGGCGTCACCATCTCGACGGGCAGCGGTGGCGCCGAGGGATGGACAAAACCACGTGGTAGCTGCGATGTCCGTCGCCGCCGCCGCTGCCGTCGCTAACGACAATGACGCCAACTCCGTCGCGCGTTTTAGTAAGCTGAGAAACTAGCGAGGGGGAAGAGATGGCCATCGGTTGACCTGTCAGCCTTCATGAGGAACAAGGCAAACTATTAAGAGGGAGAGAGAGAGAGCGTGCGCGTAACGTAACTGAGAAAGAGAGAAAGAGAGAGAGAGAGGGTAACGTAATTGAGGGAAAGATAGTGGGTAACGTAACTGGGAGAGAGAACGTGGGCAACGTAACTGGGAGAGAGATAGAAAGTGAGGTAAATGAGAGCAAGCGACAGAGACACATGGAATTCGTGTATGGGAAGTTAAACACGGGTAGTTGTTCGACTAAAGAAACAGAGAAAAGCCACGGTCTTGTCAGTTGAGCGCTCCTACTACTCCGAAGGTAGCCGTTGTCATAGCATGACATACACATAGGCGCATAAAGACACAAATAACACAAAAACGAAGAAGACGATGAAGACGAAGAGGAACGGACGACGCCAATGAAGTCGATGATGAATACAATAGCAGCAACTGACGAATGCCTATGTCCTGTGTTCGGCCGACGCCGGCCATGTCGCCGAGCATCACCAGCATCAGCAGCAGCAACAACAACAACAACAACAACATCATCATTATCAACAACATCAACAACAACAACCACGGCACTCGAATGATGTGACCGTGACGACGTGCTATATAGTTAAGGGTTTAGTTTGCGCCCCACGCTGCTAGTATGGCCTTGAGCAAGGAGGAAAGCATGCGACTGGCCAGGAAAGGCGGTGGGGACAAGGAATATATGCTACGGGAAAGCCAAGCTTTGTCAACGTCTCTGTGTGGTTAGAACTGTAGTTCGCATATATATATATATATATATATATATATATATATATATACCAAAATATACATTTGTGATGTAAGAGCATGCGCACAGCCTATTCGAGGCATTACTCGGAGCATTAGGGTTAGACTTGGGCTGGTTCCTCTCACCGAGGCGGCATTCCCCCCCCATATATATATATATATATATATATATATATATATATATATATGTATATAACATAAAATCACTTTTTTTTTAATCACATAAATAGTGTATATGCAATAATTTAGCATGGTCATCGATGTATTTTTTCCAGTTTACGTACTCCTGCAAGTAGAAGGTAATTATTCGCCAGATTGGCAAATATTTAAGTTTACATGCGTCCATTTGGTCATCCGCCGAGCAAATAATCCGTTCGGACCGGGCCACGACTTTTGGAGTGCTAAGTTGGCTCTGTATTTTACCAGGAGCATACATCAAAAACAGTGTCTTAGCAATTAATTTGCTGTTACGTGAAGTAAAGCAGATACGTTGCCTTGTTCGAAAACGAAGTTTATAACGCCTGGAGTAGATCAAGATTGGTCGTGATCAAAACAGGGAATGAAAATAGTTCAATAAGGCGATGGCGCATGCTCAGTTCCTTTCTCCTAATCATTAAATTTGTTATTAGTGCTGCTTCTATTATTTCCACTGTTCTAACATTTGCAATTCAATTACACAATTATTATTTTACTTAAATGAATGCAATATAGACATCACAAGGGTGTCTTCAAAATCCGTTCTGTTCGTCAATCTTTCGGCGAGAGAAATGGTGCAACGATTTTGGCACACCTCTGCAGGTAGAACTGGCAGGTGCACCACTCGCACTCCTGGTGAAAAGCGGCGTTTGAACATACCAAGTAGTGATAACCATAAACTATGTGCCTGGTGTATACGTGGCAATTGTCACATGCAGGACCAGATCAAAGGCGCAAAACACGAAATACTTCCAAATCCACGGCTTCCCCCGTCTGGTTTGTTTGACGTTGGCTTACCACTCCGAAATAAAACGGTACTGTGCGCGAAATCTTAAGCCTTAGTCGAATTGTAACTGACACGAGATGCATAAAACGGCCTGCTGATATCAACAAACAAAGCACTCGCTTCAAATATAATTTAAAAAACCTCCCAAGCTAATTGAACTTTACCAGCGTGACCTGGTTCGATGCCTAGTCAAGACCAGGAATAGGTCCTCCATTAATTTTATAATGGAAATATTATGCCAGCCACAGAAGAATTTTAAGCACAACGAAAACTACTGCTGAAAAAACGGACAGTTCTCAGGTATTTCCGACATCGCCGTAAAGGAAGACAGTGTCTGAGTCGTGCCCAGCTCGCTTGATTTCCGACTGGAGAAAGTGAAGTGCATCACGGGTTCTTCGACCTCTCCTAAAGCCGGGTTACTCCAGTGGAAGGACCTGTTCAGCCTAGTGCTAAATCCGCCGAACAGGAAATTTGTATAAAATATTCTTCATTGTGCACTCTGACAATCGATAATTGGATATTGTTTCAATACTTGCAGTTAAACATAGAATAGTCAGAAATTCCGATAGAGTGGTTCTACAGGACCAAGCCGCAAACAAATGTACCGAAATCCTACTCTTAGCAATTTGTCAGTTACGCTAGTCGGACTCGGCTATGAAGTGGTTGCTGTTGTAAACTGTTCTATACAAGCTGAAAAATGACCAGCAAATATGGAACGCAGCCGAATCATCTTGCAATAGATAATATATAATTGCCAATGTCTCTTCATTAACTTGCTGGACAAGGCTGGTGGTGTAAATGCCTATACAGGTGGCTGGTGATATGATTATCAGTAAACCTCTACCAAACACATTAGCAGAATTGCAATGTTTTATTTGATTGTCAATGGCTAGTGCTCCTAACAGTCAAACATAGTCACATCGTTATTCACTTATTTCCCTATTAAACACAAGTATTCAAATAATTTTACCAGGTAATATGAAAAACTGATATCTGAGCAATGCGCATGCATGCAAAGATGATTAGAATCAACCAAATCACTGAAATAAATTGGATCGTACATAGCCCTTAAATTTCCACCAGAGGATCAGATTTTCATATAACCTAATAGGGCCACGGGACAGAAAATATAAAACACAGAAATGTGTTAACCAGTAAAAAGGGGTAGAATGAACAGGCGCAAGAAATTGGCCTAGGCGACATATGTGGAGGTAAGACGTCCACTTTTTTAAATGAATGCTAATGCCGGGGGACACCAATAAACGACTTCTTTGATTGCTTTATCTGATGTCCAAAACGTGATGAGCGATGTTGGCCCGCTGTATTATCTACATAACTTTGATGCTTTGACGCATTAGGAAATTGGTAACTAAGACAATGTGTACATCGTGCGTTTTATGGAGCATCCCCAGTAAATAATCTTCTTAAAAAAGGACGTTTGCACACATTCTATGTTCCAGGGCTTTCGTTGTTAGGGCCTCCATATGGCATATATCAGTACAATAACTTGCTGACAATCAGCACTATGTACAGTCTGATGTAAATATCGAGATATTTTAAATATAGTAAGAAATATGTCTACATTCAATACGTCATCTAGATTTAGCAAGAGACACCCTATGATAGAATTATGCACTCTTACGTTAGAGCGGGGCTTAGAAATATTTGCAACAGCAGGCGTATAGGGATTCATTCGCCGCAATAGGTGTATGCGAAGAGCAGATAAAATTAGGGAAGGTAGTCTGTAACTTAATAGGCAGCGCTGTCAAAATAGAGAATTATAGATGATAGAAAAAGAACACAATTTGCATCGTATGCTGATTTATGACACATATTGCTCTTATCTGATTTTTGACAAATATCGTACACTAGTGTGCAGGAAATATCATGCGAGATCACTGCACTGCCTCTCGCAAATAGCATGCCGAGAACAGCTGAGAACGGTATAAGTGTCAATGTTATGGACAAACCCAATATGAGTGAAATAAATTTTATGATGATAATTTATGACACATATTTAGGTTCGCCAGATATTAGACAAGGAAATCAAGCTTATGCAGGAAACGCGACATTGCCGGCCAAGCAAGCCGTAAGATGCCCGAATGATATTGTGCTAATAGACTCTTAGAATGTTTTCCGGCTGCCGGAGGAAAGTCGTTGGACAAAAGTGAAAATGTCCTTGGAAGCACGTTTTACCGATAAATAGACTCAGAAGTTTTTGGAGTCGTCTGTTTGGAGATGGTAAATTTATTGGTATGCCATTAACCAAGTGCATAACCTTTACGTAACTTAACTACGGCCATTTACCGACGAAAATCCAGATACAAAAGTACAACAGATTTTTAAAAAGGTTCTACTATGGCCGTCACTTGTAATTCTGAGGTGTTTTCTAGTTATTGTTATAATAACTATTTTCTTTGCTCGAAGTAGCTCAAATAGTCAGATCAGGGATATCCGTACATTCCGATACAAAGATATATCCGTTAAATAAATCATATTATCACCTAAGGTACAGTTTTCACGTCATTTTTTTCTACACATGTACAGCTAATGAAAAACAGCACGCTTGTCCGACTGAGCGTCGGAGATACCCCTACCGACGATACATCATTTGAAGTTGTCACGTAAGAGGCTGTCCTACCAGGATCCGATGTATGGGAGTAAAATAAGTGCACGTAAAGTTTTGCACGAACGTGCAATTTGAGTACAGATGTAAACATTTTACTTCGAATAGTGTTTGTGGTACGGTAAACTGTCTTTAAGCAACATTAAGCTAGCTGTGTTAGTATTATACTATTTTGTACGAGCTCTGTAATATTATACTATTTTGTTAGATATGATCGTTATTCAGTCAGATCTATTATACCCTTAACGGTCGGGCATATAGGAGCTTATAAAACATAAGATAAAGTCACCTTTGTAGCTGATGCCGTAGTCTTAGGACAAGTAGAAAGGTTTTTATAAATAGTTTAAAGATGGCCATACTGCAGACCGGTAAGTAGACTTTTATATTAGAAATATAAAGTTAGAAGGGTGAAAAAGACAAATAACAGCTAACGAAATCATGTAAAAACATATATATTGCGATGTTTTAAGTGGTAATTCTTATTTTAGTTAAAAATTATAGGAGGTTATATTGCACCTACTGTGTGTTGTTTTGCTCCGTCTGATCTGTCCATATACGTGTCCGAAACGTACAGACATAATACACATACAAACTGACAGGTCTATGCCAATTTGAAGTTGTTAGCCCTATTATAACTACGGTGAGTTTATTTACGGGCGCTTATCTTGCTACTGATTGCACTGCTTCATCCACCTAGTAATATATTGATTTTGTGTATTGTTAGCATTATTTTCAGTGCAAGACGTTTACTAAATTGGCAACACACACATTCAAAACTGTTGTGGCATATTTAAGGGTGTTTCCTTGGGGGGGGGGGTTAAATGAATTTAGATTTGATTGCGTTTTCTATTCGTACGTTTTTATGTTGACCTCCGAGAGACTTACGTATGTATAGTACGAACACCATAGAGTTGCTCTAGGGAATGCCGATTTTTGACGAAGAGCCGAAATTTGTGGTATATTGCTAGCATGCTTCCGAATAGTCGCGTTCACACTAGAGCTGTTCGTTGATCTCTCGTCAAGTCAAGGGATAGACGAATGTATATAATAATAATAACCAGAATGAATCTAGGTTTAACGTTCATACCTCATAATTGTAATAACTGAACGATAAATAATATATATATATATATATATATATATATATATATATATATATATATATATATATATATATATCAAATCCTAAAGGCTGTGAAGTGGTACAATCTACCTTGTCTGACTTAAAGCATTGGAGTGCCATAAGTCTACGCTTTCCTGTGTGCTTACGGAATGAGTCTTTACTGCAATCACGAGTAAAATCTACATCCGTACTTAGGCATAATATTAGAGTAGATAGCTACGATGAATATAGTTGCATGCTGTCCCATTATTCAACTAAAGAGACGGAGTTGGTGGCCGCCGAAATTAATTTGCGCAACTCTAAAGTATACGCCAACAGTAAAAGTTTTCACAGGCCGATGGACTGGCATTCGAACACGCGAATCGTACCGGTGTAAAGGAAACGCATCAGAGCAGGCTTTATGTCGGATTTGATTTCAGGTAGAGTTTCCCCTGCACCGAATGCTGTATTTCTTTTTTGCCAAGATGTCAATGGAAACGCAAACAAATCATCTTCCGACCAAAGGGGACTTACGCCTTGTAGTGTGGTTGGTAGTGGATGCATGAAAAAAGTGGGGCAATTGAGATGCAACTGAATTTATGAAGCAACGTAACGTGCCTGTTGCTATTACATCTGGAATAAGGCGATGGGAAATATGCCATGTGGGTTTGCCGAATTGACTATCTATGATATTTGCTCCAGACAATATGCTCTGCATAGTCTTTATAGATAACGTGACGGCTTGTTAAATACTTTAATCCTCTAGATAATTATATAGCCGATATGACTGTCATGTATTTATTTTGCGTCACAGTATAGTTACGTTTGAAACGAAATTATAAGTAGAAAAGGAAACGTCTAATTTACCGAATAGACGGCTAGGCGGAGGCTGGAATGCAGGGAAGCCTTGTTGTGCGATTCTCTGGCCATACGACAGGACAAACGTATCAGGGCCTTTCAGAGTAACAGCATAAGAGTGTTGAGTTATTTAGAGCTTGCTTAACAGTTTTTGTGGCAGCTCGGTCGCTGATTCTAATCGGCATAGTCTATCATCCGCGATGTATCGCCTAAGGAATGTCGATTAACAAAAGGGGTCGAACCGGCGATACTCCGATAGATGGCAACCGCGTCTAGCGCACTAGCTTCCTGGACCACGCCGCCATATGAACACGCCGCACCTCTATAAACAAAACACGGCAACCTGACACTGTTATCAGACAACTGCAAGCTTTTTAGAGGGTTTTGTTATTTACCGAACCTGTTCCCAAAATATGATGATCTAGTTAAATATATATAAACGCGTCTACGTAGAGCGTTATTTAGATAAAAAAAATATGTGGTGAAGGCATCTTAACATAACCGATATTGTCAAAGCGCAATTATAGCTTGATAGCAAAAGAATAGGGCAAAATGAACGACGTCTAGACTAGCCCTCAAGGAATTAGTAGCTTTTACGGCGAACATACCTGCTCGAGGAACAGCATTGATCGAGAAAAATGCGACGACATTGTAGCTTGGCACTTATTATTGTTGTTGTTGTTGTCGGAGAGAGAGAGAGAGTTTCATTATGGATTGCTGTAGCATAAACATAGCGAGTCGCTATGTGTCGGAAAACAGAACTTTCAGAACGCATCGCGCTGATTACGGTTCAACTCCACAACGCATTCCCTTGCGACAGAAAGTGCCGAAATATAATTAATATCGTGCTATTTCCTGAGCAAGTGCATACTGTCGAAGGGCCACAGCAGACAAATTGCATAAACATGCATTTTGTTTTACCCCCAGCGTATGTTTACTTTGCAACGCTGTAAGCCTATTAACGGGTCTATGAAACTTGCCAAAAAGTAGCATTCAAATATTTCCTATTCCTAAAAAAAACGGAACAAAGCGCACCGCACGGCGTTGTGCCCTATTATCGTTTTTAGTTGCATTCTCATTATAGTATACTCTCATCAATTCTGCGTTGGTGTAATAAAGTGTGGCACATCAACCTAAAAGAAAGACAATAGGCCGTAATGTTTGTGGAACACCAACCACGCTTGGGCATATGCAACACACTGGGAGGGCTTCGACGTGTACGTAGCAAAATCATTTTGCCTGAAAAAGTTTTGATTTAATCGCAAGTGCCGGCGGCTGGCTAAATTGTAAGGCTGAACTCGTTTGCTACGTAAGCCTCCTCCATCCTTTCGACGTTCTCAGCGATTTTATCAGCAGACGCTCGCTCGCCGCTTGCACCGTCCTCTCTCGGCTGGATAGCCAACTCTCGGCACACGATGTCCACACTTCAAAAGTCGTGTTGCTACTGCTCACGTTGACATAATTAGTTTTCTGACAGGTCAGGACAGGCCAGGTAGGGCACAAGGGAGGAGAGCGAGCGGCCGATTGTTCGTTCCAACGACACGTATATCAGATTAGTGTGTGGGCACACCTGAAGCGAAGCCGTGTCCTGACGTGCTCCTGCGGCATGGGCCGGTCGCCGCTCGCATATCTCGAGCCACACCGCGGCGTATGTCAGAGCGGTCTGCGGCGGCGGCTCTGTGTATGATTAGCTGAGATGCGAACAAGTTGGCCAATCGCCCGACTTGCTCCCGCGACCCGTTCCACCGCCGCCGCTGCCGCCAACGAAATCCTTGCTCGTATGTCTCTGTGTGTATGGACAGGTAAACTCCCGAGTACAGAGTTCACTCTAGTGCACCTTAGCTCCCAGCTTGGGCCATGCCATCATCATGTTCTTGCCGTTCGGTTTTTGTCCAACGGGTAGAAGGGAACAGACAATCGGTGGCGGGAGGCAAAGGCAGGACCTCGGGGCAGACCCCCGGGGGCCGGGAGGCAAAGGCAGGACCCCGGGGCAGACCGCGATCCGTCCATGTACAGACCAAGTACGACATGGACCAAGCACGATGAAGGCTACCAACATGGAGGATCAATACTGCGGCCTACGGAGCTGCTACTGCTGTCGCCAGTCTTTCTCGCCACCGTCACCGACATCGTCAAGTGTAGGATAGAGTATTAGGGGGCATGGGGATAGATCTCTCTAAGCGGTAGAAACCAAGACAGACGCAGAGAAAGAGAGAGAGAGAGAGAGAGAAAGGGGGGAAAAGGGACAATGAGAAAGTGCGAGCCAATGATAGAGTCGCGTCGTCATTTTGATGGCCGTCTCAAGGAGTAGGACAAAATCGGCGAGTTCTTCATAGGACAAGGCCTAACGGCTACTCGGCAAAAGCCGGCCTTCCTGGCTGGCTGGCTGTCCGACCTACCGACAAGTAGACAGTGGGTTAATGGCCGCCCGTTACTATAACGGCCGTCGTCATTGATAAGGGCGGCCGGGCCGGGGGGGCGGGGGTAGTGTCGACGAAGAGTAGCCAACACTCGAGGGACCGACCGCTTGTTAGATAACTTGACCGCTTGAGCCGCTGTCATGCGGGAAGCCGCAGCACGACACCCTGTGCGGGGTGTGGCGGGTGCTCAGACAGGGCGGACAACATCCTTGCCTTATAGTAGCCGCGATAGTAGTAGTAGTAGTAGTAGTTGAAGTAGCAGTAGTGGTAATGTGCGCCAGTAATCGTGGTAGACCAAGCGATGGGAGTGTCGTCGCAGCCGCTGTGAAACATACGTTTATCAACTATGTGCATAGACGTTGGTAGACTTGCGATGCTTGCGGTCTTAAGTAGTGTGTATATATGTATGTATGCATGTATGTATGTGTATGTATGGGGTGAGGGGCATGTATAAGCCTCGGAGTAGGAGAAGGAGGAGGAAGAAAAAGACAACTGACCGGACACATTCGAGTTATCCAATTAGTGAGCGATTACTGCGTAAGCTCTCCTCCTGGGAGAACATCTCAACTTAATGTGTCCCAAGGACCGCTTCTAGCGTAACTCCGAGTTGGTCACCAGCATAAGGTGAAATGGTACTAGACGCGAATAAAATTGCGCGTTGAATGGTACTAGACACGAATAAAATTGCGCGTTTGCAAGTGACGCAAGTAATTGAAGAGCAGACAGGAAAGTTGCCGCATAATTGTGCTTTGTGCTAGATCGATGCTTCTTTTGTGCGCTGTAGATCGACTTTGAGGGTACACTACAGAATAAATGATTTCTAATAGGGAAGTAAATTTTCAATTGGGTAGGGTAATGCGCAATTTGAGATCAGAGACTCACTACAGATAAAGTGAGAGAGAGAGAGAGCAACAGAAGGTCGGGAAGCGGCTGACTCCAGCCAACGGAGGTAGAAAAGAGGGAGATTTCCTTAGACAGCGCCTGTCGCAGGATGTGCAACGGGGCAATGCAGCCTCGGTCCGGGAAACCCTCCAAAAGTGGCTGCTCCCTACACAAGACCCCCGTAACCGTGTACACGTTCGCAGGGATTCAAATGTCGTATGCCCACCACGGATTGATTATATTGAATAACTGATATGTGAAATTAGAGATTGCCAGCACATAACAGACGATTGGTAGCGGCTACTCACGGTCTCATACCATAAAAGGCAAAAACCTGTCTTTTAGTTTTATCGGCCGCACATGTAAGATCGAATGGTTACTGTCTATTGCAGGCATAGATAATAGATGCCATATGCCAACCTCCTAGTTATATTATCTTTTATCTTAGTTAGAAGTCTTATCTGTTTCTAGTTAACAGCAGTTATTACCAATATAGGTACTTGGTACGAGAGCCACCAACCTATGTACGAACTCTCACGCATGAGTGCTGCAAGTATATTTAATATTGTGTACCTGTGGGCGTAGCATTTGCATACCTCCACTACATGTCAGATGCTTGATAGGCTTCGATTGCCAGATTTTACAAACTTTACGATTTTGTAGACCAAACTACACCAATCTATATCGATCTGAGAGTGTTGTACCACTGCAGAGGTGAAGAGTAACGAAAATATCTCGCACACATAATGCGCTAGCCGATGCTGCCTATTAAGCAATGTACACTGCACTATTTTAATTACATTTAATTAAACCTAAATATGAGTAAATATATATTTTATAAAGTTTATTCATTTTTTTGTAAATAAAAATGCAAGATGGAATTGTGCAAGCGCATGGTAGACTGCTAAGGCCCACTTATGGGCACAACCTCAACCAAATTGTGTTTAGATGCTGTCGAACACAGTCGAGCCTGGTAACGTGGTGCATTCGCGAGCACCTTGTGACCGGAAAAGATACATGTGCACGGGGTCGATCCCCACCGTTGCACATTTGTATTTATGCGATCTGTTTTATGAAGCATTGCGAACGCAAATATGTACACGTTAAATGTTGGCTGAGAGTCAGCCCGAAAAATAGATGCTGTAGACATAGAAAGTCTCTAGCAGACAGCGAAGAGTCGAAGCGGTGAAAGCAGGCTGGCTACATTATAGGGCTAGCTACCCTCAAAGGTAACTAACCAGGAGCATAACGCTGTTGCTTAGTGTGATATATCTCCACCGCGGCGATTTAAGCTGGTTTGTATTTTCACAAGCCAAAAAGTAGTTCCTTTGCTACAGGCCAACGCCTTGAAGCGGCCCAACAGGTCTCCCAGGTAGGGAAGGATGACGAAGAAAATAATTTGTTCCTATTACACATAGGTCGTATACTAGGGAAGTGAAGTTTGCTGAGGTAGCAGAGCTTAGGATGTTGGCGAAAGCTGACCAAGCTAGTAGTCTGCGGTAGTGCGGTCTGGAGCGACGATAGGTTCCAAATTATTAACGCAAATGACCACCCGACAGGCTGAAACGTCAGTAGGCGTCGAGATGGATCGTCGAGAGGACGCAGCGAAGCGACTGATCCTCTAGGTAGGGTCTTCGTCTTCTGCCACCCTCTCGGCAGCGAAGCACACTTGTCTAGGTGGCCACTGCCACTGTTTTGTGTGTCTGCGCAAGACACGGCAGGCTCGAAGAGATTACGAGAGAATACCGAGTGTATATGAGTACACATAGGGACATATTACCAACATGTATCCATGTCGTGGTCGACTGTTACTGCTCGACGTGAGGTAACCCGCCCGGCCAGCCCCTTTCTATCGATTTCAGGACACGGCAAGGACTGCAAAGAGCGCTATAAGGACCAGAATAACGAGTAGAGTGAGGCGACTTACTGTACGGAGGGCAAATAACGATATGAGGTGACAAACGATGATATGTTGTGTTCTACTAGCATTACCACTTTTCACCTCTTTGTACCCATTAGCCGATCAGGAACATCATGTCCTGATTGTCTGCGTCGACGAGCGCGTGGTATAATAGTTTACAGGTAAGCCTGTGCTCTATGCAGATGCCTGCGTGTTCTAAGGTATTCTGTGTATCCAGATGAGCGATGATCAAGTAACATATCGACGGGTACATAGCATCGTTTGTGTGGATCATTCTAGCTTGCAGATGATTCTAGCGCACAATTTTAATGATATAATAATAATAATAATAAAAATAGTATGATCCTTCTTTAACATCCTGACACCCATGGCATCTAACTTAACATAAACAATTTGTACACTATGCGCATATCAGATTTCACGACCTATGACATGACATCAGGGTTGCGGGACGTACACACTGTCCTGCCTTCACTCATATAATAAAACAAGCTCAAAATGACGCGCATATAAAAACTACGAGTCCGCTGTTTTTAAATATGGGACAATAGCTGTAACACGAAAAGTGAATCAGGTTAGATTGAAGTGTGCGTTTATGCAATTCAACTTCTGCACCTATCTTACGCATATCCGGCTATGCAAGTGAATATATCTGGAACATGTGCTGAAACATATATATTCACTCAAATTAAGTATAATATACATTTCAAAATGTTTCTTCATGAAGCTCTATCTTCTTCACGCTTCCGACGAGAGAAGTAGTGCAACGATTTTCGGCATATGTATGCCATTTATCATAGTGGGCAAACAAATGTGGGCAATAGATATGAACTTTTATCAAGCCAAGGTGCTCACTAGTAACACCTAGACGAGGCCATGAAAGAACAATCATCACTTGATGACGCGTAAGGCCGTGCCGGGATTTCGTCACATTATATGTATCAACATGGCTTTCACACTGTTGACAAACAGCAGCGCTTATGTCGGTAATGTGGAACACGTTGCTCAACGTATCACTTGCTATAGTGCCGTAACCCACCAAATGTTCAGAATATTATTACCACGCCATAGCGTGTCCAGCAATTCAATCATACAATCAGAGAGAAGATTCAGTGATGTGAAAGAAGCAGTAGTTGTGTCTAATCTATATGTTCTTTTGAGTATATTATGCTTTGCATTACGGTTTTCATGCATGCATGTCCAACGCATGTATGATAGAGTTTCTTTTGTTTGTCAAAGTCTAACCGTAATCACTTCCACCTACCCCATTATTCATATTTGATTTGATCTATATAATCGATACAATATACAACGTCGCTAAAAACCGTGGTCACATAATACAGACAGATATTATGCCCGCATTTGGCGATTATAGCGATTATGGCTATTGCGTCAGCAGTTGACGTAGTACTTACAGTTCGGTGCTTACCTGTGGCACTTAGCCCCTTGACGAGCTGTTAGGAGAGCTTAGTTAATACTTAGCGGAATAGCATAATATTATGACAATACATCGCCATCCTTATGCGGCAGGTCTGGCCGCCCACACAACTAGATATACATAGGCTCGGCAAATTTGTATACATCAGGCACTTGTGTGTCTGATAGATGTGCCAGCAGCATCCAGGCTCCGAGGCAGTCGTTCCACGGCAAGGGCCGCGTGAGGGAGAGCTCCTCGTGCCACTGTATCGTCATTTCGGTATTCCCGCTCCCAGTTTTCTCGCTCGTCCCAAGGAGGATAATCTCGCCGACGTAGCGTGATCCGCTCGGTAGCGTTCGCCCGACAGGTGGACGAATAGTCGCCTGACGGCACATGGAAATATTCAGGCAGGCGGGCGGGCGGGCGGATAGACACGCAGCCAGCGAGAGAGCGAGAGAGAGAGAGAGACAAAGAGGAGGAAAAAGGAGAAAGAAGCGAAGCGGGACAGAAAACCAGGAGGATCCTGCCATCCTCGGCAGGACCCCTTTCTCCTTGCGCGGCCGTCCTGTAGTGGGCCGGCGCTCGTCGTCCGTCGGTGGTGCATCTCTCAGTGCTCCGTTGGTGTGGCAAGTCGAAACGGAGCAGAAAATGGGTTGCAATTGTGTGCGGCTGCCCGCCTCCTCTTTGCGGAAAGAACTCGGGCTGATGCCATGATGCACGGGAACGGGCACGGGAGACTCAGCGAGAGAGAGAGAGCGAGAAGAAGAGAGATCGTGGCAGAGTGGTTGTGCAGACCTGCGTGTCTGCGTGCCAACTGACTAGGGCACACACTGCTTACTCCTCTGGGGCATGACGATGGAGACTGGCTGGCGTCATCGTCGGCGTTGTTGTTGTTGTTGTTGTTGTTGTTGTTGTTGTTGCTGCTGCTGCTGCTGCTGGGGTTGTTGTCGTTGGCGAGCGTTGCTGTCGTCGTGTCATTGCTTGCTTCTCCGCAATTCTTTGTCTCTCTCTCTCTCTCTCTGTCCGTCCTCGTCCTGTCTCCTTTGGTTCCTGCTTGTCTTGCGTCAATCGTGCCTGCCCACACAGAGACGTGTATGCCTACCTTTCTGTTTCAATTCTCGTTCATTCTCTCCCTCCACTCTGCAGCCCTCTCCCTCTCTCTGTACAGTTTTATCTTCCAGCGCTTCTGTTTTCTCTGCCTCTCTCTCCCTCTCTCTCTATATCAGCCGTCGACGGATGCCGCTGCCGTGGTTGCAGCCGCAGATCGGAATGGGCAAAAGCAGAAGGGACAGATGCAGACGGGCTGGGGACACCCGGCAGACAGACAGACAGCCAGGCCGGGCGGCCGGGCAAAGGTGCTTACCAACAGCAATTACCCAACTCCAGCTCGCCCTAGTTTTCTTCCCTACCGGCCAGCCGTCAGCTACGAGCTCCTTTTCGATCGTCCACACTGAGCCTACAACAACAACAACAACAACAACTACTACTACTGTTACTACTACGTCTACTGCTACGACGACTACGACTATTACTACAAGCAGCACGTCCACCACCACCACCATCTACTCGCCCCCCACCCCCGCCCTCCCAACCAACTCTCCTCTTGTCCCTGCCCCGATTCGGTCGCGCGCAGCAGCAGCACTTTCAGTCAACCAACACCCCCTTTAGCTATTCGGCCCCTAGCTAGACGGTGGTATTCTTTTTCTCCTCCGTTTGATTCCCTTCAGGCCGCCGCCGCCAGCAGCCTGCCTAACCTAACCTAGCACCCTTTCGTTCGGCGTCACTATTCCCTCGCTCGGCCGCAAGTCCTCATCGTCGTCATCGTCTTCTCATTCTGCTTTTCCTCATTCTTTGCGTCGTCCCCTGCGTCCTGCCGTTCCTTCTCTACCGCCGCCACCACCACCACCACCGCCCCCGTCGCCGCCCAGAGAGCAACCGCATCTCTTCGCGCCTCATTCCAGTAACTGCAAAGGCGACTGCCGCAGCAACAGCAACAACAACAGCAGCAGCAGCCTCCATTGGAGTTCGCACTGCCTAATCTACCACCACCCGTACCGGCAAGACGGGGACTACCACGGCCGCGACGACGATTACCACGAGAACGACGACAACAACAACAATAACAACAACAAGAGTAACAACAACAGCAGCAGCAGCAACAACAACAGCAACAACTAGCGTCGCGGCATGTTATGCCGTATGTGCAAGCAAGCCGTGATGTGGCACGGCTATCCTCTCTCTCTCGTAACTCTCTCCTTAACCCTATTCCTCTCTCTCTCTCTTCATTCTGTCTCTCGTGTGGGCTGCTGCTGCTGCTGTTGCTAGTCCCGTGCGCGCGAGTAGGGGTGTGTGTGAAAGAAGAGCGAAATGGTGCCGCCCCTCGCTTGCCAAGCGAGAGGTGAAATTAGGGGCAGAAATGCTTTATCGGTAGTCGCATAGACGAGACAGGCCTTACCAGCATGGCCACTGCCGTTGCTACTGCCGCCGCCGCCACCGCCACCACCTAGGTAGAAAAGGCTAGACAACCAGGCAGGCGTTGTTGGACTGGGGCCTTCTTTGCCTGGGATGCCCTGGAACAGCAGAAGCCGAGCAGAGCGGTGGTTGAGCGAGGCGATCCTCGTCGTATCTAGTAGTTGGCACTTGGGTAGATGTCTGACAGGAAGACGGCGGCGGTGGCGGCAACAACAACAGCAGACACGAGACGAAAGAGAAAGGAAGGGAGCAAACCCGCGTTTGTGTAGGTGCTTGTTTACCGAAAGGGTTCGTTTCCCTGCGTCTATAGCTCCCCGCAACGCTTCGCTCCCCCGAATGATGCACCCCCGAAACACCCCACGCACGCACGCATGCACGGACGCATGCATGCATCCCAGTATCGTCGGTCTAAATAATAATAATAATAAGCAGTAGCAGTAGATGTTACCGCCGAGTGGCCTGGTCTCAAGTTGAAGCCGCTGCTGCTGCTGCTTGTGCAGTAGTGAACGCGTTGCGTTGCACGGGATGATGGGCTTGGTTGGGTGACCGGCCGTCGTCGAGAAGATGCAGGTCGCTTTGAAGCTTGGCCATGCGTCAGATGCGGCGGTTCGCTCGTCGGCCAGCCAGCCAGGCTGCCACACCTCGTTGTTACTGGCCAGATGCGTCAGACAGAGAGAGAGAGACAGAGAGAGAGTCGTTGGCACCGCCAACGACGGAGAAGCAAGCAAAACTTCTCGTCGAAGCGTCGTTCGTGTTCGTCGATCTCGTATGAGCAGGCCTGCCTGCAAGAGGACCGGCCCAGTGTTCAAAGGTTTCATCGATTCTCGTTCACTGCTGTTCGGGATCGGACGGCGTACAGCGGAGCGGAGCTGGCCTACCGCACTCGACGCACACTGAGCCGGCACTAGAAGGCAGTGCAGTGAGTGGGATTGCAGCGATACCGCGGCACCACAGCTGCACAGCTCATGATGCTAGGAAAACATCGATGATAACAACAAGATGTTGCGCGTGTGCCACACATCACACTGTGTTGACCTTGGTCGGATTCCGACACACAGCGCTGGCCACCGCGAGGTCATAGCGATGCAATAATCATCCGCGCACTCGCTTGAAAATTGATGACGATGATATATACGCGACGTATAGCAGCAAAAGCTGCGACGGCTCAGCACTGAAATATCGCCAGCTTCACCCGAGAGCAGTCAGACAGGTAGAAGAAGAAGGTGGTTGGTTGTTTACTGTAAGCCATCTAAGCCGGCGGCATGTGGCTGTGCAAGGTATCGCGGCACTACAAGCCTATATCTCCCACCTGCACATAGTAGAGGTAGGGATTATTTGCTCTCTGGCAAAAGCAAATTGCGTATATTTGTGTGTTTGTTTGTGGTTGTTGGGTAAATCCGACGAATGCCTATAGTTGCCTCGGGCCACTAGGAAGCAACGATTGTTGGGATGTATGACTGCTGGCTGTTAGAGACGAATGTAGGCAGGTCGGCATGAAAAGAATATCGTAGACTACTTATGTGTACATAAATGGCGTTTCGAGACGTATGAATTGGACACTGAATCTGGAAGAGTATTGCAGACTGAGATACTGCTTTAAATGCGATTTTATCCAAGCTAGCTTTAGCGTCCCAATGTCTGTGGAGGTGTTTTCTCAAACACGAAACAATGGCATGATATCAACAAAATGTTCGCCCTCTTTCACAAGCTGGTAAGGCGCACTCACCTTGTTCTATTGTGAATCACCAATAATGTACCTAAATTCCAGAGCTCTGTAATGTAATACAACGCATTAGCAGCAACTTAACGGCAGCACATCATTCGAATTGGCGGTCATTGTGTTTTAGACCACCAAGACAAAAGTGGCTTAAAGCAAAGGCGATAGGCACTCGTCCAGAGGAACTAAGCAACGTGGTTCCATTATCGTCCCCTATAGTCTGAAACGTATTCTTCTATTTCGTAAAATGTTATACCTAGCACCGCATAAGACAATCAGGAGTCTTCCGTGGCAACAGCGTTGGTGCACCTTTTCCTGCAGAAGCATAATCACGCTGGCGCAGACACCCACCCCCGCGGGACGCTGGCGGGAAGAACGACAACCACCCACAATACGCTCCGGGATCCGAAGGGGAAAACGAGGATGGGGGAATACCTTAACCAAACATTCCCTTGCTTAGCTCCCGATCAGTGGACGCCAGTTTCTAGAGCTTGCCGCCGCCAGCGTTGCTTTGCTGCCGCTGACCGGGGTGGTCTACGGAGGCTTAGTGACCCCTGTCCACTGCTCTCCAGTGCGATTATCATAAAATATGTCCCTCGCGCTCCACCGCCTCGGCATCGTCCCCCTCCTCCTATCAGCCGAGACGAGGAGCTATTCGCCAGCATCGCGCTCCACAACACACGATCCCGCCATATTTGGCCCAAAATGCCTGCCCATTGTCCGGGAATAGCCGACCCTCGCTGGACCGGCGATGTGAGTCTGCGCGGCGGATCCGAGTCGCAGCACTTCCTGTAGCTGTAGTAGTTGCTGTAGTAATAGAAGTAAGGTATTAGTAGTAGTAGTAGTAGTAGTAGTAGTAGTAGTAGTGTCGAGCCCGGTGGCGTGGTGGATTGAGTATCCTCCTTGCAACCGGAGGAGACACATAGGTGCGCGGGTTCGAACCCCACCGTTGCACATTTGTATTTATGGGGGTCCGTCTATGAAGCAATGTGAAAAACAGTTCCGTGGACGTTAAATCTTGGCTGAGGGTCAGCCCGAAAACTTTACTAGTAGTAGTAGTAGTAGGGCAGCGGTAGTAACTGTGGAAATAGTTGTTGTTATAGCAGGATCGTCTTATTATGAAGACACTGCATAAGTGGACTCTGAGGTAACGAGAATGCTGGCGTCGATCAAGGTGACATGCACGGCACAGCAAGATATAGGCTGTGCTACAGAATCTACACGCATATTACTGTGGTTATGCGGAAAGAAGCGTATTACTATATAAGATTACACCGCACTAGAAAGCTGTTCTTACATTTATTTCTTCTCTGGCAGTTTCTGCATTTCTTTCCTTTTCTAGCAGTTTCTTGTCAAGGTATGTTTCTTTTTTAATTACCAACACCGTACGCTATGCGCCGTGTTAGGCACCGAAAAAAGGTTTTAATTATTTTCCCTCTTGCTGCTTTATTAAGTTAGCATTAACGGCATTATTACTATAATCATCATCATCGGCATGGTTATTGCCATTGCCACCTCTGCCCTGCCCATCATGGTGCTCATGATTGATTGCATTGATTAAATGGTTTTATAACATCCTTATGATAAATATGGTTAATGTCAATGTTGTTGTTGTTGTTGTTGGTGCAGAGTGTTAAAGCAGAATTTTTGTCTCATGATTGTCAGTGTCGCGCTGCTGCCGCGTTCACCGCGTTCGTTTGGGCCGCCGCCGTCGTTGTCGCCTGCCTCTATTCGCATTGCCATTGTGGCATCGTCAACGAATTGCGCCTCGTTGTAGATAAGAGCCTCGGTGCTCGCCTTCGCGTGTCCGCCCGTAGAGTGGTGGCATCACTTCACTGGATACCCCAAGGATTTCGTCTACACTACTTTGCTGTATCGTTGCAGCGTTGCATTGCTACCACTTCTACGACGACGACGACAACGACGACGACGACGATGAGAATCATCAGTATCTGCCAGCAGCAGCAGTAGCAGCGGCGACGGCCGTGGCGTTGGCCAGAGCGATGGATGCAGACGCGATGGACAGAGAAGGACAGGCTACTGCTGTCGCTGCTGCTGGCCGGACGGGGTGGCGGCGGCGGCGTCACCAAAGGGACCCCTTTCTATTCCTCTTCCTCTTCATACAGCCAGCCCGCTGGCGACCGGATGGCGTCAGCGGTGCGGGTGGGCTGCGATCGGCTACGAAGCGAAGGGTGCAACATCTACGAACGACGAGCCAGCATCATCGTCATCGTCATCTTCATCATCATCTTCATCATCATCATCATCATCATTATTATCACCATCGACTTGAACAACACCAACAACAATGCACACATGCACCTACATTGACGGCATCCCCCACCTAACCCCCGACTCGCACTGCTACGACTCCTAACACTGCGCCTACTACGGATACTACTGCCTGGTAGCCTACTACAGCTACGATTGAGCCCCATACTACACAAGCCGCGCGACAGCAGCAAAGGGGGTCGTCGACGACGGTGGCGCGGCGGAAACCCCCCGCCCAAGGGCGGGGGCGGACCGAGCCGATCAGGGAGCTGGCTGGGGGACAGATCCCGTCGATGTGGGCACACTGAACCACACCGAATACTGAAGACTGCTCCGCTTGCTTACGAGACAGCTTGACGACGATGAAGAAATGCAGCGCAAGAAAGAGAACGAGGAAGGAAACCAAGAAAGGGACAAGATCAGCGTAGGGGGGGCAAAGGGTAAAAGGGGACGCTGGGAGCTTGGGGGGGGTGGCTCGTCTCTCTCACGAACGGCTCCTCAGCACGAGGACAGGCGCGCTGCTGACAATGAGAAGACGGAATATATATATATATATATATATATATATATATATATATATATATATATATATATATATATATGTAGAGAGAGACGGGATGCTCCCTATGCATAGTTCTTTTTGAGAGTACAAAATTCGTCGCATGATGTGACATTAGAGTTGGCGATGGAACGTTGTCCTGCCGGCCCTTCTCTTAGCTGCTTCTCGTAGTCAGTTGTTGTTGTTATAGTTGTTGTTGTTGTAGTAGTGGTAGTAGCAGTAGCTTGGCTTGCTTGTCTGTGCTGTTTCTGGCGCATTGCTCAGCGACCGTTGGCCGACGGCTGAGCGGCAACGGGTGAGCCTTTCTCCTTTTTGCGTAACGACGCTCCAGCGACGATGATGAGACGAGTGGGGTGGTGGGCTGAGCCTTGTGAGTGCCCAGCTGAGGGGCGGCTCTGAGGAGCCAGGGAAGGTTTTACGGGGACTAGGGAACACGCTGGTTGGCATCCACCAAGAAGAGGAGTAACGCGCAGGCGAATAAGACAAGCGTCGAGAATGCCTTCAAATTTTGCCAGCCTTTTTAGGTGTTGTTGTTGTTTTTTCTTGCTGTTGTTGTTAATAATTGTGATAATGGTGGTAGTATTGGTCGCGATAATAATATTTTTCTTGTTGCTGTCGTGGCTGTTGTTGTTGTTGTGTTATTTCTGTCGTTGTTGTTGTTGTTGTTTCTGGTGGTGATATAGCTGCTACTGTGCCCCTGCTACTACTCCGCCAAAAGTGGTGACTAGCGATGATAATACTGATTAACGTAATGGTGTGCCGATGATGATGGTGATGATGCTGATGCCGATAATAAGGATGATGATGATGGTGATGATGATGATGATGGCGATTAGAGCGATGGTAATGCTAATTAATAAATGCTGATGATGACCCTGTCAAAAAAACATCATCGCTACACTAATGTTGCTGTTTCTGTTGTTACGGCGGCAGTGGTTTGACCTGCTACCTTGACCAAAACAATTCTATCGACATATTCTACTCAAATTATTACCCACGCTGCTGGAGCTTGTATGAAATCCTTGTAATTGTGTGAAGTCCTTGAGTGGTAGTAACGTTGTTGCTGACCCTTTGCTACTATTGTTGTTGTTTCTGATGGAGGATGTCCGGTCGGCTATGGTTGGTTTGGTATGGTTGGAACAAATATTGTCACCCTGGATCCATGAATGGATAATGGAGCAAGGCGATCGGCCGTTGACGTGCTCCGAGTGGCGGGTGAAACCACTGTAACGGTGTTGAACGGCCAGATTTTTGTGGGCGCCGCTGACCATTCCTTATTTTAGCGCGAAGTGGACACCGTTGTAGCGCCGTGACACTTAGTACTTCTTTTGAAGAATGTATCACTGGTTAGCCTAATGTTCGTGTAAATAGACAAGCCAAAAAGTGAGTATCTACATATATATATATATATATATATATATATATATATACATATGTACACAACAGCATTTACGTATACAAATAAGTGAAGACGTACGCAAGTAGAAAGAGGTGGGATCGAACGGAAGCTAAAGCAGAGCAATGGACAAGGTAGACGGAAGAAAGAGAGACAGCCTGTTTAGAAGTTGAATTAGAAGTGAGTAAGCATTGAACGTGTGCGGGTGTCAGCCGTAGTTGTTTGTTTGTGTATGTGGCCTGTGTATATGCATATGAATGCCGTGGGTGGTTGGGTATGAATTAATGAATATATATATATATATACATATATATATATATATATATATATATATATATATATATATATATATATATATATATATATATATATATATATACATTCATGTTTGTGCACTCGCGTGCAGGAAGGACTAAAAATGAAAGTAAGCATTGAGAGTCGAGAAAGAGTAGGCAGAGGGGATGGTAGCTAGGGGAAGGGCTCAGGGTATGTATGCATATAGGACGAGGAGACAAGAGGAATAAGAAGAAATGAAGAATGGGTGAAGAAGGAAGCGAAGAAGAAAGGGAAGAAAGCAACAGCAACGGCGGCGACGACGATATAGAAACGGCCGAAGATATGTATCTGGCTTTAAGAGTGTGCTGGTTGTTGTGGCCGTCAGTTCGCCTAGGGCCTGCGCGCGCTCGTTGTATGCTCAGTTACTCGGGTTTTGGAGCGCACGCCTGAAAATCGAACAGCCAGCCACGACGCCGGCGCACGACAAGCACTGAGTCTACGGAGGGAGACCAGCAGACAGGCCGCCAGTATTCAGCCAGTAGTAGTAGTAGTAGTAATAGCAGTACCAGTGAAGGTTGCCAGTAGAAGGATGCCGAGACCCTCGTAGGTGTCGTCGTCGTCGTCGTTGTCGCTGTTCGGAAGCGGGCGGGGGGGGACTAGACTCCAGGGCAGCCTAAGGAAACACGAACAGGAACCCCCGGTGATGGTGTCGCGCGCGCGAGGGGAAAGGGGTGGACTTCAGGAAACGCTGCTTTTCTCGCCAGGGGAAATAAGAGTGTAGAGTCGAGAATCCGGAGGAAAGTAGTGGGGGGGGGAGGGGTTACCCTAAAATGACAGGACATGAACAAGCTTGGACTATTTTCACTACTCACATTACTACTACGACGACGATGTACTGCTACGAGTGCTGCTACTATTACTACTAGAAAGTGATGTAATGATGATGATGATGATGCCGGAGCTTGCATAGAGGTAGAGTAAAGGCCAGCCAGCATGCAGGCGTCACCGGCGAGTAAGTACTGGTGCAGGTAAAGAAGGGTTGCTTCTGCATCCTCAATAGGCGTCTACCCCGTAGTGGCAGCGGCGGTAGCAGCAGCAGTAATAGTCGGGGGCGGAGAAGGACGACGATGATGGAGAAGACGAGAAGGAAGACAGAAGGAGCAATAATGGAGGAGCAGCTCTTGCTCTTGCCTGAAGTAGGCCAGTCCACATATACATTTGCCGACGACGACGACTGGCCAGTTGGCGCCCTCTTCACCAGCATTCTGCATCCTCCGATCCCGCATCCTCCCATATTCCTCTACCGCCTCCCCCGCCTCTCCCTCATCTTCTTCGTCCTCGGACCGAACGCGGGGGTAGTTAGTTGTTGTTGTTTAGAGATTTCGATGACTCACTACTGCGGCTGATGCTGCTGCCAAGCTGATGCAACGCCGGCCGCTGGTCGCTGTTTCTGCTGCTGCTCCTGCTGATGATGGTGATCCGTCGTGCGGCGTAAGTGGGGCGCGCGACCAAATTTGGAGGGTGGGGTGTGGGGGGGTAGGAGGGAAAGGAGCGGAAGGAGACCGAATCCGAAAACAGGGGCGCCAGCATCAACAACAACAACAACAACTAGAGCTTGAATAGCACCATCGGCACCAAAACAACAACAACGGGAGCAGCAGCAGCCGAGCATGACATCAGCCGCGCCCGTAACGAACGGGTAGACCAAGGCTTTTGCAAATGCAAAGCTTGACTATCGACTCTACGACGGCCAAATCAACCATTGGTCACAAATTGATTCACGTCGAAGTGGAAGCTGTTCACTGCCGAACTTGACAAATTCTTTCTATTTACATACACATTCAGATTTGAGTTAAATCTGTGTATACATATATAATGTGTCTGCTGGATTTTCTCTTTTGCTGAACGAATTAGCTAGGCCGGTGTTTTGCACAGAAAGTCAACACAAGATACCAGATCACCTAGCGGCATTGCGAGTCCTACACCACGAACACTACAATGAGTGCACGAATTGCAATGTAATACGTGACCGACTCGACTGAAACGTACTTGGAACGTATTCGAACATTTGAAAAATTATATATGCAGAACAAGATCATTTACGCAACTAGAGTGTAAAATGTGCCACGCTGGAGGTGTTCACGTATAATACTGACGATTGTGAACTCATTGGCCATTCACTCATTTGCGAAAGTATGATACTCTCCTTCGCAGATGTTGAGCACGACGCACAACCCTAGGGATCCATATCCACTTCATACGTTTGATAATTAGGCCTCCCTTTGAATCAATTGCGGTGGGAATCGCCGAATTGCAGTGGTCATAAGCGCATATTATGCTATATATTTGACTACTTAATGCATTATGAGTCTATTTAATGTATATATATATATATATATATATATGGCATAGGTGTCGCCGGTTAAATCCCGGCACGATGCACAAGGTACACTTTTGTGAAGGGTACTATTAAATCCCTTCACATCCTTCACAAAAGTTGCAAGTTAAACATATACAAAGTTAATGCATCTGTGATTAATGATTCGCTATCTTAGTTTTTGGCTCAGAGGAGTTGCTAAAAATTCGGGTTGTTTGTACGGCTAAAGCTATCCCTGTCTGGCTATGTGTGTAGTACATTAGTATATAAACAGTGCGTGTTTACGTTTGTTTTCTTTTTCTCTGTGAGAAGTCAATTAGTTAGCCGCTAAATGAAGCGTAAAATATCTTCGTAGGCCACTGTAGAATCTGTTCTTAATGAGAGAAATGCGTACAGCAACGTATTTAAAATGTGCAAATCTTAATACATTTTACTTGAAAACAGTATGCGTTGTTTCGGGGTAAACGCTTGCGCGCAACTGTAGAGCACAATCTTCGAGTGACTACGCGTGAATTAACTATTTACTTCGGGGTGTGTCACACAATCATTCGTCGTCGCCCCCATTTGGTTTATTATCAAACCAAAATTGTGCTCCTATTTGCTTACCAGACACAACCACTGTCAGTTTTTGGATCGAATTGTTACCAATAAAATGCAAGATCGCTTGTGAGTTTTTTCAGTTCGCGCAGGATAGCAAGCTTCGCTTGGAAAAATGTGTTGCATACAGCGTACGCACCGGACATCGAGCCGTTGGACTACCACCTATTTAGAGGTCTGCAAAGCCATCTACAGGAAAGTAAAATCTCCCGTTTTTTACCAGAAACAGTCAAAACACGCGTAGAGGACATTCCTCGAGATGCAAAAATCAGAATTCGTTGTCATGGTCTGATTGATAGTCTGCTTTAGAGATAGGGGAGGGTTATAATGGAGGCTAATAATGGAGATTCCTTCCTGTTCAAACTATATATATATATATATATATATATATATATATATATATATATATATATATATCAAGGAGTCAAATAATGACAAAGTTACATTCGAGATATCCTTGAAGAATAAGTCGATGTCGATACTGACAGGTTGGCCTAACAACTACGCACGCTTGAGTAGACAAAGTGCGGTTCCTGGTGGAGAATATGGAGTTCACCCGAACGACAACGAAAATCATTACATCATTACGACGCCGACGAAGCCAACAGAGGCCAACCTTGCCGAACCATACGCGACATGGGGCTACAACAGGGTCCATAGAGGTATGCAGCGAAATCAGCAGAAGAAACATGGCCGCTGTGCACGTTTTCCGGCGTTATACTCTCCTTGCTGAAAGAGATCAAGGAGAATCGAACATGATAATGATGTTGATGATGATGACAACGAGGACGAAAACAACAGCTATTTGCACATGAGGCTCACTGAAGCTGTCAGTAGTCCAACCTCTATACTCGGTGTGTATTGTTGGCGGTATAGAAAGCGCATCATCACTGTCATCTTTATCACGAAGTCATGTTTATTTTTTAAATTTCTAACACTACCCCAATCTACAAATCTTAAGAAGGGGCCCGCTCCGAAAGGATATGCATCGTGCCTCAACCCAACCCAGCCCACGACTTTTAGTATCCAAATCGCCGGCCATGGTGACGATGGTGACGAGGATAATCAATATTATTAACATGATCACCATTTGACGAAGAGCACACACGTTGTTGACGTGAAGCTCATTAAACGCCACTGCCTAGGCGCGACTGCCGCATTGTCGATACGGCCGCTGGCATGCCGTTACCGTCGCTATTTCCATTTTCCTCTGCACCCTTCGTCTTCATCTTGGCTGTCAATAAAGGGACTTCAACGTGACAGCTTTGTTGGTCTCGCCAACCACCTAGGTCGTCACAGCATAACCAGTGCCACCCTTCAATGCACCCTTCAACCCCTGACAATGCGCGGCGGCGGAAGATGACGATAGCGGAGGTCGACACACAACGACAATGGCGATGTTCACAAACTGCAACATATCGTACATATCTTACCGATTTCGACTGAAATTCCAACTATATATATAATATATATATATATATATATATATATATATACTTCGACTTTATTTCATGGCGTCACTGCTACTATTATCTATATGTTGCTAACACTTTTAGGCCGTTGATATTTATTTAGCTGCTTCTGCTACCTGTTACAACAGGGATAACGCTCAATACGGAAACTAACCTCATGTTTGCCGTCCTATTCTGTTGTGGGCGGCCAGGTTCTAGCCACCGCCCACGCTTTTGCTGTCGCTGCCCCTGCCGATGCCGCCCCCGTTGTGGCTCCATAACCAACAGCATCATCATCATCATCATCCCCACCGCCACCACCACCACCATTTACACTAGCAGCAGCAGTAGAACTCGACTCGATCCGACTATTTCGTCGCCGACTGCCACGCTAAGCGCGAAGCTACCACGAAAAATGGCCGTCGACTAGGCCTAGTCGGGTGTAGGTAGTGAGTAGGCAGTGCAGTGAGAGTCAGCTCGGACTAAGTGAGACTGAGTGAGCGCGGCCAGAAGGATGCGAGAAGGGATTCGTTGGGTTCAGACGGAGGCTCGCTCTTCATTCGTTCGTTCGCAGCAAACGGACAGTCGATGAAGCCTATGGGCACACACAAACATAGATGTATACACACACATATATATATATATATATATATATGATGTGTATATACATACATATGTATGTATGTGTGTGCGTGATGGGTATATGTCCATTCCAGAACGTACGGATGCATATGTATATGTCTGCGGGAAGGGAAAGGTAGAAGGGTGCGATCGCCCCATCCCCCACCGGTGCGTTTCGAAGTCGAAGTAGTCATCGGCCAAGCACGCCTGGCCTGCCGGTACGGCCCAAGCAGCAGCAGCAGCAGCGGCAGGGGTAGTCGTCAGTGGGGTAGTCGTCAGTGGAGAACAGTCAGCATCGGCGTTGGTCGGTGCTGCCCGCCACATCCCCCCCCCCCCCTGCGTGTTTGTCTGTGGGGTATGTCAGTCTGCTTGCCGGCTGTCTGTCTGTCTGCTTGTCTGGGCAGGCGGGGGTGGTGGTGGGGGGGGGGGGGGGGGCAGTGGCCGAAGTGGGGGCAGGACAACAACAGAGGTGCTAGGCCCAGCGGCCAACAGCAGCCCAGCAGCCCAGCACCCCAGAGAATAAAGGCTAAATCGTCGTGCTAAAACTGGCGGTCCTGCTGCTGTTGTTGCTACTCTGGTGCTGCGACTGCGACGGGTTACTACCAAGACGATTAGAGCTATTCTCCAAACGCGGGCAGCGTGGGCGGCGCCGGCAGTGGCGACGCCGACCACCACCCCCACCACCCCCATCACCCCCCATCTAGGCGATAGCGTGTTGGCTTGGGGGCTTGGGGAATCCAACCCATCGTCGGGTCGTTGTCGTCGGATACTGCTGCGGCTGCTGCTGCTGACGCTGTTAATACTGCTCCTGCTGCTGCTTCTGCTGTTGTTGTTGTCCACTAACATTCACCCCTCTCTTTTCGCTTTTTCGCCCTTTCATCCCCCGCCCCGAGAACCCCAGAGCAACCCCACCGACGACGACGACACCACCACCACCATCTACGGCATCAGCACTCCCAAAATGGCAAGAAGATATTTTAAAATTTTACGATCGTCATCTCCCAAAATTGCGGCCTCTGCTGCTGCTGTTAGAGTTGTTGCTGTTGTTGTTACTAGTGCCGTAGAAGCAGCTACCATTCGACATACTTGGTGCTATTTGTTGTTGTTGTTGTTGTTGTTGTTGCTGCTGTTGTTGTTGTACTTGTCGTTGTCGCCGTCGTTGTTGTTGACGCTGTTGTTTATTGTTTGCTGTTGGTTGTTGTTGTCGCTGTCATTACCGGTCGTGGCGATGCTAATACTACAACAAATAACCTACAAACTACTACTGACATTAGCTAACCCTGATATTCTAACTGCTGTAACATTTATCGCCACACTAATAACAGTGGTGATGCGGGAGGGATTAAAAAGTTACCTTTCGCCAATTAACTCTACTCGGCCTTGATTTGAGACTTCTAATTTCTGCTAATATTATATTTGCAATTTGTTGTTGCAATCCGTTTGCCGATTAGTATAGGTCATTTTAAAGATCGAAACCACCGACAGACAGATGACAATTGCCATTTAATTAATTGCGCTTGTAGCCAATGAAGCGAATAAATTAAAGCAATGTAAATACTTTAATTTATCTATCTAATTACATCTATGACAGTTCGGCGACAGTTCAGCGGTGACATAGAACCCACTGATTTAAGTTGCCAACCTCATTGTAAAACATTTTAGCGATTTACCATTAGCTTTATACGCTTTTTCTCTACTTCTAAAAGTACTAAGCATGGGGTTTGGCCCCAGCGGAAGGCGCATATCGGTGCAGATTTGCAGTGGCTGACTGTGCTTTTGAACTCATCTGTTTAGTTCCGTACGAGTTGGAGCGTCTACATTCAAAGATTGTCATAACTTGTTAATGGCAGTGCTACTATAAAGTGAGACTGAGACGGTATTTAGACAACATTGCTAAATGTAGGTATATTTCACTTGCATCAATGTTCCCGAGGGTTGTTTCCATTTACAACTAGGTCAGTAGGTATGCCAACAACGCATTGCGGAATGCAGTTTTAAAATAGTATGTACCCTACCTGTGTAAATGTAGAGAAACAGAATATATATATATATATATATATATATATATACATCCATCTGGACTCACCTATTTGCTGTTACCGCCGTAGATTATAGACACCTTACTTATCAAATGATCGACATATATATATATATATATATATATATATATATACGTCGATCATTTCATAGACTTCAGATAAGGTGTTTTTAGCCCTTGGAAATCTACGTCGGTACAGCAATTAAGTGACTTTAGATGAACGCAAAAGCGCACTAAGCATATACAATCTTACAAAGATAAGAAGGGTCAACGCACTTAACGTATAGACCGTAAACAAAAGAAGGTGTAATAACCGACTGTAATTACATACTTAAATAACAAAGAAGTCAGAACAATGTCAAAACCCTTCAACATTTTAAAGACTAATCCGTTGCAGGTCAAAGTTAACATTGGAAAATGATAACAGATTATCTCTTGCGTTGCCAAATTACAAAATAGTTAAGACGGCAAACGATGCAACAGCAGATTAATCAACCCTGAGATAGGTTAAGGAACAAATTTGAAGGAGATTACTCCGGACCATCTCAAACAGTCAATTTCAAATTCCTCCTCAACGTGATCTAAAAAAGCATATATATATATTTATATATATATATATATATATATATATATATATATATATATATATATATATATATATATATAACGGTTATTATTTAATGGCTAAAATGTTTTATTCTTTGGCTATATTCAAATAGTTTATACTCGATCTATATCGTATCGGGCGACTGCGGCGGCACACTATTTCTGAGACTCGTTGTGAGCTCAAGTAAGAGGTATGTGACAATACGGAAAAAAGTCGGTATGCCAGAAATCTTCGTTCACACATAGAAGCGTCTACAGCCCAGCGATTGTCTTATATCACATTCTAACTAATTACCATCAGCTTCATCAGCCAAGCTACTGTTTTCTTCACGCTGTACATCCCTTACAGTCAGATTACAGTTAAATTGACGAGACAAGCAATGTTCAATTGAAATATATGTATGTCTTTTTTACCATCAATTCTGGTTTATGCAGGCGCACGAAGAGCAAGAAGTCTAGTCGTGCGTGCGACAATCATGTTTTTTTTTAATCGTCGCTGAAACCAGGCTTACTTTCGTTCCTGTTTTCCTCAGTAAAGTAGCGGTGCCCATTATTTCAAAATTCGTCAAGGGAAGTTCTGGGCGTAATCAAAACCACCGGTTTCTAACATTGGGTGGTCAGCTTTTTTTTAACTTTTGGGTTGGACAGAACAAAACTGAAGATAAAGTTTAATCGATTGTATCTGTTCAGAATTTTTTAGCGGCAATCCTCGCCCATCCCTGGACCTGGCACATAACAAAGAATCCTGGTTTCTTTCCATTTCAAGGAATGTCTCCATGTGCTTCTCTACTGCTCTTGTGAAGTGCATTTCTTTTTCTGTAGAAAATTCTGCAGTAACCTGAATAGGCGGTAGCCCAACGACGCGACTTCCGGTGAGTACGGCGGATGCGGCAAAATTATCGCCTCGAAGTTTGTGTATCTTGCGGAGGCTGAGTAAACCTACATGCGGTCTCGCGTTGTCTCGGTGGAAGATAAGTCCGTTCTATTCACAAGACTGTGTCTTTTCCTTTAGAACGCGGTAAAAACTCCATCGAGCTGATTACAGTAGACACTCGTGTCTATCGTTTGGCTGCTAGGAAGAAACTCGTGGTGAAGTATGCCATGCCTATCCCGTCGAACACAGAGCAAGATCTTGCGGGAATATGTTGTTTTTTTTAGCGTCCTCAGGAAAAACTGGTTTGGAGCTGACCAGGATCTTTCACGTTTCAAATTCTTAAAAAAATCGTTATGTGCGGCAAGCCAAGAACGACATTTTGCAAAACTCTCAATTTTGTTGCACTGACCCAAAACATGAAGTAGCCATTGATTTTGGCACGAAACCATGGGCAAAAGCAGATGACGATGGTTGTGTCAGACAAGCCCGTGGCTGATTCAAGCATAGTCATTCGGGGATTCTTTTTTACGGTTTCGCGCAAGCGAGGGTTCCTCGAGATCAATAGGCCTTCCAGATTGTGGTTTATCCAGAACGCTTAAGTTGCCGAACGGACCTTAGCAAATCAATTGCGGCACGAACGACTTTAAAACGCTGTCCTAGCCTAATGCGCTCCAAATTCAGCATATTTCGCTGAATTTGGAGCTTTGTTGAATTTTTGCTGAATTATATTCATATGAAATGAATATAGCCAAAACAACAAACGAGGTCACTTTACGAAGTTCTCTAAGATGCTGCAGTCTATTGCGCGGCAGCCATTTCTAGGACACAAATTAAAATTTTAGTTACTTTCTGTACAACCCGATATACGCCAAACTTGTCTCTATCCTGAAAGATAACGTAGTTTTTTATATTGATCCTTATATAAGCTTTATCGAGCAGAAATTTCGCAGATTTAAGATCCCGTATTAGATTCATGCATTGTTGTAACACTTGCGAACTGTATTGTAATATGAATGATTGGTATATAAACATTCGTGTAAAAAAGATCCAAAAAATCCAAGCATAGTTAATTGCAAAAATACAGTATGCACTTATTTGTAATTGCTATCGGCGTTACGAAGCCGTTTAAGAAGTATTTGTGCACTCCCGTAGCGCTGATCATTAGCATCGAAAACACGTTGTGGACCTACACATGGCATATCATAGAACTAGGAGCATAAACATTTAAACTCTCACATGCTGAACAGATAGCTGCTGCTTGATCGCCGTAGTCGCTCTACCTAGGCACACATATAATATATTGCGTTTTCCTTCTAATTATAAGGCTATAGAGGTACGTACGACGTCTACGATCCAAGATCTAGTGACATTACGGGTTACTCTAATGAGCCCGTCTCGACCTCAACTTCTATTTAGTGGCGATTGAGTTTATCAACAGTAAGCGCTCTTATTTGTCTCAGCTAGGCTGGATTCTAGCTGCCTTTTGCCTTATAGTTCTCCTTTGCCGCCATCTAGATCTTTTGGAAATATTAAACCCCATCTCATTGTGTTGTTGCGCTGCCGTAGTTGCTTGCGTAGATCTGCCGCTAGGCTAACGTGTACTTGCGGGAGTGCGTCTAGTGTAAGTGAATGTGTGCATCGAGTCGATGTCGAGAAACACAAGAAACACCCAAGAGGCAGTATGAGAGAAGACTCCAATGATAGCGGCAGCCGCACCAGAAGCCGGGCGGACGAGACGAACCAGCAGCTACTACTGGGCAAGGCTGGAGAAGAAATTTCAATTTTGTTGTATCCTTTTTTCTTGTCTCGTCTGTCGCAGCCAATCCGTCGTCGGTCCCTCCCTCCGCCATCCCCTGACCCCGGACCCCGGTTCTCTATTGCTCAGCGTCCTCGGGCTGCGTATAGTCCTCTAGGCGCAGGATGACGGCACCCCTTGTACTCCTTGCTCGCCCCACCGAGTGCACCGACTGAAGGGGGCGGCTGGCTCATCGTAGCTCCCTGCTCCGTTCGTGGCCATTCCCGCCGTTTCCCGTACCTTCATCTATCCGCCTTGAGCTCGTGCGCATCCATCGTGTACTCTTCCTCTCTGTCGTCCTTTACCCTCGTCTTTCTTCTTTTTGTCGTCGTCGTCGTGGTTGCAACTGTTGTTGTTGTTGTTGTTATTGTTGTTGTTGTTGTCGTCGTCGTCGTCGTCGCTCTCCTGAGGCATCGTCCTTATCAGGCCAAGCAAGTAAGCAAGCGCGCCGGCTAGGTCCGAAACGCACCAGCGGCAACAGCAGCAGCATATCGATCTCCTTTCGTCGTTCGACATTGCTGCTCATTCTTGTTGTTGCCGGTGGCTGTGTCGCTGTCGAGTTTGAGAGAGTCGAAGTTGACTTCAACGCTCCTCGCGCCCCGAGTAGTAGTCTTAGAGTAGCAGTGTCGGTGGACCGAAGTTGAACTGACTCGTTGGCTTGCCTTGCCTTGCGTTGCTGTTGCTGCCGCTGCTGCCGGTGCATGTTGGTTGCTCGAGGCTGGCGCGCTTGAGACTTGGGCTCGACGAAAGCGGTCACTCTTGCATGGGTGCAGCTTCGCGCTGTGTACTATGTGTACGAACGAGGGTATATAGGCCCCCTCCTCTCCGTCTCCGCGAAACCCCCCAGCACTTCCCCGTTTCCTCCCCCTTTAATTCCCATTCCCGCTTTTGTTGGCTGTTGTATCTTCTATCCATCATTGTCAGGACGGCGGCGGCTCGACCGAGCCGTCCGTCCATCCGTCCCTCAGTGGGTCGGCTTGTCGGTTGGCTGGCTGGCCGAGCCCGCAGTAGGCGACATAACAAGGCCTGGCTAGAAGACCACCCCATCAACCTAGTGGGCGAGTTGCAGAAGTAGCAGTAGTAGTAGTGGTAGTGGCGCTACTACCACCCCCACAGCCGTAGCAGTCATCGCCCCCGCCGCGGTCAGGACCACCCCACGGTGGTCCTTCAAGTAGGAACCAAGTTGAAGCCAACGAGAAGAACCAACTAGCAGCAGCGGCCGCCGCCGCCGGTATGAGGTAAGCAGCACGGACGGTGAAGGTGATGTTGTTGTTGCTGCTGCGGCTGCTATTGCTCGAAACAGTTGCGGCTTGAGGGCAGGCTATCTGGACCACCACGATCCCTTCCTTCTCCGGTCCCGCCAACCCTATAGCGGCTCTTCGTCGGCGTTCAACCCGCTGCGCCCTACGGTACCCGGACGCCCCCAATTCTATTTCGCCTTTATCGTCATCGTCGTCGTGTACGTTTGTACGCACGCACGCAGTGCAAGCCTGGCCGATCCAGCCAAGCCAGCGTTGCGGTAGCTGCTGGGACGTAGCTACGGCTTCGTCGAAGAACGATGGCGACCACCTACCTCCATGATGATCCATTGGCCCGCATGTTCGCTCGCCCCCCCCGTCCGTCCTGTTGTCAGTGGCCTCCGCTTCGACGGCCGTGCAGGCAGCCCCGAGAAGGCTCTAGGCTAAAGGCTAAAGTCACGAGCGGAATCAAGTGGAACTAGCCAGCCCCAACACCGGACATGCAGACACATATCCACACATACACATACACGCAGGCACGCTTGCAGACACCTAAATGAAAGGCAAGTTACGAATAGCTGAACAACGTATCGGCGCATCTCATTGCCTCATGGATGCCGCCGCCGCCGCCGCCACCGGCGAACGGCGGCGGTTATCCTTGGGGCCAGTTGTGACGGGGCGCAGACGACATCGCGAGCGGGGTCCAAAAGGTATTGACCCTAAATGAAGAGAGCCGACAGGAGGAAGCCGCTGAACGGCAGCACGGCCATGGCATGCTATCATGGCATACCTAACGACGAGATAGGCTTGATACCTTCTCAATGCGGAAAAAATCCACAGCAGGGTACTGACGTCAAAAGCCACTTTGCCTGCGAAAGATGTCTGCGAGCGCCATTAGGCAATTGCTAGAGGCAACGCATCCTGATAGCTCTCCTAGGATCTCTGCCGGCGATCATGTTGATCTACCGTACTCCTCTTCAGAAGTGCTATCTCTGCTCTACGAAATTTGTTGGCGAAACAGAGTTGAGCCGACGTCCGGCGGCGGACATGATTTGGGCCCCATACGTACACTTTGAAGCGATCTTTCTTGGGGAACGCAGATTTGGGTTAATTATATTAATATATATATAAGTTGTATGTATATATGTATATATAACTTGCTGTATTGCCTCAAACTAAATATGTACAGTTTAATCGTTTCAGCATTTACACCTCACAATAACTTTGTACGTACCATGTTAGTCAGAGTACGTCGTTTGTTTGTGCTTAGAGTATGTCTCAGGCAACAACAATCGTATGCTATGCGAAATGCTCAGTCCAGAAAGAACCGCGCCCGTTTTTCGCATTATGCCGCCAAGCAGATTTTCGGTTAGTCTAAGATGGCCTTGAAGATGATCTCGTGGAGCGAGGGATATGGCATTCAAACCCAATGTTTTCTCAAGCTGTGCAGCACATGCCATGTCTGAGTTTTTGTCAATCGCACATTTTCTGTATTGTTTGCTGTCTTTGGAGACTCTTCACAGAATTTTCAAACAGATTAAAGTATCTAGTTTAGAATTGTTTGCATATAAACTTTTCCGGGATATGGTTTGATACCGAATTGAGTTTAGTAACCAATTTTAGGCCGAGGCTCTTCGAAACACTCTCATGCATCTCATATTCACTGCAAGTTGTATAAAACGCAGCCTACATATTGGGCACAGTTGTTGTGTCACCTTACTGCTCGTGTTTGCTAATTGCTCACACCCTTGTCTTTGAGAGATTCAACTTGAACGTTCTACCTAAACGTTAACAAAGATTGTACTATCCGGCATAGTAACCAATAAGTTAACTCAGATTCCATTACACGGCAAACTGCAAAAACTTGCTCAGGTCGCTACGTACCAGCATTTCCATTGCCCTTTCCGCTCTAACTGTGCTTTACAGAGAGAGCACGAAAAAAAATATCTCCATATGCAAATTAATAAGCTAACAGCGCATTCCTGCTGCTAGCACCCGTATGCATATTTGCTTCTCGTTAGTAGTTGCATTATCTACCAACTAATGATCGAATGCAGAACATTCATCATCATAGATTACAGCCAAGCTGACATCGTTTCCGAAAGGCCTTAATTAAGTGCTATAGATCTGCTGATACAACGCTGGCAAACTCCGTTTGGCCACCCGAGTGGTAGTTGAGCATCAATGCCGCAACCGGAATGCTTGATATTGTAACGCGTCCAACTCGGATACAAGCGGCTTATTATTCGGTCTATTCTCTGTGCAGTCAATACAGTAGGAAACAGTCAATGCGTTTATGTATGATTTAGGACGTAATGCGCAGATATGTGAGCAAGCCTACTATCACAATGCGCGCGTCGTTAGGAAGTCTAAATGCTAGTCCGAATGGTAACAACAGCGCGCCTGGCAACCCAGTGTAGCAGCTCGTAAACTAATTAGCACACTTCAATGAGATCAGCCGAAAGTGAGGGGCGCCGATCCTTTCGAGACATGTTCGAGTGAACGATGCCTAGGACTTCAAACAGTTAGATCCAGTTTTATCATTCGTCCAGTTTTAGAAAACCTTCTGTTACATGCAGTTAGCTAAATTTCCGGTATTTAGTATAATGCTTACTGTTTTGCGGTATGGCAATGTTACCCTGGAAGGATATACGAAATCTGGACAAACATTTACTAAAAAAGCTAGTTTTGCAGAACCTTTACATATATATATATATATATATATATATATATATATATATATACGTACGAGATCAAGAGACCATTTCGCACTTAAGATATCACATTACCCGCACAACAACCAAGCCACGACGGCATTTAAATGGCTATGCCGCGCAAACCTATATATAAAACTTTTAGTAAATGTAAACAATTTTAGCACTAGACAAACACTTCAGACAACAATGGCTCGCAGAATACATGCAAACAGCACATTTCCCTAAAGGATGCAGCTGAAAAATTAGATTTTTCCTCGCTCTCTATATATATATATATATATTACTCGTACAAAATGTGCATAAGCACACAAGCACACACATATATTGTGTAGAATATATTCTCATACATCTCATTGCAGTCGCACCACACACTGGGCAAATAGGTCATTACAAAGAATGTGCGCGTTGTTGGAATTGATGCATACCAACATAGACATCAGGTTTGTTAATAGCAAATAATTGAAGATTGTGTTTACAGGTGCCAGAAGCTAAACATATTCAGACATTACCTACGGCTTCCGAAAGAGAACCAAGAGTCCATACTCCTCTATTTATACGCGCTGTGAACGTCGTTCCCGTGTAAACCCGAAGGCCAAAAAACGGAAAAGAGTCAGCAAACTCCAACGGT
>QVRM01004832.1:0-195000 GCA_003439945.1 Dermanyssus gallinae
CCGTTGCACTATTTATGGGCTCCGTCGTTGCAGTATCTATGGACTCCGTCTAACGAACCAATGCAAAGCGATTCCGTGGACGTTAAATGTCGGCTGAGCCCGAAAAGAAAGAAAGGATGTCACAGGTTCGTTCGCATCGATCTTCTGAGAAAGACTAGTCACTAAACTTAGCTCTCTTCTGCCAAAAGTTCCGACGTCAAGAGAAATTTACCCAAACACGTTCACTGGCTGGTAGATTCCCCCTGAAAAATGGAAAGTGGTCATCTTTCATCAAGACTACGTGGAACCCCACGTAAGCAAGGGGAAGATTCGTTTTTAATTTCCCCATCGTAAATTGAGACCGTTACCGCTGGCAGACAACAATATCTTTTTGATGCTTCGTAAAGCATTCGAGTCGATTTTCTCACAGAAAACGAGATGACTAAATGGCGACTCGGCGCCACAACGCCGTATCCAATAATCGGGCTGCCTACTTGGTCGTTTGTATACCTTCTATTTAGGATTAAGTGCACAGGAGTGTTTTTAAAGAGCTTGGATCATTTATTAGGAATAAAGCCCTATCCGTCCGGACTCTGTATGAATGAAACAAAACATTTTGAACTGGCCATTTTATTTTATACGACAACGTCGTCGAGGACGTCCAAGAACAGCAACGGACGACGAAAATGTGCCTCGTATGAAGGCTGCGATTGAGAAAACTTAAACTTATTTCGAGTACATGCATTGCTAGAGGAGAGTTTGTGGGTTTAAAAGCAAATTCAAAAGACCTTGAAACGACCATCTCAAACTCATTAAAAATCCACTCGACAGATACCTTGTTGTTTACCATACGGCAAATTTTATAAATCTCTAAACATCTCTATGCGTCCCAAAGTTCGTATTGGTCAGGGGCCTGGACCTTCTAGATATCGCAACATGTCCGGCCCTCGATACATTGAAGATATGCCCCTGGATGAATTCCAAGCCGTAGAGTTGTATATATTCATAAGCATGAAATTACTAAAGTGTGTTAGATTGATGTTGCAGGCCCGATTTAGCTTTTTAGACCTTGTGAATGCAGGAGAACCCGTTTTTCAGCTTTAAGTTATATATTTTTATTAGTTTCGTTAGAAAAAACCGAATAGTCGTATAGAGAGAACTCGCAAAATCAAGACCCTAATGTCTCATTTGTTAGTTTTCACGTCCAATATATTGACATTGTACCGTACGATTTACAACTCTCAAGACAATTTCGTAACCGGACAAATTCTGGACAAAAAAATGGCGGGGTATTTTTCTACCCAGCATTCTACCAGCTGTGCCCTTTCGTGGAGTAGCCATCGTTGCATTCGTCGAGGATGGCATATGCCACTATATCTGAATCAATGGCCCAGCTCACGTAGATGGGGTCTATACTGGCTCATTACAGAGCCAGTACTTTCTGGTACAGAACTCATACTGGCTCGGCAGAGAACCAAGCGGTATTATCTATAGGTAACGCGTGATCTTGGCTCAATAATGTAAGGAGGACGGAGGATAGGCTAGAATTAAAAAACCTCCTTAAAAAATTAATTCTAGGCCTTGGACCCTCTTCAACTACAAGCGTGAAGCGCCAAAAACCTTCTGGAGAGGTCAGCATGTTCTTCTTTATGATTATCATTGGAGAAAGTGGCATACAGTGACGAGCAAAGCAAAATTGGAAGAAAATGGTATCGTTGCAGGATTAAAATTGGCGAAAGTGGTATCGTTGCAGAATTAAATTGGCAAAAGTAGTATCGTTGCAGGATTAAAATTGGCGAGAGTGGTACAGTAGCGAGTGATTTATATTTTGCAGAACGCTTGCCAATTTTTTTTTACTGCGCTCACCAGCAATAGCTCTTTTCAAGGTATTCAATGCAATGATGGTTCTCTACCACAAAAACGCGCCAGCTCACCGGGTATCGAGCACCCGGCGACTTTCTCGCCGCATGGAGTCGCGCTGGTGAAGCACTCAGATTATTTACGTGACTTCCGGCCCGAATCACGCGATCTATTCCTCTGTTCAAAATATAAATTAAATTTTAAAAGCGTTTCAATTTACGTAAATGTACTGCTTGAAGAACAGCTTTGTTCGATAGATTCAGGTAAGAATCGGTGCTTACACAACATCGCCAGTTGCTATCCCAGTGATGACCATAAACGACGCAAACTCAGTGACGTCGGCCGTCAATGGCCGTATAGATGGAGGCTGAATATTGCATACAGGGGTGGGGGTGACGGAGCCGAGTTAAACAGAATGGCACGTTCATTTCGATACGCAAAAACCGCCTGTTATCTGTCTTGCATTGAGCCATATCGTGTCTACCTACCCGACGACGAGACCATATTGGCGACTACCGGTTTCCCTTTCCTGCTGTATTTGTCGTTCAGTTGGTGGGTCTGTTAGCTGGTTCTTGGCGCACGGGCCGGGAGTTAATGTCATTGTCGACACAGATGTATGCAAACATACTAGGTACTCGTTGAGTGACTAACGTTGGGTTCCTGAAGATCATCACCAGAGCACCTGGGCTAAGAGACGGCCAATATCTTTGACTATCAGCGACTAACGTTACTAGCGTCTTCAAGAACAAACTCTGAGGTGAGTGCTGATAAGTGAAAAGGGGGCCAGAACAAATTGACTCAGGCACGCTTTGACAACGAGCTGTGGTTTGTCTGCATGTGAAGGAAGAGGAAAAGAAGTGTTCACTACATACTAGGTTTTTTGATTCGGTACCTAGCCGCTGACGTCCAGCAGTGTTCAGGACTCAGCTAGGTACTAGACTACTAAAACAATAGAGCTCGGTTTGGTTTCAATGCGTCAATAACGATAAAGTCGAGTATGACAATACAGGGAGCGCAATAGTGTGTTCAACTAAAAGTTGGCTTAATACGATCCTTGAAGAGGCTCAGCTCATGGACATCATCTATGTCATATTACGTCAACCCAAGCGGACGCATTACGCCTACTTGAATTATAACGGCGTCCGCACAATCGGTATAGGTACATTCAGGTTCACTGGCGTAACGCTAACAGAAGAGACATAACGTGCACGCATTATCCTCCCATATTAACGGCAATATTATATATATATATATATATTTTTTTATAGAGGTAACTGGTAAAATGCGTTATGCACACCGGGCAACGTTGTTAAAGCCTCGGTAGTGTGGTATATATATATTATAATATATATACGCTACAATTTAAAAACGAATAATAAGTAAATAACAATCCAAAACATTAATCTGTTTTGTTTGTGTTCACACCCCAAACTCTCGTATATATATATATATACAAATAATTTGTATATATATATATATATATATATATATATATATATATATATGTATATATGTATATATATATATATATATATATATATATATATATATATATATATATATATATATATATATATGTATATATATATATATATATATGTACAAATAATTTGTGCAATTAAGTAAATAATGATATCGACCGAATATACATAAAATGGAAGAGCAATTTACAGGCATGACGTTGCATAAATACGAGCTGAATCTAACTCTGAGATCAATTTTTTATTGATGAATTTGCAGATATAATAATTATTGCTATGATAAGCTAGCAATGCTATTACACAGCCTGTGCACAAGGGCCTCTTCAGGGCCCACATGTTAAATAAAACGTACCAGCCTAGGACATTGGCACGACTTTTCTGTAATGTTTACAAGTGTATTCTCTCCGCAAATGCACATATAAAATATGTCGATGTGTTGCGATAAACGTTAGATGCCTAACGCTGACGAGAGTTAAGTATCGCGAGTGACATTCGATTTCTATCGAGTGTGGTCAGCCCATACTGTGGGCGCCGAAAAAAATACAGTTTCATCGACGTAATTAGATACTTGGTTTCACATAAGCTTGGCGTCGATACTTTTTTACCTTAAAAATACTTACTTATGCAACGACTTCGAGCGCGTCCAGAATCCCTTTACTTTTAGGGAGCAGATATCCTTGACCTCAACGCGAATGTTTGCCAAGATGTTCTCCAGTAGGCGGGCTCTATAGCAACAACAACAAACAACAACAACCACAACAGTGACTATGCTACAACGACGACTGCGATGTTATTGTACCGCCAGCTCCGCCATGCGAAATTGCGACGGAGTTGTCTAGTTCACAAGGCCAGATGGCCAGTCCAGATGGCCACAAGTGCGTCCCAAATAGATATGCGCTTTTGTTAGGTCGCCGACCGTCGTCAAAAGGTTCAGCCAGCAAACGGGAAAGAGGGCATACTTTACATTGTACATACTTGACATTGCGGACAGATCATGCAGCGCGCCACATTTGCAAACACGTACGCCGTCGGCTACGCTGTCGGCAAATGCCGGCGATGTTCGTTAATCGCGTCATTGCAGTTTCTCTCATCTCCGGTTGCTTGCCGTTGTTGTTTTTTTGTCGTAGTTCCGGTTGATGTTCTTGCTGTTACTACTGATAACGTCTATAGTATGAGATAAACAGTTCTTATTATTTTATATTGCAAACTTCAGCGCATCTTAAGCCGAAATCGTTCTAGTAACAAACAGGTACATTTGTAACCAAGTGCGTGACGATGAGGATGCTACTGCCGTTGACGTTGACGCATATTGTGATGTCGACCATGCTAGTTTGATAAAGTTAAGCGTTAATTGATTGTAGCGTACTTTATCCTAAAATCCCCGGAGTTAAGTTTTTGAGAAGCGAAGCAAGCTGGACACCACGGCAGTTGTGCGGCGGCAATGTGAGTAATTGCGCTGCTATAATTGGTGTGAGCTATTGTTACGTGTGGCGTCGTCTTCATCGACCTGTCATCAGCCGACTGAACAGTTAAGACGAGTGGCGACTATATAAGGACTTTCTGGGCGAATGGGGATTGCAGCCGGCCGCTGACAATCCCGCTTATTGGGTCTGCGCCGCGCTCGGCAGCAAGCTGATCAGCTGTATTCCTTTAAGATAAAAGGCCTGTTTCAAACTGTCATCGCCCAAAGAAGGAGACAATCTGTCGAACAATCGAGCTGTCATGGCCCCGATTAGTCGCGCCAGTAGTTTCCACAACTTAAATCACTAGCTTGTTCCATTTGGTTGGCAGAGTTCGTGAAACGCGTGCAGCACTGATTGTAGCAGCAGTCTTATAGAAGTGGCGGCGTGGTTTGGCGGGCTAGTACGCTATAGCCCATAATTATTATGGATGTGCCAGGATGTCGTCGGTTCTTTGAGTGCGTTTTATGAAATAACGTGCACGTTGATCATGAACATTTTACTATTCCGAAAGGGTCATTTAGGACTCGTGTAAGATTTTGCACTGATACATCCAAGCACCATCGACAAAGAAGGATCTGTAGACACAGGTACTTCACACACAGGCTTCGACCTACATAAATATGAACCATGCTTCACCATGCTTCGTGAGCGACGCTCATTGATAGTCGATGATCAATCATATAGTACCGCTGAGGATTTCAGCCTGGTCATGCTGCCGTCTCGAGGACAGTTTAGGTAAACCCTAGATATGTCAATATCCGTCTGGCCCTCGGGCCTGCCTCATTAAAAGATGTGGTGCTCCATGGCGATTTCCAAGCCCGTTTGAAGCGTTCTGAAATTAGAAGCAACCTCCTTAAATTTTTTTAGGAATTCTAGCAGCAGAGCGAGTACGGCATGGTAAGCGACCCGACTGTTCTTCTCCACGCGTCGGAGGAATCAACATAAATGACCGACTCTGAGTGACGGAGTGTCTATGATAAAATAGAAATGCTTCCGCTGGTCTCTAGTTTTTTTCTCGGTGCTGACAAACTATGATGATAAAACTTTTTGGACGAAAGTTCGATTTGTCGACGCCGACGAAAGATGCTAACATTTTACCGCTCCAAAACTACTATAGACCAGAGGCCGCAGTGTTAGACAAGCTCTTCAAAAGAACACCAGTCTGTGTGTTGTTTACTCTTAATATTTGTATTATGCATATAATAAATAACGTAGAATTATTATAGTTGTTGCTGTTCTTGTTGTCACAGTGTTGTCACAATATAGGTGAGTATATAATCGAACTAGTACTACAAACACTAATAATGCAATCTTAAGAACAACAGCGACCGTACCCCTTAACAATCATAACAGCAACAATTCACAAGAATAATGAGAGTCAACAACAATGACAGCAACACCAGTAAAATGACGGCCACAGCTGAAAGAGGTTATCAGTGTATTTTGTTAATTGTTCTATTGCATTACGTAAGCGTAGCGATCGACACCGTCTAAGTGGTGTTATAATCTTGCCTAGTTTCTGATCTATGCGCTCGCTTTGTAAAGATCATTACTAGTTTTTCCCATTGTCAATGCCAGTCGACGAACAGCGAACGATGAAGCCAGTAATAAGACAACTTTGTAATACTGTAGATGATCGCACCGTTACAGAATCCACGATCCAGGAGCTAATGCCTCCCGCCTTTATCATAATTACTGCACGCGATAAATTACTTGGCTGACTAATTGAGCAGCGTTAACGATAACGCAACGACACGCCAATGATTGGCTCAGGTTTCCTCGCATGCAGTCGCATATAGCAGCATATAGCCAATCTATAGATTTGCGCGGTGGCCATAGACTCGATGTGCTTGAGTTCCTATAGACGCCCAACACGACTTCTGGGTCAGACTCTTGTATGTGGACCATACGATGCACAGTCATGCACGTTTTTTTTTCGAGAGAATAATTCGGTTCAAAAATTGGCAATTATCTTACGCGATGGTACCGTTCGCAGCCGCAGCCGCAGCAGCAGCACCAGCAGAAGGAATACAAAGTCGACGTTTTGCAGCGACAACGGCAGCACATACACACCTGTTAGCGTATAGACGTAAAGCTTGTTGCTGTCCGAGACACTTTCGAGTGTCTAGCGTCATGTCTAGACATTTTCTTTGTTGTTTATCGACGCTCGACTAGAACCACCTGTTTACGACGCTACTATATTAGCGTGCTTTGCCCGCTGCTAGCGGGGGTGCCATTATGAGGGCGGCTGCATCGCAGTGAACTCAACGCCTCAACCAGCAAGAGTTTCGCAATCAGACGACGCCGCTCGTGTTCCATTGACGTTCCATTGACATTTACAACGCCGTGGCCCGACCACGACGCAAGCGAAGCGTGAATGCAAACGAGCGTGTCACTATGTAAGTGCTCTCCTCTCTGAACAAACAGGTACCATATCCTATCCGACCTTTCCCAAGGGTATATATATATTCTTTTCTTTTATTATGCATATACATAAAAAAAAAAAAAATATATATATATATATATAATTTTGTTTTGTTGTTATATATATATATATATATATATATATATATACTTTAAGATTTGTATGAATACTATATAAAACTAATTATAATATGTAAATGTTTTTTTCTCATACATATACATACACATAATATATACTTGTGTATAGGCATATATGTATATATACATAGATATGCATGAAAAGTATATAAACATATTAAATATATATATATATATAAATATATATTATATATATATATCTATATATATATACTATATCTATCATATATATATACCATATATAAATTATATATAGCTTCCAAACAAATACCTTCATGCGCATAGACGTTACAAAAATGCCATTAAATGATTTTAGCTGGGCATCTGCCGTTGTAAACCTGGCAGATATCGAATAGAAGTGGTTGTCGTCCTGAACTCAGGCGGCATGACTGCATGACTCTCACGTGTGCATAGTCCTTCGCGGCTGTGATTGGTCCTATCTTAGATACTAGCCCTCCTTTGCGCTCTTCCCCGAGTGGTTTTCCTTATTTCGCGCTCTATCCGTCTCCATCCCTATCTAGTCTCTCTGTTTCTTACTGTCTTTCGCTCGCGTCGCTCCACGCACTCTTGCTTCTGGTCATGCGTAGTACATGCTTTAGCAGGCTGGCTTTTCTTATCGTTCGGGTGACGCGGCGCGTGCTCTCCGCATACCCTCGTCAACGGACGGGGCCCGGTTCCCTGGAAAACCATCCTCTGGACCAACCCCTTGAGTGAGTGGTCGTCAAACTCCCAACAGTGGACTCCTCCTAGTAGTGATTGCACTGCTGCTCGAGGAGTAGATAGCTTTAACCGGAGTTTGCTGTGCGACGCTGCATTCGAGTAGCACCGACGCCAGCCAACAACCAGCTCTTGGCGTCTTCTACTACTACTGATTTGCTCACGAATATTGCTATCATTGTTGCATTTGTGAGAAACGCATTTTCTCCTTATATTCATATCATGAAAGATCAAAGGGAAATTATTCCACTCCACAACGTCTGTCTCGTTACAGAATGACGACGACGACGACAACGACGACGACTACGACGGCTAAAGTACCACCGAAAAAGCAGCAAAAAGGTTTGTCACTTTTTTGCTCTCGTTCACAACAAATTGTTGTAACCGTTGGACGGAACGGAATAGCATCGGTTTTGCGCCAGTAAATGGGGTGTTACGTCATGAGTCGTAGAATCCCGGAGAGCAACAGAGCAAACCACTTCCCTAGCAGCCTGCACGTGAAGGATATAATATGAGAGAGAGAGACAGAGAGAGGGCGGAAGTGACGCCGATTGACCGTGACCCCCTGATGTTATATTGGCCTTGTAGCCTTCGCGCCACGAGATCGTAACATATGCTGCAAACGTAACCTTAGAGCTCTTTATCTCTTTTTGTTCTTCTTCTGCTGCTCGTCTTCAACTTCGCTGACATAAATCCACAGAAAAAATGTTTTTCTGCTCGTCTCTAAACTTTGTTGACATTGATCCACACTAATAGCTTCACATCGAAATACATCGAAAGTTCATGCAATATGTTGGGAAAATTCCCGATGCTACCTCAGCGCGCAGGAACTAGAGCAGAACTGTATCAACCACAATAACAAGCACCAGATATGCATCACGCGATACACTTCACCGGCTTTGGCTGTTCGTCGAACTAAGTAGCATAATTGCACCTTCGACCGTGTTGCAGTTTATTGTGGCAGCTTCTCTCGGGGGACGGGCCTATTTCCAGAGCCAGACGATGATTTTCCGTCGCTGGCCGGGCTACCGGAATACACTGAGGATGAGGTTCGTAGCCACGATTCACCGGCCGACTGTTGGGTGATCATCAACAATTATGTCTACGACATAACCGAGTTCCTCAATAAGGTGGGTACATTTTAATTTACCAACAAGTACTATTTAGAAGATATTAAGATGTGGTATTGATCGAAGACTGTGAATGACTTGATACGATGACCGCGATTTAGATGCGAACTGGTTGGAGACCTAACCTTACAATATATCCAAATACAATACTTGTATATATATATATATATATATATATATATATATATATATATATATATATATATATATATATATATATAATATACGTATCACTTTTACATGCTGCACTAGATCTTATTCAGTTTGCTCTGTACGCGAGCAAGAGTTTGTTGCACCTGTGATGCATCTTGTAAACTTTATTTAGTGCCCCATGTATATATGTTTCTGGCTTCGCAGCATCCCGGAGGATCGGAAATTCTATGGGAGTACCTCGGCCTCGATGCCACCCTCGCATTCATGGGATCCGGACATTCGCCGGCCGCCTACAAGATGCTCGGGAAGTTCCTAGTCGGAACTTTGCGTTGCGATGATTTGATCCATAGGCCACAGGCCTTGCCGAACTGCAATAGTGTTTATCGGTGACAATTTTAAGTGCTCGGAGTATGTCCACGCGAAAGGAAATCCCTACACATAACGCGCCACTTCCATGAGAAGTAAGGTGCGGACCTGCTGATACTGTTATGGCAACGAGTATAACAACACTAATACTGCTCTCAATTGTATAGGCAGCAATGTCACAACTAACATCAGTCCAGGCAAGCCAGACAACAGATCTTTATATATAAAGTGTTATATATTTATTGCAAACACGTAAACAGTCGTATATTTATGATCTATGATTCCCACCTGTTATCTGTTACATCGTTGACAGACTATTTCTGTGTTATCTACGACACTCTAAGGATGCTCCTGGGTAAGACATAATTACCTGTACACATTGTGATAATGGCGAGTACGGAAATCGCAGTGATAAAATTATCTATGCCGACGAATACAACTTACGTGCTGTGCTATCTGCATATATATATACAATATTAAAGTGTATTTAGTTAGGACCTAATGCCGTAACTGTTCTTAAACAACGCTTTTAAATTAGGTTTCAACGCAAGCTTAGCTTACTCTAATGATAATCTAATTGTAAACTGAAACTAGGTGCCTGAAGATTGTTTTAAGCTGCCGAAATATCGATATTCATCAAATAAATAGTCAGGCCAGTAATCTAGCTGTTGCCTATTGTTATATACTGTAGTTCCAAAAATTAGAATCCACTCTAAACCTAGCGGAAAGTGCTTTGCTTAAAATGTTCTGGGTAAAAGTACTTAGCCCACAGGCGTTGTGTAGTTAAAATGTATACGGTCAATTGCGGTGGAATTGCCTGAACGTTGCGTAATAAATGTACGCCCAATCCATAATACGTAGCAGATACAGTCAATAAAAGTCACTTGAATATGAAACCCTGCAAACAAACGTTGGTTGTCATAATAGCTGTTTTTTTTAGATGTTGACCACGCAGTGACGGGTGCAAACCGTAGTAGAAATTTGTACAAACCACATATAAGGTGCTACGTAGCAAATTGAAAACTACCGAGACTCGGAACTACAGAAAACGATCTTGCGGTGTACCACATATAAGATAATACGTAGCGAATTAAACGCTGTTGAGAGGCTGAACTATTAGTGATGGCTTTGGGTAGATCAAATCGAGTGGCAGCATTTCTGTATTGGCGCCGGAAAAATCAATAATGTAAGCTGCATTATAGTCGTGTGCCGGTATACTGTACCAAACGTCGTAGCTATAAGGCAAAGTCGGATATACAATTTACGAAGATGATAGAAAGGTACCTGCACCGGGACGGTGAAAGCTTTATGTAACTTTTTGCTGGGAAAAACGTGTTGCCCAGCTTTGTTAGCCCAATATACGAAACGAAAATGTTTGTTTTTGTTTTTTGTTTCTCCTTACATTAACTCTCACGGAAAATTGAAAATGCTTGCGAAACGGGGACCCAAATTTTTTAAAGTAATTTCCCTTTAGCTAGATCATCTGTATAGCCAAAGCTACTGTTGTGTCGGCGATATTCTACACGTATCAGTTCACTAAGACTACCGTACTAAGTAAGTCAGTAAGCTGTAGTTCGATTTATTTAGCTGTAGCTCTCTCTCTCTCTCTCTCTCTCTCTCTCTCTCTATCTTTCTTTCTATCTCTCTCTCTCTATATATATATATATATATATATATATATATATATATATACATATATATATAAAGAAATGCAGGTTTATACTGACAGAAAATAAGAAGTGAATCATACATGACTGAAACTTTAACTGGTTTCATTATATTTTCTCTGTATAATATATATATATATATATATATACACACACATAAATGTTGCGATGTAGAGATAGTAGCAACTTGGAGAAATCTGTTACGCCGTTCGTATGGTAATATCGTCATATTGACGCAGGAAAAAACCACTTGCCTGATCAAACATAGTCCAATATCAACACCCTTTGCCAACTTTCGGACAGCAAAAGAGTTGGGCCCAGTAGCATAGCTTTTATCAACCTAGACGCGTGCACTGGAAGGCTAAATAAACTATTGAGAGAAAGGGGAGCCCTATTTGATGCGGTAGTAGTTAGCGAAACGTGAATAAGGTGGCGTCCCACTCCATGAATAGTTTTCCATTAGTTGCGACAGGCGCAATTAAATAACCGAAGAAATTAGGCGGCTTTGTTGGTATATATGATCGCTCAACCTGCTGTATTTTATATTTGCGCTTTCTTTGTAGTTCTGATGGCAATATCCAAGTGTTTTTTTAAACCACTTTGAATGTTTACACCTTAAAAGAAACAGCCCTGTATGGACTGTTTTGTTTTATTCCAACCCTGTATCTTGTAGGGACCCTGCTGAATACTCTAGACGATATGTTGCCGAAATTTCTACCCCTATTAATGTTATCGGCGATGCAAAGGTCAATCTAACATAGACCACGTTTCTGTTTCTAAAGTTTATCACTATCCAGCCTTCGGTTCTCGGAACTCGGCTCTGTTCTGATCATTACCGGGCTCTCTTCTCTTTCTGACAACTCCGTGGCTGCTAAACCGTTTGCTGAGTTGGCCCCAGACACACGTAGAAGTCACGATAGGACTAACTTTGATATGCTATTGTGTCGCCTACAAGATGACTCCTGGTTAGCGTCTCATAATGCAGCCTACGCAGTTTGGCATTCGACGCCTAGTTTAGTGATATTCTGCTTATTGAAAACGAGAAGTCCATTGACCTTGCGAACCTTCCTGCCTCTAGGTTAATACCATGTACCACAGGCATCGTAAGATAAACATGGCGAACCCAAACATCGCCTGTTTGAACAATCGTTGCCGCTACTTCAGTGAAATCAGTACTGCAAGTACTGCATTCTGTCGTAATCGTTCTGAATTCTCGCCTTGCAACTTCTCTTAACTTCGAAAATTGATCAACGGACATGTGGTTTAATTGATTGATTGTTATTCGCTGGATAAGTGTGATGTACAGATACCACCTATTTTTATGTCAGGGGCGCATAACGCTACAGCTATTTATTACCTATAATATGCTCTCCTGTTTTTCTCGCTTATGGGTTCAACCATCCATCGGCATAACCTCTACTTCGTCGTTTCGACCTGTTTCTTTTCTGCATCTTTGCCTAATCCAAACGCTTTCTCTACTTCTAAATCCCTAGTCCTTCCCAATCGTTCACACTCTCTAACCAAATGATCTAACGATGTCTCTCTCCCCCTGCATACCCGATAAACGGTTGTTTCTAATTCCTCATAGCAGGCCCGCTATACCCTCGTGTCTAATATACCTACTATCGCATTCCTTAGCGGCTCGCTGCCTCTTGTATTATCATATAACCATTCAGCTCCACCCCGTTCGGTTTGAAGTTTCTAGTAAACATCCTTTAGACTAGTTTTTTTTCGTAAGAGCTCTCGCCTGTCTCTGTGTGTATGCTGCCATGAGCTCCATTTTAATTTGCCCAATGATTACAATCATCTATGTTCATCTTCATTGTTTACTACAGAGTCCTATCTGTCTTGCCGCAAATCTTAACCTTCTGTTCCATTTCGTCTTTACTCGCGATGTCTTTTTACCCAATGCTTCTTCTTAACCCATCGTCCGCCAGCTCCCTTTATTTCCCATCTTGATAAATTTTGAGATTCCACTCTCTCTTAAAAAGCGCATGCATACATACGATACGTAATTGGTGTATAAGTTATTGGCTGTCTATTTATCAAATTATCGTTATCGAACTAACTAACGAACGAACTACTAACCCCGGCAAAGATATTATTAAAAATGTTAGACAAATAACTTATGTAGTCCCCCCTCCCCAACGCGCCTGAAGTGGCGCGTCACGCTCTGCAGTCATTTTCCTATCTATTAAATTTCCACACATGCAGTAACTTAAAGACGCGTATGTTATCGCCGCAACGCCATTCCGTTTACGGCTCCGGAGATACTCATAAAGTTGTGAACCCCATCGGGCGAAATCTCAAGGCGATTTTCCAATAAAGAGCACGCATATATATATATATATATATATATATATAAAGGCAAACACTGCCGAGTGTGCAAACGTATTGTAAATGATTAATAAATCATCACAATATTTTATATATATATATATATATAGAGATGATGTTGAGTGGTCACCGACACTCAAGCAATAAGAATAATATAAGCAATATTGTAGATATTATATAAGTAATATATTGATAATTGTGATACATGTACATATTGATAATATATATACGAGGTGTGTTCAAAAAGTATCGCGACTTTTGAATTTTCGCGGGTTACGTATATTCAAATTTCGATTTTTTGTGGCGTTATGTTGGTACTCATGTCTCTCACTTATGCCGACAAGCTCGGCCATTTTGAATGTTCACTTAATTGTTGACAGCTGCTTTGCTTGCACGTGTTTTGGATCGTCTTCGATTTTTACCTATTCAAAAAAATGGATCAAAGAACCTGTATCAAATTTTGTGTGAAAAACGAAATTAAGTGCGCGGATGCATTCCGAATGTTGACTGTGGCATACGGAGAAGCTACCTTGGACCGAAGCAACGTTTATCGGTGGTACAAAATGTTCTCAGAAGGCCGAGAAGATGTGAACGACGAAGAGCGTGCCGGACGCCCGAGCACTTCAACAACAGACGAAAAAATTACTGAAGTGGAGAAAATGGTATTGGCCAATCGTCGAATCACCGTTAGAGAAGTTGCTGAGGACCTAAACATATCGATTGGCTCGTGCCATTCGATTTTTATCAATGATTTGGGCATGAGACGGGTCGCCGCGAAATTCGTACCAAAATTGCTCAATTGCGACCAAAAACAGCATCGCATGAACATTGCTAATGAGATGTTGGACTCTGTCCGCGACGACCCAAATTTGCTCCAGAGGGTCATAACTGGTGACTAATCGTGGGTTTATGGTTATGACGTGGAAACCAAAGCTCAATCATCTCAATGGAAGCTGCCGCACGAACCAAGACCGAAAAAAGCGCGCCAAGTTCGGTCGAATGTGAAAGTTTTGCTGACAGTTTTCTTCGATTGCAGGGGCGTGGTGCATCATGAGTTCTTGCCACAGGGTAGAACGGTCAATAAGGAATATTACCTGCAAGTTATGCGCAATTTGCGCGAAGCAATCTGCCAGAAACGCCCGGATTTGTGGAAGAACAAAAATTGGCTTTTGCACCACGATAACGCCCCTGCTCACACATCGTTGCTTGTGCGCGAGTTTTTGGGCAAAAACAACACACTAATGATGCCGCAGCCACCGTATTCCCCAGATCTGGCCCCCTGTGACTTTTTCTTGTTCCCTAAACTGAAGAGGCCCATGAAAGGACGACGTTACGCTACGCTTGACGAGATAAAGACGGCATCGAAGGAGGAGCTGAACAAGATAAAAAAAATGTTTTTTTGAAGTGCTTCGAAGATTGGAAAAACCGTTGGCACAAGTGTATAATATCTCATGGGGATTACTTTGAAGGGGACAAAATAGATATTCATGAATAAATGAATAATTTTTGAAAAAACACAAGTCGCGATACTTTTTGAACACACCTCGTATATATATATATATATATATATATATATAAAAATATAACTCATAAGGGAGTGTACTCAATTGTTATCCCAATGAACATGACGACAAACTACATCAGCCATAGGTTCAGACCTGGTGTCGACCACTTGAACGGGGTGCCAAGCATCGCCGTGGCGTTTCCGCATTGTTTATCTAATGACAGCCTTTACCGGAAAAATTCACCAGCGCGTGGTTCCCCGTGGCTAATCTGAGACACTGCATACCTAAGCAATAACACCTTAAATATATTTACCTAAGCTCCCTAAGTTTTCGAAGGAAAAAAGTCGAAAGTCTATAGAGTGTCCGATAAATAAATACTTCCGACACTGATTTTTTTTTCGTTTTCGGCGACACGGTCGTCGCATCTTTTGGGCCACATTATATACTCTTCAAAATCTCAAAAATGTTCTCACGAATACGACGATGTGCTTAGTTAATCTATAGGAGGACCGGTTGTCTCGCAATTGTACATTTTATGCTCCAATGTCGGGCAACAATACCAGTGTCACGGATTCTAGTAATATAACTTTCACCACAATTTCATATATCGCTTTTCGAATCTTTCTGGGACAAGGTCATTTATGCATGCACTCAATCTCGACATGCCTTCCGAAAAATCTTATTTACTCCACAACAGCGGCTCGCATGAGTTTCGTATTAAAATGATCGTCGTGAAATGTGCGTTTGCCTGAATAGGTTAGTTTTGAGCGCTGTGAGTGGTCGCAGGGTAATGATTTTGAGGTTTTTGGTGTTTAAGCTAATACAATCACTTCATTTATGCAAATTTTGTTCAAAACGACCATGTCACATCTTCTGGCCGACATTATATGTTCTTCGGGAAGCAGCATTTTCTCTAGTTTCTGTATAGGAGGACTGCTTGTCTCGCAATTTCACATTTGTGCTCCTATATCGGGCAAAAACACCAGTGTCACACATTGAAGTAATTTCACTCGCACTCCAAAACAAGACTTCTCAGAGACCATGTTTCATTGAAAAAAACATTTGCTTTAACGAGCTCTACAATTCCATATATCGCTCTTAAAATATTCCTAAAATACTCTGTATATATATGAACGAACATGTAAAAATGACGATAAAGTTGGAACTAGAGAAATCCGCCACGACGTGAATAGGGTAATATCGTCATATTGCCGTAGAAGAAAAACACTTGCCTGATCAAACATAGTTTGATATCGATACCACTTTATGCTTATAAATATATGTTTTTTGCACTGATCATATAGATGAATTTTCTGTAACGTGGCGACTAAGGCTGCAAATCTATTCGATTGCTCGTCTCGCGTCAATTGCTTATTTACTTTCCGCTACAGCTGTGTGGGTTGAGCATTTGCGCTGAGAACAGAGACCCTACGGACGGTAGGGGTTTCTTGATGCTGCCCTCGAAAACAACGCACTGATCCTTAGCGAGCCGGGCATCGAACCCGAGGACGTTCTGTAACCGGTGCTCGCGATCGACATCGATATGTTGCCATGTTGCTGGAAGACGTGTCCGAAATGGATCACCAGGCCTCTCGTAGCCCTCGTCGTAGCGGCAGGTGTGCTCAGCGCGAGTCAGCAGAAATCTTCAGCAAAGACCGGTTTGATACCCCAGTTTTTGTGCGGTACGTATAAAGGGGCGGACACACAATACAATACAGTATGTTTTTCTATGGTGAGAAGGAAAGTGCTTTTACGCGCCACCGAGGAAACGTGAGATTAGTGTGACCTTGATGCTGATGCTGTTAGCATAAAACATGTTGACAAGGCGAGGGCCTTGTACCGTTGCTTAATATCACCTTAAACCCTACTTTTACTTTATGCGTGGTAGCGTGGGCAGAGCACACATTGCGGTCTGTACTAAGCCTTTCCGTTTGATGATCATCCGTGATTATCATCAAACGGAAGAAGTCCTTGATGATGTCTCAGCTTTGAATGTCGTTCAAGAGTGCCTGTACCACTTGTTTGCACGTTACAGAGACTTCTCATTCAAATAACCGCGCCAGCTACGCTGTGTTCGCAGCAAACACCAGGCAATTTTCGAATGTATGTTTGCCATAGTGTTTGTCTTTCGTCAGAAGCAGAAGGAAAATAATTGAAATAGATCTGTTACTGTTTTGGCGGCCTTACCAAACGCTTAGTGCTCATTACTGCCAATCTGGTAGGACTACCCCCAGGCACTTTGCGTTACTGAAGAAAGGAAATGTAATGCCCCTCCAGTTTCAGGTTGATTTGCCTGGGGGGCCGTTTCTGCCTGTTCAGAGATATTGCCACAACTTTATCAGGGGCTAGGCTAAATGTATGCCTACGAAACACACATAAGCGGGAATTTCAATTACACTGTCTAGCATAACAGAAGATAAATAACGTCAATAGTGTACAACTTCTGGTGTTTTACATAACAGCTCTGATAGAAGGGTGTATATGATACAGCCAAGTTTTTACGCGGTGCGTAGTACATTTTGTGCAAAAATTACGCTAGCGTTGAAGTATGGTTAATAACATTATGTGTAAATACTTAAATTATTTACATACGCGTTTATACGTACCTTAGCATTTGTTGCACCAATAGGAAATAAAGTAGCTATCTAACAATGCTATTGTTCGGCTGCAAATTAAATGATAGCATAGATAGAAGTATGTTTATAAAATACATTCATAGGAAATTTAAACGAGATTTACACAAGGAACCGTATTTTTTAACGCTTAACCTCTCACTAAAAATAATAAATACATAGTATCTACAATTCACAACAAACGTAAATCCATTGTAAGGTTTAACCTTCCTAACGCTATCACAACATTTTAAGTTGGACTATACGCATATCACAATCATTTCATTATCACGGTTATTTTATGCAAACACAAGCACAAAAAGTATTTTCAGTTACGTCTAATAAGAAAACCATTTCCGAACTTTGCAAATGAAGAGTTTCAGGGAGGTGATTCAACGATTCATAGGCAAGACGGGAGGGTGCGGCTGCTAGATTTTTTATTGACTAGAGATAGTTTAAAGGAGATTTTTTATAGACTAGGTACACTTCGGTTGTGATACAACGAGACGTTTGCCGGCACCTGTCCACTATGGAGACAGAAATATCAATAAGAGTCCATCTACAAATGATAATTAAATCCAAAGCGTATAAAGGGAGTCAATATAGAGAAGCTTTTGCTCCACGTAGAAATCCTTAACTAAGTCCCTACGTCTGGTAAACATGGCGCCCAGCGCCTCATTACAAATTAACCTGGCCTTGTGATGAATTAATTCGTATTAATCTCCCTAGATAAGAATTCCAAGGAGAGTACTGGTATGAATAGATTTTTATAAACTAATCAAACCGCCAATGGGGCATATGTCAGTGTCATACGACGGTGAGATGAGATAACGGGGTCGCATTTGGAAATACTACAATCCAAGTGTCTTTAGTACATGGGCGGTGTCTCACCGATTGGTTATCAAATACTTAGGAGCTAAAGTCTCTATAGGTAGTAGATCCACTCTGTAATGTAGTCTACAAAATAAAAAAAATTCACCTACCGCACCCTTGACGAGACCTGACGCGTGCCACTTTCAAGACATAAACAACTACCTAGAAGAAGCCGAGCTGTTTGGCCCCTACAGGACACGGCCAACAAAGGTGGAGTAGTGGATGAACAGAAATCATGGAAGGTACCTCCACATACCGAAGGAACCTCGGTCTTATCACCCCTGAAGACCGAGGCACAGTTTCTAGCGGGCCGGAATGGGACAACGGAAGTGAACCCTGTGATGAAAGGCCTTAGATACAATAGTATGAATTAGGAATGGAAGAAAGTACCTCGGAGTGATCCTCGACACGGGGTTAACCGGCACATGTTATCCGTTCGCGTTACCCTTAAAACCTACACAAATACCTAGCGGCGTTAAACCGCAATGTATTGAAGGTCAGTAAATATTCCCGTAGCGCGAGATACACCCGCCCGGGGCATTAAGTCCTAAACATCTCAGTTGTTTCGCTGGCTGTGTGGCAAGCCGCACCATTCTGTTAGAACCAGAGCTCGCCCAAATTCGGCCAACGGCAATCGATTTTTATGCTGAGATAACGCCCGCAGTTTGTTATGGAGTGAAAACATGGGGTCCCATACATACATAGGGAACAATGATTTCTGTGAATCCGAGGCAGCACCATGCTGTCATAAGCCCTCTTGAATAACTTGGGGGCTTTCAGTAGCCCATACGCGACAGTTTTGCTTATTCACATCTCGATTGAGAAACAAATGGGTTTCGCCCGTAAATACGATATTCTTTGCATAACCAGCATTACACTGCATCATCTCTAAAGTCCAATTGGCGAAATTCAGTAGTCGCTCCCGCTGGTAGGCTTGGGCTCTTGCGTCAGCTAAACCTTAGACCGATACATCGGTAAACTCAGCCATAAAATCGCCAAGCTGAGGGGCCCGAGTGATCCCGTTGATGAACTCTCTTGTTCCTCTCTCTCATCTCGGAACCAATGTTCCTGAACATTGTGCCATATTTTCTACCACAGCGGCAATATTACATATACAACCGCACAAACGCTTTTTGGCGCATCACGTACTGAACAGTGTCGTATAAAATGTTTGCACTACCAGCATGCAATCTATAGTAATAGCAGTTTGCAGTATGACTCGACAACTCGCAAAAAAGTTGAAGTTGACTAGGACACCATTATCAGAACGCCCAAAAAACTTGAAATAATTTATTTGTTTTGTACGCTACTCACAAACTAAGTAGCATTAACAAATTAGGGCGCATGGACGTCTTTGTTTTTTGCTTCAATCTTCAAGCCTTGTTATATATATATATATATATATATATATATACCGAGCAAGATGGCTTAGTGGCAAAGCCTTTCCTTGCAGTCGGGAAAACTGGATTGGAGACCAAGACCGGCCATTCTTAAATTGGTTTGCATGATTTCCAATTTAGTCAAGGTAAATGCCGGAGTAGATTAAAAATTAGCCATGACATGAAAAAACGTACACGGGCATTAGCCTTATGGAAAAATATATATATATATAACAACAAATGACGTCACTTTATGAAGCACTCGAAGATGCTACTACTACTTTGCCTTCATATAGATATGTTTTTGTGTCGAGCCCGGTAGCGTGGTGCATTCGCCTGCGTCTCGCAACCGGAGGAAACACATAGATGCGCGGGTTTGAGCCCCACCGTTGCACATTTGTTTTTAAGGAGATCCGTTTATGAATCAATGCGAAAAGCAGTCGCATGAAAGTTAACTCTTGACTGAGGATCAGCCCGAAAAGTTTAATTATATATAAGTTTTGTGAACATAGCAGACTTCTAAGAGGAATGGCGGACGTTTCACACAACACATATACAAATTCCAGTTACTTTCGGACCAATCTAGTATCGGTAAAAATGATATGCATATTATGTCTGTTTTCAGATATGGAGAAACATCACATAGATGGAATAATCTCATGCATGACATCCGTCATGGAGGAGAATGTAAGAAAATAATCTTAAGATAATCGGTTTTACTATACAACACTATGAAAAATCCGACTGATTAACGACAGGTTAACCTGGTGTAACCACTTCTCGAAAGCCAGGCAAATGCAGCGCGTAGTTAAACGACCATAGTTGATATAATACGGATATTAATAAACAGCCTTTTTGACAGCAGTAAAATCTGGCGTTGATTATAAATAAAGTAGACGTCTTACCGGATGCGTTGATCCGTAGTGTGCGACAGCTTCGTATATTCATCTAACATTGCAATGTCTGTATTTGGTCGTGTTCTAGATTTTGAAGCAGCTACAAGAGAAATTGGATAATATTCTAAAAGGAAGGGATCTCTACGAGCACTTACGAATGATATGTAAAGAAGCCGCTCCGCTTGTTGTCGATGCGGTACGTAGGAAATATTGACGCTATATATATATATATATATATATATATATATATATATATATATATACATTAAGAATGTGAAGTGATCCAATAATGTGAAAAGCAACATAAGGAATTGTAGAGCTCGTTAAAGCAAATCTTTTTTTCAATAGAACATAGTCGCTGAGAAGTCTTGTTTCGGAGTGAGAGTAAAATTACTACAATTTGTAACACTGGTGTTTTGGCCGACATAAGAGCACAGAATGTGCAATTGCAAGTTGCAATTAGCTTTCTAGCGAAATGCCTCAAAATAAGTGCCTTATGACCAATCACAACGTTCAAAACTAGCACATTCAGACAAATGTACATTTAATGACAATCATTGTGGTAGTACTAAATATACGGCAATGCGAACCGTGATTGCGTAATTAGGATTTTTCCAGGGGGCATGTCGAGATTGAGTGCGTGCATGCATGACTTTGTCTCTGAAAGATTTGAAAAGCGATATGGAGAATTGTAGAGCTCGTTAGTGCAAAAATATTTTTCAATGGAACATGGTCTCTGAGAAGTTTTGTTTCGAACTGAGAGTGATACTACTAAAATCCGTGACACTAGTATTGTTGCCCGAAATGGGAGCATACGTGCAATTGCGACACAGCCGGTCCTCCCATAAAGAAAGCACATCGTCGTATTTGTGAGAAAATTCTGCTTTTTCTTAATAACATGTAGTTCTGCCCAGAAGATGCGACACAAATCACTCTAGGTCATTTATGTATGCGCTCAGTCTCTACATGTCGTTCGAAAAATCTGAATTACTCCGTAACGGCTTGCATTGCCATGTATTTGGTATCAAAATTATCGTAATTTATTATGAGGAATTTGGTGTAAAAGTTAATAAGATAACTTTATGTTTGCAAATTCGGTTCTAAACAACCATGTCACATCTTTTGGCGAAACAAGGCTTCTCAGACACCATGTCCCATTGGAAAAAAATTGCTTTAAGAAGCTCAACGATTCCATATTTTCCATATTCACATATTCCTGAATCCCCATATATATATATATATATATATATATATATATATAGTTATGCAAGGGCGGTTCAAGACGTTTTGATAAGAACCATATTTTCCATATTCACATGTTCCTGAATCACCATATATATATATATATATATATATATATATATATATATATATATATATATATATATATATATATATATATATGTTTGGTACCAAAATGACCGCGCATTGGCTGAATATGTCCGTTTTGAGCGCTGTGAGTGGTTGTAGGGTTATGATTCTGAAGTATTGGGCGTGAACGCTAATAAAGAACTACCTTTTTGGCGAATTCTCTTCTAAGCGACCATGGGGCGTTTTCTGACTGTTGTATATTCTTCAGATTCTTCAGGAGCAGAATTTTATCACGAACACGAAGGTGTGCTTAGTTTCTCTTTTAGTTAGGAGGACTGGTTGTCTCGCAACAGCACATTTTGTGCTCGTATGTTGGGCAAAAACACCAGTGTTACAAATTGTAGTAATTCATTCTCACTCCAAAACAAGACTTCTCAGAGACCATGTTCCATTGGAAAAAAACATTTGCTTTAACGAGCTCTTCAATTCCACATATCGCGCTTCAAATTTTTCTGTCACACCCTGTATATATATGTATACTCTCCCATCCAAATTAGCGCGGGGATTCGAATCTCTGTCGTAGCAGGAATGCGTTCATTCGATTGCTGGCTAGCAGACAAAAGCTCACGTTCAGTAAAACACGACTATGTGTTAGCCATGGCAGGAGACGCTGCGTCATCTTTCGAGTATGAGAGACGAGCCGTTATTGTCCGTGCCCTGCGCGCCGGACAGACCTACGCCCACATTGCCGCGAATTTCCGCGGTGTCAGTCTACGGACAGTGCAGCGGATCGCAGCCGATTACACGGCTGATTGCTACAGGGTAATGACGAATATTGACGACAGAGTGCGCTCGGCAAGTAGTCAAAAACGGAGACCCCGGAAACCAATAGAGATGTTCGATGGCAGTTGCTTCTATATCCAGTCGAGCCCGGTGGCGTGGCGGATGCATGCGTCTGCGCCTCGCGACCGGAGGAGACACATAGGTGCGCGGGTTCGAGCCCCACCGTTGCCCCACATTTGTATTTATGGGGGTCCGTCTATGAATCAATGCGAAAAGCAGTCCCATGGACGTAAAATCTTGGCTGAAAGTCAGCCCCGAAAGTATTTTTGTTTGCTTCTATTTCCTGTCAAGAACAAAGCAATAGATCGTCTTCGTTTCTTCCCCTATAGAACAAATATTTACCGCAAATGCCGAAATGAGACTATTGCAAAAGAAGTTTACTGGAGATTTGTATAAACTGTTGTGAAGTCGCAGTGACACAAGTGCCACACGAACTGTCTGAGGTACTGCCATACGTCTTTGAGAAAGATGGCACTTCTGCTCATACCATCTAGTTAATACTGGGGTGACTATCTGAGCATATGAGCCTGTTTTAGGACAAGGACAAATGGCCACCGAACAGCCTTGATTTGAATCCTTTGGATTAGTATACATGGGACGTATTTGGACGGGAGTCTGATATGGATCGACTTGGTAATGTCGTAGACTTACTCACTGCTTCTATAAGGAAAGCGTTCAACCTTTAAGATAGAGCTATTTTGACACGGGCTTGTACGTGGTTTAGACCCTGAATTGAAAAAGTCTTTTGTCTGAATGAGGTCCAGTTAAATCAAAGTTCCCTTGTCAATTTATGGAAAAGTTTGATTTAAGTAAACTATTTTTATTTAGATGCGGACTCAAAAAGGTGCGGTATAGTGCGCACCAAATTAGAGGTTTGTCCAAAAAGTTTGCAAAAGCTGACGGTACGGTGGAGGCGCATCGTTACGTCCCGACATCCAGCTGGAGATGTTGGACGCACCAAAGTGGGCTGCTTGGACATTCGGCGGCGACCAGTTTATGTATGGTAGAGGTCAATTCCCATCGCAAATAATGCAATCTGTTTTCTGTAGATAGTTCTGCAGGCATCTGACCAGGTGATAGTCCAACGGTCGTGATTTCCGGTACGTACTGTAAATGCGGCAAAATTTTTCAACTGAAGCTTTGGAGGCTATTGTGCAGAGGCTGGGTAAGCATACGTTCGATCTCGCCTTGTCTTAGTGGAAGACAACGCCTTTCCTATTCAGGAGACTGTGGTTTTAGCGTTGGAGGGCGGCAGAAACTCGGTCCAACTGATAACAGTACACACCCGTGTCTATCGTTTGTCCACTAGGAAGATACTCATGCTGAACAACGCCATGCGTATCCCACGAAACACAATGAAAACATCTGGCGCGAATGAGTTAGTTTCTTTGACGCCAGCCTTCTGGGAAGGCTGGCCTGGGGCGCACCAGATCTTCCACGTTTCACGTTGTCGTAAAAACCCATTTTTAACAATTCGATCCAAGAAGGACACTTGAAGCACTCGAAACGGGGTTCATCCAGAAAGCTTAAGTTGCCGAAATGAAACTTGGCGAATCAGTGGTATAACGAACTCTAAAATGCCGTCGAGTACGCTCTAATTAAATCGGACAGCTTCCGCATTAAGTTAATTAAGGCCTTTTTTGACTCACCCCAACTTGACGCCCGTTACGCTGGAAATGTTCGCTGTCCATTTCGACAGAATTCTTATAACAAAAATGTAGTGTCCACCACCCCCACGGCTGGCCGCCGACCGTTACGAGTTTGCCATCCTCTCGCTCGAGCAACACACGCCCTCTGCCTGGCTCGCATCAACGACTTCTGAGTCATTTATTCTCATGCCTCCTTATATACTCACAGATTGCGCGCGCATTTAGTGGCTTTCCGCGTCTTCGCTAGTGACGCCATGCATTTAGCTTGCTTCGGCAATGCCGCCAACCGACGCTGTCTATGCTCGCGCTGCTTAATGAACGCTGCTATCCTACAAAAAACAACAAACATTTCACAAAGCTCTCGAAGATTATATAGTCGTTTGCGCTTTATATAAATATCTGTGAAAAAAAAATATATAGATATCTGTTTGGAAAATTTAGCAGACTTCTCAGAGTCGTGGCGGGCATTTAAAAACGCATCTGAAAATCCCACTTACATTCTGTGTAATATATATATATATATATATATATATATATATATATATATATATATATATATATATATATATATATATAATAAACCAGTAGTTTATTTAGACATTATATCTCGGCAGGCTGGTCAGTGGAAGCGCCTTGAGGCAACACGAAACGATATGCGTCACAAGGATGCTCATAGAGCTCCACCTACATTCCAAGGCTATATCATCACGCTAACCTTGCACGCATATTTTCCCATGGAAAAGATGTACTGCCAATCTAATTACCAGGCGCTGCTTTTCAAAGGCTCGTTTATACGTTTGACTTCAAAGCATGGCTCTCGTAAAGCCTAATTCCAGTCTATGCTACTTGTTTGTTGTCTTTGGAGGCTTCGAAGTGGCAAACGGTTACTTTCTACACCAGCTGTTTCCACATGCACTTGTTAAAGTTGGCACCTTAGGTGGGCAATACAATGCTCAGACAGTAAAAAAAAACGTGGTACGAATTTCAACCAAACCTTTTTATTATGTCCGGAACTGCTGCGGGCTTAGGTTTGTTGGAGCTATGCGCAGCTGTCCGGTCATCGGAAATAACGTATCCTTTTTTAGTATATATATATATATATATATATATATATATATAAAGCCTTTTGATGTTGCAGAAACGCGTTATCGTGTCCAGTGCCAAGGTGAGTTTTAAGAAACATGATTCTGAATATTGACATCGCTAATGGCATACGTGTACGCCATTTGTTACTGCAACGATTAATTATGCTTTACTAAGCTAATAAGAAGTTTATGTCCGTATAATACATTAGGTATATGTTACACACATCAACTAGCTAAGCCAATGCTTTACTAAGCTTGTATTAAACATAATAGCATATTAGCTGCGCTCGACAACAAAGCCCCGAAAACAGTATATAGAGTTGTGTAAACAATTCAATGGTATTTTTTCTGTGAAACTTTGCACTAGTTTTTAACGCATTTGTGCTAGGTTTATGGTGGGGATTTCAGAAATGCATGGTATAATGCCATGCTGGCAGCTAACAACAACTAGTGTGAAATGCACAAGCCCACTAAACACGTATTCATCCTCACTTCCGTAGGCTCGCAATTGAGCGGCAAGTCTTTGACATTATGAGGAAGAAGTCTCACATGTTTCGCATGCCTCTCGCATGTACGATCGGCTGTAAGACCGTGCCAACCGATTCCAGGAAAGCACCTTAGCGAGGACTAAGACGCTCTAGTGATGCAGTACGCCCGACCCACCCTTATAGCCATTGTTCTCAAGATCGAACGAAACTTGCGCCGGCTGTCAGCACTTTGGAGAGCCATATCAACCCATATTAGGGCCGTAAATTGTGCTACAGATTGTGCCATCGTTCTCAGGAGCCTTCTCTTGACTTCCGACGCCCCCAGATATTTCCAGATACCTGCTAGACATTTTGTCCTGCATAGCGTAAGTGATCTGATTCCGAGAGGCCCGTATCCAGAAGGACTCCAAGGTATATTGTTTTTACTTGAGCTCAACTAATTGGCCAGTTGCGCTGATAAAGATTCCTCTTGTATTTGCTTTAAAAACGTAGAGTGCTTCGGTCCCTTCTGTGACGAGCCTACAACCGTGAGCCCCTATCTAGGCTATAGCATTGAAAAGCGCTTCGTTGGCTGCCTTTTTCAGAGCTCCTCCCACCGAGGCAGTTACCAACAGGGCTCGTCCGCGTAATACAAGGTCTTCCCGCCCTCGGGTAATTCTTCGATTTGTAGGACTCTCATGCACTACATATCTGCCGCCGTCCTCAATCCCCACTCTCCCTGGTCTCAAGGCCCCTCTCGTTGAGCCACGACGAGCTCATCCTTCGCAGGCATGACAAGACACCTTTTCTTACTAGGCTGCCATTATTTCCCTCAAGCTTATGTTGAACGCGTTCCGCAGAACGAAACTCTGTGATTTCACTCAGTATCCGCTACTGCGCTTGCTTCAGTGTGCCTAGAGTAGGCTAACACATTTTGTTCTCCAGTACGTGCCCCGTCGTTCTATACAGATGCGGCGGTAAGCCGATTTGTGGGACTGTGCTTCCCCTAAGTGGAGGGACGTGGTTCAAGGCCGCTCTTTAACACCCCAGAGAAGATGCCTTGCTTAAGAGTTGCCTAAATACCTCACCTCTTTATGACGTCTAATTTTCTTAGCCTGTGGCAGTTCCGCGTGCTCGCAGTCTCTGGTCAGACGCTTAATTAACTCCTGATCGTTTAGTACCTCGCCCACAAGTAAAGGCCTCTCGTCTATAGTTTCTTTCAGCCTTACCTTGTCCAAGCATCTTATTTGCCACCGTCGGCTTGACCGGACTGTCGTGGCCTTTGGAGGGCATATCTGGTGTCAAGTAAATGTATCTATAGTCCAATTAATGCATATGAGGTCTATGTGGGACTTCTGCATGCTCTTGATGAACATTGGGACTTTCCTGTTATATAATATACGTATTCTCGCCAAAGTTGCCTTAAGTTAATATTTGCGTGTTTCTTTTTTCTTTTTACTTTAGCGGGAAAATAGAAAAATCGTTGATGTCGTTTATTCGACCTGCTTGAACGCCACCTTATACGCTATGCCGTATACTCCAAAAACGGTAGAGTATCCTTTGGCTCTCTCATTTACGTAGCACCTACAAAAACGGTAATTCAGACAGCTATGCCCAATATTTCTAGGTGTATTACTCGGTACAGAGTGGGAGATGTAGAATACCTGAGCTTAAACTACATAAATATGTATTAATATCGTAATAAACATTATGTGTTTAATACTATTTTATAGTACGATGGTAACAATGCATGGAAGATATAAATCAAAGATTTGTGTCGTAGATTTGGCGAGCCAATGCTATTCTAATGGTGCTTGTTATGAATTATTTGAGGCGTCGCTTGATTCGCGCCAAACTTGCCGCCAGCAAATTTCTTTTTTTTGCTCTTGCTTTGAAAGGTTGCAAAGGTTACCAGTAATTTTATTCAAGTAGTCACATATAGCCACATCTGTAGCTTTATATCTCACTTATATTCGGGTATTCGAAAAATCTCAATTTGTGTATCGCATTTTATATATTTGACTAGCACGCCTAGTATTAACCCACAGCCAATTTAATTTGAATGTAGTATATATATGTGCACGTGTCGGCACTTGGAGAAATTATTTTATTCATCTATATATATTTCTCTCGTGGTTTAAAACTTCATCCGTCTCTATTTTATATATACTTCCAACGACAACACTCTCCTAGATACTCGGTGGATCATAACGCTTGTGAAATGTCTGCCTATGATTTCCTTACGACCACAACGCTAACGAAAGCCGTTTTTCAGAAATAAAGAAGAAGGAAATTAAAGTCCACCTAACTTAAAGCAAACTGACCCGTGTGTCAATTTTAGTGAGAAATTTAAAACTGATAATACAGAATCCGGAGAACTTTTTTTACAGATCTGACTCTGTGCTACGAACATCTGCTTAACCTATACCTAATACATGGTTTCTCCCGAGAGTAATATCAGAGCGACACATGAAATTGCAGTATATCCCCGTAGACGAGTATTTTAGATCTCTGGTTGAATATTTTGCTCGTCGTAAAGAGGCTAGCGATCTTTAGACTAGGTGTGTTGAGCTTTGGGGCGACTATGTTAAATAATAAAAGGTAAGTGGGCCTTGTCCGGCTATTGCTCGTATGCTATGCGACGAACTTTTTATCCTTATATGTATGTGTATAGATAGATATATAAATATATATATATATATATATATATATATATATATATATACACACATACATATATGAGATTAGTTTCTTGGTTTAGCTTCCTTTCATCTTAATTTATTTATTCATCATTATTTAATTAGTGCTTCATAATTGTACTCTGTTTTATGATTTCAGCGCTACGAAGACTTGAAACTGTGAGATCAGTACTACAGCTTCGCCGTCTGTCGTATGATTAGTATCGGCACATCTAATAATAAATGAAAATTATAAACCAAAGGTTTGAGCCAAAGCTATGAACAAGTTAGTGTTTTTCTACCGCAAACGTTTTAACAACAGCTATCTATGGAACAACATGTTTTCACTCAGCTAATATCTCTCAGCAGCTGTCCCTGTTTAACTCGTGCACAGTATTTTGACGCGAGCGCTGCCATTTTTTCGATGCTTGATAAAGGGTTCATTGTTTAAGGAGGTTGTTTTTTTAATTCTAAAACACCCTCCGTCTCCTGAGGGCTTGGAATTGCCGTGAGGCATATCTTCAATACACCGAGAGCCGGACATGTTGAAATATTTAGAGTTTGCTCAACAGTTCTTGTGGCGGCATTGCTAATTTGCTGAATCTCAGCGACATGGTTTACGATCTATTCTCAATGAGCATCGCTGAAAAAAATTCAATCAACAACGGGGATAGAATAGGGGAGGGGTCAAACATGATCCAACGCACTTCTTCTTAATGTTTGCTGCAAAAACTGTATATATATTTATATATATATATATATATATATATATATATATATATATATATATATATATATTTTTTTTTTTTTATGATAGATAATAACATTGTTTTTAAGAACACAACACGCGGTTGAGATTAAATTTGGCTGCGCTCTGTACAGTTCGGATTGGACACATACAGACGTAACAAAATAAAAATCTTAATTGTTTGTTGTCTTCTCTATCTAATTTGTCATTGTTGAGAGTCAAAGTTTGAGTTAAACATTCACTAGCCGTGGGTCTCTAACCTGAATGGTGGTGTTTATATATATATATATATATATTTGGACCGACATAGCCCGCCGGCAAATTTATTTGTCCATGTTGTCTGTTATCACAATGTGTCACATAACGCGCTGAAAACTAACGACTCAAGGCTCTAGGTCCAAGATGGGGCTGGTCCACCTGGTCAAAGTTCCTCTCACCGACGCGGCGTTCCCCCTCTGAACGTCTAACGACAAGCGCTGCAGTAAGTACTCCCCCGCTCTTTTGTCTCCTGTAGCAACCACCAATCTTCTCCCGACGTCTCTGAGTAATTTTTTGGTAAGCAACCCTGGTCCCCCTAACGTCTCAAAAGCTAGAGGTGAGAACAAGTGGGGATAGTCCAGGCTTGAGTACTTCCTGCACTATATATATATATATATATATATTTACCTGGTGCGCGTAGGCTGTTCATTGACCAGCAAGTAACCATAAAAAAAATATAAAGTTATTTTATTTTATTTTTCGGCTTTAAAGCATTTAAGTATTATATATAGATGTATACACCCCAGTATTCCTGAGAATAATGGGATGTTTGATATATTTATTAGTAGGCCAGACATTTTATCATTTCCGCGCAGCCTGCCTACATACTACGTACCTACGGGGCATCTTGTCGTAACTCCAGATTATTTGTTGACAAACTGGGACATCACGGTTTATTATGTATCATCAGCACAGACCGACGCCCTAGACATGCTGTTTTAAAAATACTTTTAGCAAAGCCCTCAGGTCATGTGGGCTTCCGTGCATCCTAGAACCGCCTGTCCAGACGGGATGATACTTACACTCATCGAGCGAGGTAAAATGCTGGTTTGGGATACAACCGTTACTGAATCCCTAGCCCGTTCTGTCATCTGCCTCTGTTCGGGGCACACTTCTGAAGTGGGTTTGCCTGGTCTAAAAAAACAGACACATGATAGTTACCCTAAACGCCCGCTCGGCACATTGGTTTCTGTAATCCTTCGTGATATATGTTCACATATATAACGTTACACACAAAATAAATCATCAATATTCCAAAAATGGACGTCCAAAAATAGGGGTTGACTCTGTGGCATTGGCAAATGGCGTAAAGCATGCCACTAGGTGGCAATATTTGCGTCTAGTTGATGCTCAATAGAACCATTGCAACGGCTATACGGTCCACCGATAGTAAGCAGATCGTCCCGAGACGACATTTTACCGCGTTACATTGTACGCATCTGCTTGTAGTATGCTCGAATATCACTCATCCACAATTAGACGCGGTAAATCTCATTGATTCGCCGTGTGACTCAGTTGATCAAATTGGCCAGGCTCGTCGAGCTATATACTTCGAGCGGACAGTCAATCGGCGTTTCGAAACGGCATGGCGGCTTGCTGAATAAAATATCGTCTGCATTAGTAACCTTTAGAGAAAAGAGGAACTTACATGTCTTGCCACTTTTGCCAATGATGGCTTTGGCCAATGATGTGCCTATCTTATGGGTTTTCCTTTACCTTTCGTTGACCAAAGGTACAAACAGGACGCTTTGACTTAAGGCCTTTGGTTAGCCATGTCTCAAGCGTCTTGCCTGTTGCCGAGCCTTTCGTGCATCTGAACACATATTGCTTCTTCTAGATGTTGCGCTAATCAAAATATTAACATCAGTGTGATATCTGTTTATCTTCGTAGTAAGTAATGTAACGTCCTTGGCCTTTAAAACGTGCGCCTTTATCCTACAGCTGTTTCCTAGCGATGGTCCCTGGCTTCAAGATTCGTCCCGGTGCAAGTTTTAAGCAAAACAACCCACTTGTTTTTAGTGTTGGCAGGTAGAAGCTACTATAAGGTGTTCATAAATGGTTGGGATTTTTAAGGAAACATAAAACCATGAGTGTTTTAATGTTCTAAAAATGTATGGTAATTTTAAAACAGATATAATGCCGTTTCTAATGAAGTAGTGACCTTTTTTGGTTTTATAGGCTGCTTGCTGAACACCCAATGTTTAGAATTTTTTACATAATCAATAATTGCATTACAATTACAACTGAGCGCTTCAATGTTAGCAAATAGTTTGCTGATCTTGAAGGCTGGTACGATCCGGGACGTTTCAATTATAAAACCTCGATTCTCTTACCGGCAGTGTGGCTTGACGGGGGCCCGTAAAGTGAAAACATAAGGTCCAATGATTCCTTCGCACCAGAGGCTGCACCCGACTGTCACATAGCACATCTAATGGCTGTAAATGTTTATTCACACTTTCCTGTTTATTCGGGTAGAAATTGGCTACGTCGGAAAAGACAATTTTCTTTACAAAATCGGCATTACGTTGCATCATTTCGTACACCCTATTGGCGAAGTTTAGCCGCACCTGATGCATGCGAGATCGACCCAGTTGTTGAGCACATCGCCAAACAGATATTTCCAGACATTGTTCCACACTGCTGACCACAGCAGCGACACACCAGCTTTGTGGTTTTCCACAACTTGGTACATCACGTTTTAGGTCGTATGAAACTGTTGCACAAGTTAACGAAGTGTTCTTAAAAGGCCAGTTATGTTGACCATAATTTGCATAATGAGCTTGCCAGGATGCACGCACAGAGTTTATCTTTGTTTGGCAAATGTTTGCAATCCCTAGGCGTTTTTCTGTTTAGTAACTCTCTGTCTTAGATTAAACAGACCTACTCTGTCCCGTTTAAGGTTATATATATATATATATATATATATATATATAATTTATGATTAGCTATTTATAGCTTGCATTCACACTCGGTCGCTATATATATATATATATATATATATACAGGTAGTTCAATAAGTTCTTAGAATGAGCTTTTTAGAATTCGAATTTTGGCGCGCTTCCACCGCTATTAGGAACTGCAACTTTTCGAATGCTAGCAGTCAAAATATTATGGTGATTGGCCGTTGCGATTTCGTTTGATCGCTTTTCCCGTGCAACGTATCGGCGTGATTTTGAAAAATTGAGAAAAAAGAGTTTCAAGTGGTTATCAAGCATTTTATTTCAAAGGTTGGAATGCGACCCAAGTGAAAACTGAGTTAGACGAGGTGTACGGTGACTCTGCGCCATGTTTTGCCACTGTTTCCAACTGGCCTAGAAAGAGGTCGCAGGAGCACCGGGATGAACTACGTTCAAAACGCCCAAAAACGGCAACTGATTAGGAAAACGTGGAAAAGGTGCGGAAAATCTTTGCCGCAGATAAGCGAGTGAACATTAGGGAGATAGCGGAGGCCTTGGGGATCAGTTTGGGTAGTGTGCATTTCATCCTGCACGAAAACTTGAAGATGAAAGAGCTCAGAGAAAAATGGCTGCCGCATTTGCTCAACCAAGGTCAAAAAAACGCGCCTGTTTTCGCTTCACAGCGAAATTTGACCAAGATGTCGAAAAATCCGTCGGATTTTTGGCGCAGATTCATGACCGTCGACGAAAGCTGGGTCCATCACTACACTCCCGAGATCCAAGAAGCATCTTGCCAATAGTGTGCACCTGATGAAGGACCTCCGAAGAGGGTGCGGACAACGGCATTGACCGGAAAGGTGATGGCTACAGTTTTTAAGACCAACGTAGAATAATGCTGGTCGACTACCTTGAGAGCGGTAAAACGATCACAGGAGAATATTAGGCAAGACTGTTAGACTGCCTTTAGCAAGAACTCATCGTGAAACGGCCCGCTTTGCAGAAGAAGGTTGTCCTGTTTCACCAGGACAATGCTCCTGCACACAAGTCCCGGCAAGCATCGGCAAAACTGGCCCAACTGAGGTTCGAACTTATTGAACAACCTTCCTATCCTCCAGACCTGGCCCCCTCTGATCATTTCCTCTTCGGACATTTGAAGAATAGTCTCGGTGGAAAGCGTTTTTCCAGCAATGAAGAGGTTAAGGCTGCTGTCAATGCCTATTTTCAGTCTAAAGACGCGGAATTCTACTTAAGAGTTATAAAAGCTTTGAAATCTTGGCGGGAAAAGTGTATTGAGCATCTCGGGGAGTATATCGAATAAGATAAATTTAAAAACATGATTTGGAAAATTCTTGGTTTTCATTCTAAGAACTTATTGAACTACCTGTATATATATATATATATATATATATATATATATATATATATATATATTATTTTTTTCTATTTTATAGCAGTATTTGGTTTATACGCATTTGTATTACAGCTTTGCTACATCACTTGTATTAGCTATATTGCTGTTTACAATAAATTTACATACCTAGGGCTCACCTTATTAACAAGGGGTAGCAGGTTTTGATCACACATCCAGGAGAGGGTCAAGAAGACCACCATTTTGCTCAGGTCGCTCTTTTCAGGATACAGATAGCACCCATCGCCACATATAGTATTTCACTAATATGAAATAAGATGGGAGTCAACGAATTACGTTTAGTTGATGGGGTAAGGTTTTTCCTTCTAAGGAGGGTTTCTGCGCTTTAAATTCGTGCAGAAGTAGAGTGGTCCACGTATTGGAAGGCGGCCCACTGCTGACATAGAATTCGCAAAAAACGATGTAATCTAAAGAAAACGTGCGCTTTTGCAACTTTTGAGCCTTGCTTGTATGCACAACTGGCAGACGAAAATAAGTGAGGTAGACATATACATTTATGGCACAGTAGCAGTGAGGAGCAGTGGGTGAAGAACTATCTGGGTGAAAGATCGGCATTTAACTACGGCCTTCGCAGCCCACGGATCTCACCACGTTCTGTGCAGCGTGGAGGGTTTCCATGAACCACAGGACGAATGTTGATGCAAATAATGCTGGACTAAATGTGATTGGTACCACGCCGCGGTATGTCCGGCGGTTCGGCTCATAGCAAAACTGGCAAAACGCTGAATTGATTGTTGTGTCAAAACGCTATGATGTAACATAAACACACTTACCCAGCCCGTGTGTTAAGAAGATAAATAAGACTACTAGTAATGCTGTACACTGTTGGAGATGAAACAGATCTCACGATTAGCACCAAATAGCTTGCATTCGTACTCAGTCGCTTTTCGTAAAACCAATTTTGTGTGCATAACTTCCTATGAAAGCTATGTATTGCAAACCCGCTAACGAAGTACGTATCTTTACAGGATGGATCCTTCTAATATTAGCGCCAATTAACATTATTATAATTAATTCTTATGTTGTTTTTATATTAACTTGTATTCCCACTCAGCAAGATTATTGTCGAAGGCCACCGTTCTCGGCAAGGCATAGATCTACTTAAGGAAAGAGTGTTATCGAGGTCAACAGATAGGCAAGCAGGTTGTTGCTAGTCCGGTAGATTACTAGCAATCTGTTGAGAAAACTGGTTTTAATTTTGTCAAGTACTTTCAAGTTCTTTTGGATAATTGGTGCCATATGACCTGTATCCCGTAAGCAGTGGCCGGTGCAATATTTAAATTAAAAAGGTTGAAAGCGACAACGGTGTGGTGTACTATGAAATGACGAAATGCCCTTGCGAGCTCTTGCTTCGATATGTTTGTAAAATATATCCAGAAGCAATTATACATACCAATCAATTTAAGGGCGACAGGAATATGGGAATAAAAAAATGCTGAATAAATTCTATTGGTGCTGAACTCATGCGAGATTCATCTTTTTCGACGAGTCTACTTCCGTGGCAAGATCTTATCGCTATAGCTTCTGATACATTTAACAGTACAGAGTTAAGTTCAACACACCTTTGCAGTGATTCAAGAGATTGCTGCAATTCAAACCGACTCCAGGAGTAGAGGACAAGGTGGTCGACATATATAAGTGTACTCACTGACGTGTGATGGCGCTGAATTTCGTCCGGTGGATCGCTTTTACCAATTTTGAGAACAATAGCGGGCTGAGGTTATCCCCTGTAGAAGGTGCGACCCCTGCAGAAAGTGCGACCCCCGATTAACTGTGGTGTGTTCAGCTAGCCCGTCGTCGATGATTACAGATCATGAAGCAGTTGTACGTCTTCCCCTACCGTCTGATACACAGATAGATCTCGACAGGGCCGCTTAACGTCGTTTTCGCAGGACATTCAGAAAGAATGCTGGAAGGCGCGCTTTGATGAAACGTACTCCTGGTGCTGAGTAGATGACGGAGCTGAGCAGGATGAGTTGCGACCAGCAGTTTGCCGCTTTGTCAGGATTTTTCGTTCGGCATGAAACAAAAAGAGAAATAGTATAAACGACGGAATGAGACAAAACGATATTCTCAGCGAGGCACTGTGCGCTATTACGCGGGCTGGATCAATTCGGGCTGATCTTGCTAAATTGCTATTATTGGGAACTCTTACGTCTAACCTTACGGCATCTGTCATTGCGCCCACGCCCGAAGTCGAAGCAATAGACAAATGCAAATTGAGAGTTACTATCGCGTCGCAGCTGGACCTCTTGTGTGCGTCCACATGAATGTCAACGTGTCAACGATAACCGATGTATCTGCCGAGAACGTCGCAACTCAAAGCATACTCATCGGAGTCCGTTATTACTCTACGTCGTATATTGGCTGTCGTTTCTTGTCCTCTTCTTGACTTCCGCAGTGTCCTTAAAACGCTCGCTGTCGCCAGCTTAGCGCCACGAAACGTGTATTAGCCCGCGGACGTAACGAAACCCGAGTATCGTGTACCTTATTCGCGCCTAGCGTTTAGTTAAAGTACTAAAGAGTTATTAGAAAGTATGAAGACCTCTTCAAAAACTTTCAGAGAAGTTTTTGTTACGACTCGGCGACTTGCTTTGCAAGATTCGCAAGGATTTGACCGCATATTATGTATTGAGTTTAGTTTTTACTCCGGTTTGAACTTGCCAGTGCAGGCTCTCTATCGCATATTCATCTCGATGCAGCCGTGAAGACTCTTTCTGCCAGTATGTTACGAGAGATTATGGGCATTTTCGAATGATTTTTTTCAAGTGTTAACTGGTAGGAGACTACTATATGCCATCGTTTCGTTTTTAAGTTTTTAACTGCATTTAATATGCTTACATTAGCTTTATTTGGTATAATAGGGAAAAATAAAGATGGATAGAGAATTCTACCCAAACAGGATTCGATCCTACGTATGGCAATGCCTCAGTTTTTTTTTGGAACTGAACTTTAGCCGGCCAATTACTGCTACATTACATTTATTCGTTAGGTAGCACATTAAACAAACGTTAGCAAAATTCTCCTCAAATATTTTTCGGGTCAAACTTTTTTTGCCGTTTTGTAGTTTCCGTTTCGTATTATGCGGAGAGTGGAAAATTTACATGTATTAATTAACATGCAAATACTGTGGCATTTATCAGCTGCGTCTATCAACAGCAAAGCACAGCAAACTGTAGTCTCAAGAATGCTATAAAGCATATAAGGGGTTTTTTTATGCGTTAATACTGCTAGTAGTGGTAGTGTATAGGCGATGCATCAGCTATTGTGCAGCTATTGCATTTTCGTGGTCTAGCAAACATAAATGTTTAATTCATATTATAAAATATCCCCGCTACTACAATTCTCATCTATGCGCAAGCCAAAACATGCGTGGGTAGTACACAGGGACAAAACCAATCTGTAAATAAGGTGTTCAGATACTTCTAATAAAAGTATATATATATATATATATATATATATATTGCAGGTCAACTTTATAGGGCATCACGTTAATACGAATTCGACGCCAGATCAATTTGTGGTTTCGAAGCAGCTAAGGTCTTCCAGTGGAGATGTCGGCAGGAAAGCTTTCTTTAACGTTCTTATTAAACTAATTACTCGTGTTACTTTTAAAATCACATAGGACTGCTAATTATATTACAAAAACTGCTCGAAGGAACGCCCGCTAGTCACTTTAACGACTGTTCGGGCAGCAACGTATATTCTGGTAACCAGATTTTTACACGCGGGCGAAAGTCTCAATAACACGCTTTGAGTAGTTCCAAATGAAGAAGTCCGGCTTAATTGGCCATGCGATTATTAATGCGATTAAGCAATAAACCCGCCTTGGCCAATGCATCGATTCCCGAAGGTGATGTCTAGGTGAGCCGTGCCACAGTGCAGTCGTGTGTGGATGCCCCATTGTGTTAGAACTACATACGCGGGTCAGTACACTCTGTGACGTCGACCAACAGTCCTTATAGAGCCCCTCTCAGGGGCGTGTGGTATATTTCTCCTTTTAGCTCTCTGTAGCATATACTATAACGACGCATACGACAGGTATTCACTGAACTAGTCCTAGGCGCACAGGAAGTGACCCTGGCGGACATACGGTCGGGTTATGTGCCGGTTTCCGTTGCTTCGCCAATAATAGTTGTGCTTCAAAATGGGTTCAATCGCCGCTAAGAGCATAGGTGTAAGAAAGTAACGGAGCACGTTCTGTTTCATGAATGCAACAGTACTCGACGCGCTGTTGGTAATCGGTAGGACGCAAAGCCTGAATGCGCTGAAACTGGAACGAATGTAGATTTTCGTCGATAAGTACATTGTGCGCTGCAAGGTGGCTCAAACCAATGCTTGCTGACACTTCCCTAATGTTTGCAGGACGGTCCAAGTCTCCTAAATAATGAATTCTTACAGTTCTCAGCGTTCGCGATGGGCTAGCATAGTGCACAGCTACACTATAGGGCTTTATTTACGATACGAAGGGTTTAGTAGTACGCATTTCCACCCACCTTTGTTGCATTAGAAAGCATGCTCATTTTACCGGGTTTATTCCTCAAGTGTAGCCAGTATATGTACTCACACTCTGTAAATATATATATATTGGGCTGTATCGAAACTTTTAAGATCCTATGTTTAAATGCCCAAAGCCAGCCAGAAGAACCTGTGACTGAGAAGGAAAGCTGTTTAGTGCAAATGTGATTATCGCGTCTGATTCTCCATTTAGTTCGCTGCTTTAGCGCAAATAATGGTGCGTGTAGAAGACCAAATTTGCCTAGCATGGTTTCAAAGGTTCCGAAATAGTGACGTTGTCTTTATCGATAAACCAATGACTTAGAAGCAAAATAGTGTCCAAAAAAATTAACACAATTTGCGATGACTACCCAAGAACTTGGAGGAAAACTTGACGTTAGCAAACCATTCATTTTTGAAAATGAATTTGAATTGAATCTATCAAACATAAATGTTTAATTCATATTATAAAATATCCCCGGTACTACAATTCTCATCTATGCGCAAGCCAAAACATGCGTGGGTAGTACACAGGGACAAAGCCAATCTGTAATTAAGGTGTTCAGATACTTCTAATAAAAGTATATATATATATATATATAAATATATATTTTGCATGTCAAATTTATAGGGCATCACGTTAATACGAACTCGACGCCAGATCAATTCGTGGTTTCGAAGCAGCTAAGGTTTTCCAGTGGGGATGTCGGCAGGAAAGCTTTCTTTAACGTTCTTATTAAACTAATTACTCGTGTTACTTCTAAAATCACATAGGACTGCTAATTATATTACAAAAACTGCTCGAAAGAACGCCCGCCAGTCACTTTAACGACTGTTCGGGCAGCAACGTATATTCTGGAAACCAGATTTTTACACGCGGGCGAAAGTCTCGATAACACGCTTCGGGTTCATTTGCTGAGCGTTTTAAAGAGAAACTCCTTTGCTTTCTAAAGCAAGCAGTTTTGCATTAGTCAGAAATTAAAAAATGATAGGTGAGTGGCAAAATGTTATATATATATATATATATATATATATATGTGTGAGCTTTGTAAAGATAGTATTTTGTCTCTCAAGACGAACAGTTTTGCATTAGTCATAAATTAAACAGTTGATTGGTGGCTGGGAGAATATCGTTGGTAAAGAGTGGTCTTCAGGACAATCGTATATATATATATATATATATATATATATAACATTCTGTCACTCACCTATTATTTTTTTCGTTCGTCGTTTTATTTCATTTTGGAAGTTACAGTGGAATATGAATATCTAACTACTCTTGGGCTTGTGAGGGGTGCTAATATATATATATATATATATATATTCGTATATATATATATTTATATATATATATATATATATATATATCATATAGATATATATATATAATATTCATATAGATATCCTCTCTCTCCTATCTCTACTTTTCGTCTCTCTCTCTTCTCTCTCTCTCTCTCTATCTCTCTCTCTCTCCTCTCTCTCCTTCTTGTCTCTCTCTCCTCTCCTCTCTCTCTCTTTTTCTCTCTCTCCTCCTCTCTCTCTCTTTCTTCGTCTCTCTGTGGCGTCTCTCTGTCGGGGTGCCCCCTTGCCGTGCCCTTCCTCTGCCGGCTTCTGTCGTCCTACGCGAGCAGCCTGAATGGCGCATCATCCGCCGTGTCCTCCAAGGACCAGTTACAGCGCGGGAGGGGCGCCAGAACGAAGGCAGCGGAGGGCGGCGGCACTCCGCATTGTTCCTTGTCGAAGACCCTCTACTACTCTTCCTCCTGGTACTACGGCGTTTTGGCCATGGAACTGCGGCGTGGAAAAACTTTTCCTCTGCTCGGCACTACAGCCGGCCCGGCCCGGCTCGGCCCGGCCCAGTCCAGCCCCGGGCGGGCGGACAGAGCCGAGGTCGAGGCCCAGGGCCCGGAGGAGCGAGCGGGTAGTAGTGGGCAGTACTCTCACGCGAGCCCGCCTGCTTTCGCTGGCTGCAGATGAGCTTTCGTGACTTCGACGCTGGTGGCGCGACGACGGTTGCGCCGCCACTTGCCCATGGGAAAACGTCAGACGAAGCCCGTAGGAGCGAACTCATCATCATAATCATCGTCATCACCATCATCACCACCATAGACAGCACCAATATCCCAGTTGCCAGAATCACGATCATCAACATCATCTCCACCACCTACACTGCCATCATTATCATCATCATCCCCATCATCCCCGTTGTCGTTAGCATTAGCAGCATTTGCAGCATCAGCAGCGGCATTATTAGCAGCAACACTAGCAGCCTCATTTGCATCCATAGCATTTGCAGCAACAGCAACAACAGCATTTGCAGCACCGTTAGCAGCATAGCCATTAGCAGTAGCATCTGCGGAAACATCATCATCAGCAGCAGCGGCAGCATTTTCTTCATCATTAGCGGCATGTGCAGCATTATTAGCGTCAGTATTAGCAGCAACACTTGCAGAATCATTAGCAGCAGTAGCAGAAGCAGCATTTGCAGCACTAATAGAAGCAAAACTAGGGGCAGCGCATTAGCAGCAGCATCATCATTAGCTTGGACAGCATCTGATGTTGTGCTGATGTTGACAGCACCGATGTCGTGTCGTCATAGTGTCGGCATTGTCCTGGGAGCGTGCATAGCGACATCAGCGCGACGTCAATCGCTGACGACGACAGGAACAACAGCAACAGCAGCATTAAGCGTGTCAACACCATCGCTGCGGTCGGATGCTTGAAGCCGGACAGCGGCGCCTCTAGCAGAAGCGACGAAGGCAGCTAGTTGTCCTAGCGGTAGTACTTCAGGCATCCGATAGTTGCATCCAATGCTGTACGCCGGCAAAAGGATTTCGGAGGCGGGGGGGGGGGGGGGGGGTGCTTGGTGCAGATAGCGTGACTAGTGTAGGCCTCACCAACTCACTAAACCCCTTGTTCCTACCCCCTCCCACGCTGGTTCGGTATTGCTTTTGCATTACTTCGAAAATGCATAGCATTGCTAGCGCAGTAAGTTGCACCAGTCCTACATCGAATGGATCAACTCAGTAGCAGCAACCCGCCGAATCTGTAGTAAAGGTCGGTACGAACGCTACCTTGGGGATGTTTGTAAGTGTGTGTGTCTGCGACCCCCGGAACTGCACCTTAGGTAATTCGTTCAGAGGGCCAGAGAATAGATATTTGTTTGCACTTTTCCCGCATAGGACTGTATTCAAGTGATTCGTTTCGGGCTCTAATACGTCTCACCTTCATATTGGCGCTTTTGCGCCGGCATCACCGGCTTTGTTCGGAAATAAAGCATCTGTATGTGGGCCTCTTGTTAACGAACAAAATCCCCGTGACAGGGTGGAATAGCCAAGCACAGAAGGTTGAACGGACGTGTGTCATCGACTTTTCTTTTTCTCCTCCTCATCTTTTAGCGCGTTTGCTTATTACTGGTAAGATGTTCGACAATTGCGTTCTAGCACTTGACTAGACTAAGCCGCCAGTATTAGCCAGTAGTTTGTAGTAACAGCAGCAGCGGCTCTGCCAACAGAAGTGGCATCAGCTATGAATAAGTTGGCTAAGTCTATGAACTGAAGCGAGCCACTGGAGTCACGCTTATGTGCTGCATCGGCCAATGCGACCAAGGAGGATACGGGCAGACGGGCGGGAACATCTCCCTGATCGCTGGTCGAAGCAGTGGAGTGAGTTCCGAGTTCTTCCTTTGTCTGTCTCAATATTCGCATTTGCCGTCTCCAACAACGACGCCATTGCTCGTCATTGTCGCCGTCGTCGCCACCCGGCGAGAAGAGTTTCCCCTCTTCTCCGTCCTCTTTTTATTTTTGTTTATTCTATTTTTCCTCTATTCTCTTCCCATCAGTTCTCCATCCTCGTCACCCTCATTACTTCTTCGTCGTCTTCCTGTTCGGTTTAATTTGTTACCCTCTTGCCGTGGTCTTTTTCATCGTTCTCCCTACAGGAGCGTCGTTCAGATGCCCCAACCGGACCGGGTTCGGGAGAACTGTCTCAGGCCAAGGGGTAAAAACGAAGGGCCCCTTCAGAGACCTGACAACACTGCACTTGCTAATGGACGGTAGTGGCATTCTGTTAGAGGTTCGACAACGATCAAAATGCTGCCGACGCCGAGCAGCAGCGACGTAAAGAAGACGTTGGGTTTTTCGCCGACGTTGGCATCCCTTCCTTTTCATCTTCTATTGCTCTATGTTGCGTAGTGGTTCCCTCTATTTATATATATATATATATATATATATATATATATATATATATATCTATAACAAACCGATCGGCAGTGGCTCCTTTGTCCGCCGAGAAACTCCTAGAGACGTTCGGGGATGCGTTACAGCTCCTCTGTGGCCTTCTGGTCGCGGTGGCTACGAGCTTGCCCGTCCTCTTCTCCCGAGATCTGCTCTAAATAACTCTGTAATAAAGGCTAGTAGCACCAATATACCGGCCTATCTATTTAAAGTAAGGCTAGCACTTTACTAAGGGCTTCGGCCAGGATTACGTGCCCAAACTGTGGGGGTGAGTTTAGCGAACAAGGTTTATCCCGCCATAGTTGAGTCAAGCACAGGCGTCCGAATGGCGGAAGACCAGAAGCTAACTCACATCACGAAAGGACGCATACTTGGCTGACGTCTATAAATCATATCTAAGGCAGTAAGGCCGCAGGTGGCAGAGTCGCTAAATAAAGGCTTAGGTGAGATTGAACAACACCAGCTAGACGCTGGGGTGGGCGACATTGCGGTGCACCCGGCCCGGGTATTTGCTAGGTCTCGCAGGGAGCCGACAGTTATGTTAAAATTGGACTCTAGGAGTGCCTTTAACGCAGTGCGAAGAGACCATTTGTTAAGCGTAATAAATTAGAAAACTCCCCACATGTACAACTAAGTCCTGCCGTCAGAGAAGAGGGTCCAGCAAGGCGATCCGGTCGGGCCACTCCTCTTCTGCCTAGCGGTTAATGATCCGCTCGCATCGCTGGGGTACGCACTCAGTATGTGATACCTACACCACGGGTCGCCGACGGCTGCCTTGGACACGTTCCTGCAGGAACAGGGACCGGGCCTACTGAGATACTCTGGGAACTCTTGCCTGGATTAAAGGTAATCACTCCTCAGAATTACTGGGGGTGTCATTATTCTGTGGACCTAGGTGACTTGGTCGATAAACTACGTTAACTCAATGACGTAGCCATAACGACCAAGGAATAGTTGCTCAACCTGGAGCTTCAACAAGATTCTAGGACACGGAAACTCGGGCTTTTTCGATCTTGCCAGTCGGTTCTATTAACAGGTGGATATGGATAACAGCTGATGTTGCAGACATTTTTGTAAACAATTCAACCTGTAAGCAATCAACTTACGGTGTGCCCGACGCTTAATTTTCAATTGAAAGTTACTATTGAAAAGAATATATATATTATATATATATATATATATATATATATATATATATATATATATATATATATATATATATATATAGGTGTACGGTATTGTCCTTTACTTTGATAAAATTATGTTTAGATACCTCGATGAATAACCTAAGCTCTCAATAGAACCTTTAGGTCGCCCAACGTCGTATAGTTATTTGCTATTTGACCGGCATCAATTTATCAGACAGGCTCATAGCAGCCGTTGAAGCTCCGGCGCAAAGTAAGCCGTTTCACTGCTGAAATCTATTTATTAAAATGGGCTGTCGCGTGCAGTCGGCGCGCAAACGAGCTAATAAAGCGTGCGGCGTGAATAGAGTGTCATAGGCAAATATAGTCCTGACACGCTCGGAAGGCCATTAGAAATTGGCTTAACTGCGCCACCTAAGTGTAGTCTTGCGCTGGAGCACCACGGGCTAAAACTGAGCCTGTTCTGTAATTATCAAACTAGTCACTCATACGTTGAAATTTTTGTGAGGTTAAGTAGTAAGCATCCACTATTGGTCATCCCTATCTGAAAACGCAGAAACAAACTTGCACATGTGCGGACAGAATCGTTGTTGTTGTTGTTGCTGTTTTTGTTGATGTTGCTAATACCGTTGTGGTTGTTGTTGTTGCTGTTTTGTTGATGTTGCTAATACCGTTGTGGTTGTTGTTGGTGCTGTTTTTGTTGTTGTTGCTAATACCGTTGTGGTTGTTGTTGCTGTTTTTGTTGACGTTTTTTTTATGTTGCTAATACCGTTGTTGTTGTTGTTGTTCTTGTGAGCGACTTTCGAATTAAACTACAGCGTCGTATTTAAATTATTCGCTCCTCTTATGCCACACCGTGAGCCAATTTGCAACTTTTGTCATCATTGGGCACCGTGGTGGTGGTGGCGGCTGCCAATGTCGACGCTAGTGGTCAGCACATCCGCAATTACTGTTTCTAACGCGACAGACATGGCCCTTCGCCGCTTGGCGCCGCGCGTCATCGCACGTAATTTCCTGCCTTTTACTGTTTCACTTCCGCGGTGTTTGCCTGGTGTCTAGCTGTGCTGGATGGTGGGGGAAATGGTGGGGGGAAATGGTGGTGGTTGTGGTGTTGTCCTCGCTGTTGTTGTTGTTGTTGTTAGCGGTGATCATGGCGTTCGAACAAGAAAGATGCCGAAGAGAGGAACGGAGGGCCGGAGAAAAAACAGGAAGGAAATCCGGCCGGACTAGGGGGAGTGGGACGAGAGGGAATAGCGGAGACGAGAAACGAGAGACGTAAGCAAATACCAGAGATAGATAGAGAATAGCACATGTACATATATGTGGAGAGGAAGTCTCGCACAAAAAAAAAGTCGCCATGGTACAAAATTACGCGGAACACGGGACATTTTCGAACGGTGACATCTTCTGCGATGAGAGCCATAACTGGCGGCTGCTAAAGTTGCGTTGTTTCGCAGAGGAACTACACGCGCTTCGACGACGGCTACGGTTCGACTCTGTTTCTACCGCAACTGCGGGCTTGGAACTTCCGCATCAGTGAAATAATGTCGGAGTTAGTCGAGAGCGCACTCGACCCCACGACGACCCCAGTGCCCCAGAACGTTCTGAATGTCCGTGTTAATAGGCGACGAGTCACCGGCGTAGATTGGCAATTAAACAACTAGCGAGCGATTCGCATACTTCGTCGCAGCACATACGTTTTCGCTGCTACGTGTTATTTTTTGCGCTCTCCCACATTGCTGCGGATGTCGTCTTCGTCGTTCTTATTGTTGCAGTATAGTTGTTGTTATTGTTGTTGTTGTTGTTGACGTTCCTGCTGTCCTTGTTGTTGTGAATGTTCTTGATGCTCCTGTTAATGTTGTTGGTATTGTTGTTGTTGTTGTTGCAGTTGTTGTTGTTGCAGTTGTTGTTGCTGTTGTTGTTTTTACTGTTTTGTGTGCTTCTAAACTACAGTGTGTGTTGTGTTCGATCTTTTGCAAAATTGTAAATGCATAGAAAGGAGGAAGTGAGCACATATCGGACCAAATGTTTAATGAGAGAACTTCAAAATGAGTTACTAGTCAGTTTTACCTTTGAAATTATTGTCGTTACGGCGGTCAGCAGGAAAGCAGATGCGTTTAGTATTGTTCTTGTTCGTGTCGTCAAACTTACAACACTAATAACAACGAGTTAATATAATTGCTGATATTAATGCAGTTTTTATTGCTGTCTATACGGTTTTGCAGGATATTCTTTGTTTATAGAATGTATTCGTTCCTTATATCATTATTATCAATAAGCAGTACCTCTGCAGTATACATTACGATACGTATGCTATCTTTAAACGCGTCTATATAAAAACCATAGTATATACAGGGTGTTGCAGGAATATTTGAAGCGCGATATGTGGAATTGTAGAGCTCGTTAAAGCAAATGTTTTTTGCAATGGAACATAGTCTCTGAGAAGTCTTGTTTCGAAGTGACAGTGAAAATTACTACAATTTGTGACACTGGTGTTTTTGCCCTACATAGGAGCACAAAATGTGCTGTTGCGAGACAACCAGTCTTCCTAGACAGAAACTAAGCACACCGTCGTGTTCGTGATAAAATTCTAAAGAATATGCAAGGCCGGTCAGAAGACGCGACATGGTCGTTTAGAAGAGAATTCGCCAAAAATGAAGTTTTTTTATTAGCGTTTACGCCAAATACTTCAGAATCATAACCCTACGACCACCCACGTGTTCAAAGCTAACATATAAAGCAAATGCGCATTTCATGGCGATAATTTTGGTACCAAACTTATGGCAATGCGAGCTGTGGTTGCGGAGTAATTACGATTTTTCGGCGGGATGTCCAGATTAAGTGCATGAAAAATGACGCGCTGCGGCTGTCTCGCGACACGTCGGCGGTAGTGAATGTCGCCACACAGTCATTTTACATGCACTTAATCTGGACATCCCACCGAAAAATCGTAATTACTCCGCAACCACAGCTCGCATTGCCATAAGTTTGGTACCAAAATGATCGTCATGAAATGCGCATTTGCTGAATATGTTAGCTTTGAACACGTGGGTGGTCGTAGGGTTATGATTCTGAAGTATTTGGCGTGAAGGCTAATAAAGAACTTCATTTTTGGCGAATTCTCTTCTAAGCGATCATGTCGCGTCTTCTGACCGGCCTTGCATATTCTTCAGATGGAGCAGAATTTTATCACGAACACGACGGTGTACTTAGTTTCTGTCTAGTTTTTGTACTCCTATGTCGGGCAAAAACACCAGTGTCACAAATTGTAGTAATTTTACTCTCACTCCGAAACAAGATTTCTCAGAGACTATGTTCCATTGCAAAAAACATTTGCTTTAACGAGCTCTACAATTCCACATATCGCGCTTCGAATATTCCTGCAACACCATATATATATATATATATATATATATATATATATATATATATATAAACCGTAAAAGTGTTTATAGCCAGTGAAAGTATCGTGTCGTGTAGTGCGCCTTGCAAAAGGCATACACATTTTTTATAGCATTTTTAATTATTATACGTTTCACAAGCATAGATTAATGCCAATGGCTAAACTGTAGACGGTGTATTGAACGGCTCTTGTCTACTCTAAGCACCGACGGTGGCAATAGTAGGTTTACATACTGGAATGGAAGAGCTAGACAACACGCCTTTAAACATTTTTCCACCACTTTATTACCTTCGGGTTAAAAATTCAGATTAACGCAGGGGGACTTTTTACCGTGTACACCATCTTAAACGCCATGACTCGTGATTACGTTCGAGCGTCTACAAGCGGTCCTTGAATTAAAGAAAGTCTTAAGTATAAATACTACAAATAAGTTGTGCCTGGACGACAATAATAATAATAATAATATTATTAATAATAATAATAATAATAATAATAATAATAATAATAATAATAATAATAATAATAATAATAATAATAATAATATTTCTTCTACTAAGGCACTACACAAAAATGGAACACATTTTACAGAATCCAGATTCGAGTCGCTGATTTGCAGACTGACAGATTGCTGTAAATAGTATCAGAAAGGCAACGTAACTGTAAAAAAATCTAAAGAATTATTTAGTAGAAGCGTGACTTTTATAAATTTTATGATTATCAGGATGAATCAAAAGCATGTGGTGCGCGGCTGTTTTACGCTATGCGAGAGAAGCCATTTTGAGTAGATGTGAATAAAACACTAGATGTTCTGCGCTGTCATGCGATCATACTACAACCTACCACAAAGTGTCACGATTATGGTAATATAAAGCGCTTTAATAGATAATAAATAGTTTATCCTGGTGCACCCCTGGTGTAACCCTTCAGAAAAAAAATATTTACATTACTGCTGAAAGCAACAAATCAAAGTTTAACCTTCAGGACTATTGACCACACGATCAATACAACATGCTTTCAATCTCTGAGGCAGCGTTGTATATCCCGGCGTATCCATTTCATATCCATTACAGTACGAAGGGTCACAGAATCGTTTGATATGCTGCAATGCTTGCCCAATGGTTGAAAAAACTTGCTGCACCGAACTTTGAGTTCACTCGAAAACGAAACGCCAAGATCGTGCAGCATAGTTGTTGCATTCGTTACGGAAATAATCCGTTTTGCACCACCGTAGTGCACCGTAAGTTTCACGAGACATGTCGGTCGACAAAAGCCATTGGACATGTTCTGATGAAATGCCCTATCTTATCCTATTCGGTGGCTTACCAACGGGTAAACGATATCAAGAGAAAATAAGAAAAACGATTTGAAATCAAATGATGGCCTTGCAAATGTTCCCAGAGAAACATCCAGATCTACTGCCACGCTGAAACATGACCTAGTCCAATAATAGGCGCTCGACGACAAGACTGTTTCCACATAGGCCACCCGACACTGTCATTCGCCATTCTGTGGCTGTTCCGCTTTCGCATGAGTTCGCACTGTTCGAATAATTGAGCGCGCTTGAATATCTCTATCAGACATCCGCACCGTTGTATCGATCGTGGTTGTACAATATTTCCGACCACTGGTGAAAAAAAGAAAGCTTTAACATCGTTACCTTAGACAAACTCAGCTGTGCGGTCGTCATATGACAGTTAGGCAATGCCGACGGCCGAACGCCGTTATTTAGTCCCTTCTGAGGGACGAAACCTCACAAAATACGCCTATGCTACAGACTGGATAAATGCGCCACCCTTTAAAAGCATATATATATATATATATATATATATATATATATATATATATATATATATATACTGCATGGGAGGTTTTACGCTACTCATGATATTGTCCTAACCTTTCAGACATTTCAGATTATAATATAATTTACGCTCGCTTCGGACAAATCCATAACTCATAAACAATCCCAGATAAACCTTCGATAATGGCAATCACAGATCAAAGCTAGACATTACGTTGCCAACAGAAGAAACCATTCATCGACTAACTGACTGGATGATCTACTATAAGAAACGGTACGTAACAATCTCCGTCACTTAAGCTTCTTCTCGGTCCTTTCTCATCACACAAGAGTAACGCACTCCCAGGCTAAATTATAGGCGCGTACACAATGTGTTCACCAGCAAAGTACCTCATCTCATTGAGTGCTTGCCAGCTGAAATCTGTGCACCACTATAATAAGCCCACTGAGTCCAGCTCCCGTCAATAGCCTAGGACAGCCAATCGCCCTCGGGCTACTGGCGCAATAGCCAGATCCAAAGCCAAAAAGCGAACAACATGCCACCGCTTGCGACAAGTAAATTCACGCCGGGACGGCACCGACCGAAATATTTATCCCCTCGGGAGAAGTTTGAGAAAGTCAAAAAGAAAACCAGTTAAACAAAGGATCAAGATCATGTGTAACAGTATGCGCCAATAGAAGCATCGGACCCAGACGCAATTTGCCACACCCAGAATGTTTACAGAGCCATCCAAATGCACTCAGACCGACGATGAATGCTCACCTGCGGAGGCTATCCTAAGCCTTTAAAAACGGTACGGTTGATCTTTTTACAGAAAACCCGGTAAACCACAAGGAGACTCCTCGGCATAATCTCCTATAAGTATGCTCGCCTGTCTATCCAATGTAGCGGAGCATATCATCAAAGAACGACTAGTAACAGAGCTAGAAGTTAAGGAAGCGCTGTCCGAAACCCAGGACGGTTTTTGAGCTCGACGCTCCACATATTCAGTCATAAGCAACGTTGTATATACTAAACTATACTAAACATAGCTAAAACACAGAGAAATGAGCTATGCTAGAATACCAAGAGCAACCCGGTCGTATTGTCTGGCCATCCTCTCGGGTATCAAAAATGCATTCAACACGCTTCCGTGGGACACCATAGAAAAAGCACTCGTAGATAATGTCGTTTTTTCCTATTTACGACGTAACTAAAAGATCGAACGTCTACCTACAATGTCGTGGAATCACAGCCGGCGTCCTCCAGGGGTCCGAACTGGGACCCAACTGTAGGCAGAAGTCTATTGCGCATCGGCTACGCATATCATCTGGCACTGATCGTCATGTCCACAACGAGAATCTGCTCAACGAAACAGGCAACAGAGTCGTGACGGATATCGGGCAATACCTCAACACGCTAGGCACCAACAAGAAACAGAAGCGATTCATTTAAACTGCCAACAGCGCCCTTCAGATGAACTAAATTTATGGCTGGAAAGACATGCAGTAACGTCCAGATCCATAGTTAAGTATATGGACATGATTCTGGATAACGCTCTCACAGAAACACTCACAGGAACTCGCATGCATTTTGGCTAGGACCAGGAGAGCTTCGGTCGAGACTGTTCGATACGCCCGGCTTACCCTGATTGCCAGCGTTCGTTGGGTCGACCTTAGTGCCCCCCTATTTTATTTGGTCCTATTTTATTTGGTCCTAGCCAAAATGCTGCCATGGGACCTCCTAGTGGCTGAACGAAGTAAAATGTATCTAGACGAAGGTCTGGATCTCACCAGGGCCAGGAGTGCCACCATATCGGCCTGGCATGAGGAATGGGCGCAGGTAAGACCCGGTGTGACCACAGGGAGCTGGACCAAGAGTCTGATACCAGACCTCAGGGTATGGTATGACCGCCGACACGGGGAGCTTTCCTACTGGACGACTCAGGTTCTGACCGGACACGGCCAGTTCCAGAGCTACCTGTCAAGGATCAAGAAGGCCATCAGCGATATCTGCGTACTGTGCGACTCTGGAGAAACGGACAACGTAGAGCATACTGTTCTGCGGTGTGATGCTCTCAGGGAAGCACGGGACGCAGCACCAACCGCTGTGAGGGGCCGACCCATCAAGGAGGTGGTCTCCCATATGATGACTTCGGCGGAGGCATGGAGGGAGGCGACGAACTTGTTCGACGCTGTTTTGACACTCAAGACAGCCAAGGAAACGGCCAGGCGGGAGAGGTTTGAGCGGGTCTCTCGGGAGAGTGGTCGAGACGAGGAGCCGAGGGAGGGGGGAGGGGGTGGGGAGCAGCCAGGCCCTCATGGTCTCGACGCACCCTCACAGGACGGATTACAAAATGGCATCCCCCTATCCAACCGCAGGTAGACATGCGGGATGATAGTAAGGGATAGAGCTGATTGAAGGAGAACGGCAGGGACGCCTCTCCCACGGTTTCGATGTAATGCCAAAGTAATACCGAGCCTGGGGGGGTGGGGAGGAATCCGGGTTTAGTGGGTTTGCGAGTCTCACACTAGTCACGCAGGCTGCTAGTGGCGCATGTGCATCATGCATTACCGAAACCTCCCAGAACAAAAAAAAAAAAAAAAAAAGGAACTCGCATGCGCTACGCAGCAAAAAAGCTTCCAGGACCTCAGAGTAAGTGGGACCTAAGCTAAAAAAACTTTACGAACCACAGAATCTCTTAGAAAGCTAACTCGTAAAGTAGCCATGCTCCGTTCTTCTCTGATGAAAATATATTTGTCGTGGACACTAAACAACAACAACAATATCACTCTAAACGGAGTAAAATTTAATTGGTACCGTCTTGTCGACTATATGGTAAAATTAGCTACGTTTTGATAATATCATGGAGAAGAAGAACCTTTTGGTGCACTTCTAAAAAGTATTACCTGGCATTACCTGAGGCCGACGGCGTCTGCAAAATGCTCCACATTCTAACTACCCGAGCTTTGCCTCGCCACGGAACTTGTCATATGAGTAATATATGAAGTTTCAATATATGAAATTTCGGGAATGCATGGTGCACATGCGTCACCGGCAGCAAACAGGGACTAGTGTAGGACTCACAAACACAAACAAGCATGGCATTGCCTCGAAGTACCTTTTGTACCGGAAGAGGTGCCAACGATGTGCTGCGGAGACGAGCGGTTTGATGACAGGCTAGAAGGAGATCTGAATGAAAAACCTTTACCTAAAACCGGCGAAACGACAATTGTTCTGTGCGGCAAGAAAATTATACGGCTGAGAGGGAAGGCGGTGGCAAGAACGGAGAGACAGATGAGGGATGTAAAATCGGATTAATGTCATTCACGCCTTACGTGAGGCATGTTTGAGCTGTGAAATGAGCTTCGGCTGAAGTCAAATATATAGGCAAAGGTATGGCCCGTGTAGAGCAGCAGGGGTCGCCAGCTTGAAGGGAAGACGGCCCTGGACAGCGGACCCTGTACGCGGCGCCTGATCCGAACAATTCAGTAGTTTTAGGCAATGCGCATCTGTCGAACGTACAGGATGCATCAGTCATAACATTTGTCCTAGCTAGAATAACAGCCTGGGTCTTTGAAATAAGGAGACGTGCTCGTCTCAGGCGATTGAGATGAGCAAGATCGTCGGAAGACGATGCTGATGCGGATGCGAACGGATTAAATGTTTTCTAAAAGGGACGACCGGAGTACCCGAAATAATCAACATATATAGAAAGACTACGATATACAAGTATGGTACGACAGGCGCCATGTGTAGATTACCTACCATCTAACTCACGTGTTCAGAGATCGTGTTCTGAAAACCTTATTCGAAAACCTAAACCTTATTCGATAGTCGAATATATCTATCTATCTAATATGTGACAGTGGAGAGGACGGCAGAATAGGGTGCCCAGATTTCGAGGAATCAATCCCCCGCGTGCACGGTGCAGATTATGCTTGAATCGGAGAATAAGTGGACTCATGTGTGCCATTTTTTTCCGACAGATTAGGTATTACCATATTCCGGCCATGTCCGGGCTATACTGACTAAATTAAGCTTTCAGTGGGTATAACATGAGCCTAGATTGCTAGATACAAGTTCCACATTATCCACCAATATAATCGGTCGGGCGTTGTTATTTAAATAAAAAAAAAGCTTAAAATAAATGATAAGGTACAAATGCTTAAATGAAAGTGTGCAGGGCTAATTGGTCGGTTTTGTTCCTGGCAAACCGTGGGTGCATCTGTTTTGATGAAAACCCAGGCTAAAACCACATGCCTGTCCTACAGCTTTCATCGCCAAGAATGCGGTCGAGCCAATACGATCAGAAGGGGCAACCTTCCTAGAGCAGGAATGTGCCCCCACTAGCTGGCGTAGAAACGGCTGGCCGCGTCCCTTCTGATCGGTGTCTTTCGAAGCTGTCACCGCCTCCACTGTCATTACAGGCTATCATGTCACCATGCTTGAACTAATAATACGAACCTACCTTCGTAGGAAGGCGGTGGTAATTCGCTCGCAATATTATATGGATGGGTTCCCCTCACCCCTCCCTCCCATCAGAGCATACGAACAGATGCACATATGTACCCGGACGAGGCAGGGGGGAATCTTCTGTTTGTCGGTCGCTGTTGGTCGTGCACCTCTCTCTCTCTCTCTCTCATTCTCGGCCTCGTGTATTAGCTGAGGACGGTGAAAGGGCAACGAAAGAAGACGATGGCTAGAGACGGATGGGAACACACCGAATATATATATATATATATATATATGTATAAGGGCCCGCACAATGGATGGACAAATGAAAGATCCCCATCGTAGCGACACGGCCGTTGCCGTCAACGTCGTTTCTGCTGCCTTCAACACCGTCGCCACGTGTTAAGGTACGCAGCGGCGTCTATAACGACCTTGTCGAGGTACCCGTGCCGAAGTATGGGTGTGCTGTAGCGTGTGCGTGTGCAAGTTGGTGTAGGTCGAAGGGCAGAGCTTTCCGTTATACGAGGGGGGGGGGAATCCTCCTCTATTCCCTCGTCCTATCATCTCCGGCGCAGCATGGTCAGTCTACATGTTTCCGGCTATTCGAGTGCACCGGTCGACAACGACGACGACGACAACAACAGCAACAACGACGACAACTAGAAGAACAGAAACAACAACACCAAGACCACCGGCTACTGCGAAAGTTGCCGCTGCTACTGTAAGCGGCTTTGTGGGTAGCAGTAGTCGTATTAGGAGTAGGGATTGGTGCTGTTGCTGTCGTTGTTGCTGCCATTATTGTTGTTGTAGTGGTTGCGCTACCAGCAAACGCCGTAGGCAGGAAATGCCCAGAGAGACGATCATGCGTCACTGAATGACGGTTTCCCATAAAGGTAGAGTAGCCGTTAAAATATTAGCGATACAATGAATGCGTATGAAAACGGAATATGTGAAATTATGAATATATGAATATATGTACTACTAATACTTATATATATAGTCCGGGCATTCTGCAAGCATTTAAGATACACTCGACCACTTGCTCCCTGAAGTCGGCTAGGTAAAAGCATTGTCATTCGATGTTTGTGATGCCGTCGGCTTGGTTACCCGAGTCCAGCAGCATCTATACGTTGTGCAATAAATAAAAGCTTTTCAGACCTGCGGCTGAAACCACTTAGTGCCAACCTTATGCGACTCCTCTCGAAATGTTTGCGTGACTTTTAGTACAATAATTGTCAGGATGGGGTTCTAGGCGTAATCGAACTCATGCAGATATCAACTATATCGTGTTGTTTCTAGCTTTAAAAGTTTTATATATATATATATATATAACTTCTAAAGTTTGCGTGACTTTTAGTACAATCATTGTCAGGATGGGGTTCTAGGCGTAATCGAACTCATGCCTATATCGTGTTGTTTCTAGCTTTAAAAGTTTTATATATATATATATATATATATATATATATATATATATATATATATATATATATATATATATAAAACTTCTAAAGTTTGAAACAACACGATATAGTTGATATCTGCATGAATTCGATTACGCCTAGAACCCCATCCTGACAATTATTGTACTAAAAGTCACGCAAACATTTCGAGAGGAGTCGCATAAGGTTGGCACTAAGTGGTTTCAGCCGCAGGTCTGAAAAGCTTTTATTTATTGCACAACGTATAGATGCTGCTGGATGTGATGGTGACAAATGACCAAATGAAGACAAGAGCCTGGCTTTCAATTTCGTTTAATTTCGAGTCTCCCTAAATTAAGTCTCCTTAACACGATCTGTCCGAACGCAAGTCCGAACATAAATCATGGTAATAATAACGGTTGTAGTACCCGCAACAAATAGCCGTTGGTTAGGTAGGTCGAACTAAAATTTTATAAGACCAGTCAGATACGGAACAAACCACACGCTAATGTGCTTCGTCAAGACAAACTGCTACGTCTTTTATGTACATGCTCTGGGTAATACAGCCTTTTGGGTGATAGCAAAGATGTTTTAAAACGCATGGCGGACAACTTCGGCACCAGAACCCACTTAAAACAATGACGGTGGGACCGAAAGAATGTTAGTATATAAAAGTGTAGTATACTGCATATGTGTGCGATCCATAACGGACAATTTTAGAATACACCCGTTTGGGCTATAATAAAGGTGTCTCTATGTGATGGTATATCCTACTGACTGCAACGGCCCCCTGCTGCTTCAGGCAAGACTACGAGCCTTTCCGCCTGAATTTCGACTTTGTGTGTCACACCTCCTGGACTATTCTCCTGTCAACGTCTCAAAAATTTTTTAGGAGACATGACAGACAACCTGACGTCTTCGGTACACGAAATCCTTTAACAAGATGTCTAACTACTGGTGGTTTTCAAGTATAATAAAAACGCCGAAGGAACGCTATTGCTTACGGGAAATATACACGCGTCGGAAGGAATGCAGAAAGACATGACACAGTCTGATCAATAAGATATGGAAAAACAAGGTAGTATGTACGAAATTAAACTATGCGACGGGGCAAATGAACTCGGGATACATAAATTGTTGGAAATAAATCATTGCGGCAAGGTCACAGACTTGGCCAGAAAAACAATCAAGTCTCCATTCTGACAGAGGCCTCTCGGTTGTAGTGTTGCAAAGCTTAATATTATGGCTGACGAAATCTCTTTGATAGAATTCTGCGTGTGAGCAAATAATTGCATGCAGAACGCAAACAACATACAACAAATAGCAAATAAAGCATTTGCGGATATAAATATATATATATATATATATATATATATATATATATATATATATATATATATATAAATAAATAAATTGGCCTTCTTACCGGTTGCCAGAGGCGGACTGGGCCTGCTTGAAGCTGTTTCTTTTTCAGTCGCAGCACACATCGCCTCTTTACATTCGGCGACTAGTAGTGTCGAGTCTATCCTGGACATCCGGGCGATTGCAAACTTCCAGGCCACGCTTGAACAGACTCACGATGACGCCATCGCATTCTGCGGGTCTCTACCGGAGACTCCTTCTCTTCAGCGCGCGTGGTCAGAACTGGCAAACGACGGCCGATGGAACGGACTGTGGGACCGAACAACTACGGCCGCTAGCAAAGCGAGGTTACAGGCAGTTTCGTCGCCCGGTGCAGGTGCATGGCTACACGCTCTCCCGAGCCCTCAGCTGGGTACCCTGCTCGACGATGAGTCTACACGAATACTAGTCGGGTTGAGGTTAGGAGTTGAGCTAGTCTCCCCACACCGGTGCAGATGCGGTGACGAGGTCGACTCCCTAGGTCACCATGGACTCTCCTGTCTCCAGAGTTCAGGCAGAATCGCACGCCACTCGGCGTTGAATGAGACATTTAGCAGAGGGCTTCGATCGGCAGGCTACCCATGCATTTTGGAGCCGTCTGGCTTAGTCAGAGACAATGGAAGGAGACCTGATGGAATGACCCTGACTCCCTTCGAGCGGGGCCAAATGCTGGTGTGGGACGCGACCGTAACCGACTCTTTAGCCCCCTCAATGGTCGGTACGGGCGCAGCCCGCTCTGGACACGCGGTAGCCCTAGCGGAAGCAGCCAAGTGCAGAAAATATTCAAGCATCAGTTATCCACACTTGTTCTCACCGCTTGCATTCGAGACATTGGAGGGGCCTGGGTCGCTCACGACGAAACTGCTCAAGGATGTCGGGAAAAGATTGGCGCTCGCTACAGGAGACAAGAGGGCGGGCGAGTATTTACTGCAACGTCTGTCATTAGATGTTCAGAGGGGGAACGCCGCTTCGGTGAGAGGTACCATGGCTAGGTGGACCAGCCCAGGCCTGGACCTAGTGCCTTGAGGGACCTTGACCCTTGCCCCAGCGGGCTGTGCACACGTTCTTACATCACAAATGTATATTTTGCTACACTTAAATAAATGATGATATATATATATATATATATATATATATATATATATATATGTGGTGTTGATCAATAGACCTGCAGCTCGCCCCCCTCCAAGAAGACAAAAGGCATCATACGGCGAGAAACGTTCCCACCTTGCAGTCCCAAGCCAGAGATAAGCATGGTCCCTGTTTTGGTGACAATAGCGGTAGAATAGCTGGGAATGATTCGGGAAAAATAGTTAACTGAGATCCCGCACGTACGGTAAGCACTCAAGGAACACAAGCATTACAAGATCTACGCCGGCTCATACCAATCATCAGACGGGAATAGAGTTTCCAAGAACAACTCCTATTTCCGAGTATAATAATATGTGCCTTCCCCATATAGAGACAAACAGAATTACAATCTACTATTATCGCATGCCGCTGAAGCAGCATGCAACGCGTTCTAAAAATGCTACAAACCTTCCCACATTAAACAAGAATTCCTGTAAACATCGGTAACGAGCTGTGGATTGGGATAAAACCGAATCGGTGAAGTTTCTGGATTAAGATCGTTATGTATGACGACAGGGTACAATTCGCGGTCGTCCATTAGTATACTCGCTGCGATGAAAAACGATAAAACTAATAATTGCATAAGCGGCTTTTACTACGAGGAAATTAAATAAATTAAAGGTAACGATAAGAAGAAGAAGAAGACGAAGAAGAAAAACAGCAACGCACAATAACATTATTAATGACAACAACAATAACATGCGACCTCCCACGCGGGCAGGTTTGCGATAGCATAAGCATACCGATCGTACGGAGCTGCACTCTTTGCCGATCTAGCCCAAGACAAAGAGTAGGCAATATTGAGGAAAACGCAACAGATGGTTGTCGATCACCGTCAGCGTCTTACAGGTAAAACGTGATGTGAGTGGAATTAGGAAACCCATTCATCGGATGTGGCCTCCCGTTCTAAGGAGGTAAGACCGGCTGTTATGGCGTGTCGTAATGTCCACCGGGAGTACTCAGGAAAGCTGGGGCCTGCTTAGGACATAGCTGAAACAGAAATCGCTAAAATCACGGCCGGCCAGTATCGACCGCGACATGACATCCATCCAAATGGGTCTACCATAACAGGTTAATCAGGTCCAGCCTAGATCCGTGTAACGCGATGTGGAAGCGAACACATAACAAAGAACTATACTACAACAGTACCTAGCCTAGAACTCAACGAAACATTCGTTAAAAATAAAATATTTTTATTTCTATAATTATATAGGTATACTATTATATAAAAATATCATCTACCAATTGAACCAGAGCAGTGTATAAGATAAAATGTTCTGAAAAGGCTTTGTGTGACTTTATCAAGAACGCATGAAAACGCATCAAATATCACAACTATAAACTTTAATTAATTTCACAATTGTAAAGAAAGAACGTGTACACAACGGATCATTTTTATCATCGGAAGTACGTGCCTCCAATAATAGGTTATTAGCAACATTTGTAATCCATACATATTTTAGAATACCACCATTTTCATTAGCTTTAGTTTATATTTAGGCTCGTAATATCGATTCCCGTTATTATTCCTATATCACATTGTAGGACCAACAGTCCTTTATTCGCCTTAAAATGCAGCTATTTAGCTACAAAGTACCCTTACATATATACACATGTGTACACACAGATATATATATATATATATATATAGACATACATATATACACACATACAACTGAGTACATTGAATTAAAACCTCGCTATTGTGCCATGCTGCATATGAAAAAGTAAGCTTTGCCTTCGAAGCCCGTTGAAGGCGTCGCTATTGTTAACTCTTTGTCGCCTGTATTCCGCTCCTTGCGACTTGCGAACAACAATCAATCGACGCGTATTAAGGCAGGCAGTTCTCCGTTTATATGCACCCATCTCATATTGAATGCAGCGCCCTTGTTGACCTTTCAAGAACTGCTACAGGAGTTACCAGGCAGCTAGCTGGTTCTATTATCTCGTATAAAGAACTTGCCCCGAGGAGACGCGGCCGACGACAGTAACTGAGTTTACAAGTCGAGTTGGGTAACGCCACCAGCTCGGCACTGCAGAGGTAATCAAATACAGACGGTACCGTACAGGAAGATTTACTCTAGCTCTGTTGTTGCTGTACGTTCATGTACTGATATTTATTTTTTTCAGTTCGAGTACCTGAAATCGTCGGATCAGTCAGAATTGTGCCAGCGATAAAATTATGGATTATAATAACATTTCATATTAGCAGCAACGATAACAATTAAAGTTAGACAACCAATAAACGATCGTAATATTAACAGTATTCCACAACACTTACAGCATTTACTCGATCATAACTCAGTTGCATTTTCCAAGACATAGCCGCCAAGATAAAAAAGAGATGACATATGCCGCTTTTATCGATTTTAAGACTGCATTTGACTGCGTTAGAAGAGACAAACTTCTTAAAGTACTTCAAACCCGATATTATATAGAAGAAACTATGTATAGTCTATTACGTGACATGCTGCAAGCGAACTTAATTATTATTAAAAACGGGGCTCATTATGTCAGCAGGCCAGTAGCACAGAAAACTGGAGTTGTCCAGGGTGACTCCGCAAGCCCATTCCTCTTTATATTGTATATAGCTGGCTTAGCGGACGCCCCCAGAAATGTAAAAGCAATACGTGCATTTTATGCTGACGACTTAATAGTGCTTGCAAAAACACGAAATCACTTGCAGTTTTATCTCCAGGAAGCCTCAGATTGGTGCCAAGAACACCAATTGACAATCAACATAGCCAAAACAAAAATACTACGATTTAGTAAAGGCGGATCGTACGCTGCAGATGACCGGTGCATCAAGATAGGGGGAGTAAATGTTGAACTCGTTAATCACTTTTGTTATCTAGGGATAACAGTGACCCCCGGCTGTCATTCAGCAGACATATAGAGGAAATGCATAGCAAGGCTATGGCGGCCATGATTTTAGTGGGAGACGTTACCGACATAGACCTAAAAATCGCGCTAAATTTATTTAGAACAAACATTGGGCCTATAGTAAGATACTGTCTTCCCGCAATTGCCCCTTATTTCACAATATCAGACCTTAAAAACATAGATAAAATAAAATCTTATTTTATAAAGCGCACTTTAGGCTTGCCAAAGAACGCATCGGCCACGATCGTCGAGGGTCCTGCTTTTTGCAGCAATAAGTGTAAACTGTCATCACAGAAAAATAGATCTATAATATGCCGAACAACATGGCATGGCTACCACCACCTTTTGTGCTCTAGAGGAAATTGTTATTAAATTGACGAATGCGTATGTAAATATTGTGGCGAGTGCAATATCGGACGATACCACATACTCACTTGCTCGTTTATCGAAACACCGTCACTACAGGCACGTGTTAACGATATTATTAGCCTACAAAATGATATGTGAACTTTTGTAATACACTACCAATTTATGGTGAATAAAACTTTAAATTGAATTTCCCAAGACATATATACGCAAGACGAAATTCGCCTTATGCGGCGCTAGTGTCCTTCCGTCGTAAAGAGCTAGTGTAGAGATCGCTGAGGTGTCTGACAGTTTAATGCGTGACGCAAGCCTGCTAACAGAACTGGCATCGGCACTGGTTACATGACGGGTGAAACCTGAAGTGGAGCACACAAAGTGGTGTTATATATATGTATATATATATATACTTACAGAACGAAAGCTGGAATTCACTCGCAAAATAATGCAAATGCTGGCTTCATGCATATACATTACCATCCACAATAGGTGACAGGAGGCTTGCTTGAAATCCCGCTCTGGCTTCAAGGAGAATTTAAAATCACATTCACTATCCCGTCAAAGTCTGCTCAAATTGATTCTTTCAACCGAGGAAAAACAATTTTAATCCCGGCTGCAACCTTTGCCAACGTTGTCACAATGGCAGCTAGTAGGTTTGACCACTGCCGGACCATGCAATATTGTGCACGTGTGGAATAACATACAGTTGTAAATGTGTATATAATAAACGGTATGCAAGTGTCTCAGACAAGCTTTAGGAGACCCACGTGGTGGTAAATTCTTCCGGCAAAGGCTGTTATTGGGTATATATACAACGCAGTAACGGCAATGCCCGTACTTAGCACCTTGTCCAGAAGTTGACACTAGATCTGGATGTACACTGATGTTGTTTGTCATACCGTTTACACCCCATTATACGTTGAATTAATTTCACAGTTAATTCAACTGTGAATTAACTGTGTGAAGAATATATATATATATATATATATATATATATAGAGAGAGAGAGAGAGATCATACTAAATCTTAAGCTGACTGATGCGGCAAGGGAGCAAGTAATGCTCCCGTTTTCTTTAGGCGGTCTAGGTGTGCCGGACGCGGTCATGATGGCAGGACCCGCCATCGTGGCGTCATTGACCCGCCATCGTGGCGTCATTGACCCAGGCGGCGGACAGGGTTAAAACATTATTGGACAGTGATGGTTGGGATGCCTATAACGTTGAACTTCAAAAGCTAACCGAAGAATTATCGTTGCTATTTGATTCTCCTCCGGAGGATAGGGCTAACCAGGGTAGTTGGATAGCCCCCTTACATGAAAAGCGACTAGCAGGCCTATAGAGCACCTACTAATAGAGCTACTAGTACTAATAGAGCACCTTCTGTTGCTGATAGAGCCAGGCTTCGAGCTGTTAGCAGTCAAGGGGCTGGAGCTTGGCTACAGGCCCTACCCTGCTCGCAAATTGGGACTCTGTTAGACGACGAGACGACGCGTATAAGCGCAGGGCTGCGGCTTGGTGTTGACCTAGTCGTGCCCCACAGATGTCGTTGTGGTGATTTCGTGGACGCCTTGGCAAATCATGGCCTGTCATGCGCGTTGAGTGCAGGCCGACGAGCGCGCCACTCCGCTTTAAATGACACCTTTAGCCGCGCACTCAGGTTCGTTGGCTTCCCGTGCGTTCTAGAGTGCCCGGGTCTTTCGAGGGATGATGGAAAAAGACCTGACGGTCTGACTTTGACGCCCTTTGAGCGTGGCCGCATGCTTGTTTGGGACGCAACCCCCTTTCACACATTTCACACAAAACACATTCAGGTTTTTCATATTAGGCTCGTTTATTGAATGATTTTTGTAATATGAGTGCTAGCTAAATCAAGTTCTGGTGTCATAGCCCCGGGGTCATCAGTGCTAACTGGAATAGAATAGCCATCTTATAGAGCGTGTAGTTACGAGGCTATTTTAAACACAATACTGCACATTTCGTCACTAATATTATCACTGATTTGCCTACAGATAATTTATAAACAGCTTCAATCATACACTGTAGTATACGTCGGCTGTGCCAGCAACCCGTATATTATTTTTTATCATTGACATGCAGCTTATAAGTTGACCATTTTTATAAACCAAGGCTTACTATAGCTATTGTTGACATTAACACAAAACGATCTATATTTAAGATAACTGGTAATTTATGGTATAGAGTGTCTGTCAACATTCAAATGTCTAAGCATTAACGAGTTATGTACGAGCTTTGCATAATTTACTAGATATATATATATATATATATATACATGTGATTTTATTATTTTATTATTGCCTTTATATTCATTGTTGTTTAATGAATGCCTTATATATATATATATATATATATATATATATATATATATATATATATATATATATATATATATATATATGACGCATGCGCATTATGCATTCCCCGAAACCTCTCAAATGAACAAAAACAAGAATTTAGTTAATTAAACGGCACATAACGGTGAGACAGTCACGAATGGAGGCGACGCAAAACGAAGCGACGAACGCCAACTTCTATTCAAAACAGCGCGTGAAGCAGTAAAGTTTATGGTTCAAGCAAGCTATCGAGAGGTGTTTTTTCATGACATGGGGACGACCCGCGGCCAGGACGGCTGTGGCGATGAGGCGGGCGGGCGGGCGGCGGGGGGGAAGAAGAAGGTGGGGTTGATTGGATTACGCCACGCATGTTCGGTCGGAGGTCAGCCTTACACTCGACGCCATTGATGAGAACGGGACGGAGAAGGAGAGAGAGACGGATAGAGAGAAAAGAGAGAGAGAGAGAGAGAGAGAGAGAGAGAGAGAGAGAGGGGTTCTACCTATGTAGCGGATCTCACGTAGTAGCATGCAGAAGTCAGTCTACCTCCAGCGTCGGTATGTTGCCGTCCGTCGTTGAATAACCTTCTCCGATAATTACCTCGAGAGGAGCCTCTGCTCTCCTTTTGTCGTCCTTTCTTTGGTTCTACTGCTGCTGGCTGCTGTCTTCCTCCGATCAGGATTCGCAGCGCCGAGATTGCAGACACGTCAGCTGACGAAGCTCGACCAGCAAATTCGTTGTGCCATCCTACCTTCGCAATCGCAAATGCATCAGCAGACGGACTGCGACGCCGGTACGGTGCTGTTCGATAAAGAACCAACCGACCGGCGGAGAGACACGCAGACCGACTCCATCCAAACTCTGTCCTGTCCCGAGAGCGATGGCATGCGCGTGTAAAGGAATGTGCACGCAACCGGAATTTCCCGCCTCGGAAGAGCACACACGCTTCCCTCTCCCCTGGGAAGAACCTGACACATGACGTAACCAATGATAACGGTGGCAGCAGCAACAACAGCAGCAGCAGTAGCAGCAGCAGCAGCGACAACGAAAACAACGAATTCAGGAAAGAGCAGCACGGAGAATATTGTAAAACAACAACAATGACAAAAACACGGCAGGATACTGTTAGCAATAGCAGTTTAATAATAATAATAATCATCATCATCATCATTACGATCATCACGCCTGGAGATCATGCAAATCCAATTTTATTTGAACGTATCTCATTGAGAATAGGTGATTTTCTGGGGGTCCGACATAAATGCTAGTCAAAAGTAGACTCATGAAGTGTATCTAATACGATAAGAAAAGACAACATTTTCCATGCAGTTACAAGGAAAGCTCTAAGAGTCTATCCGATAGTCTGGCAACGCTATCAATTCTTCAATCATTGCTTAGAACAAGAGTCGCAAACTCAACAAGGAGACTCTAGGTCTCCCTATTGGATGCCAGTTTGTCGGTCTACAGAGCCCTTTTTGTCTTGTACCTAGATGGCGCTGTCTTAAAGGGTCCCACGAATGCCATGGCAAAGGATTTGCTGACCTGAATTGCAAAGTAGTGGTATCTATTCTTGCCTGTTGATAGTATAATGATGCAATGCACACTTGTCTTTCCTGTAATCAAATCTGGCAATCCATGTCTCTTTTAATTTTTTTCAGTTAATATTTAAACGCAGCTTGTGCTCTGAGTACGAAATCAAAAACAACTTTAAATGTACTGGATGTGTACATCAGTCAACATCGCGAGTCTAATTTTGTAAGTAAAGTGGACAAAAAAGTTCGACACCATTTTGATATCGGCCCTAGTCCACATGGCATTAGATGGTGGTCCATCTGACCTAGAATCAACTGCAGACATCAACGGTCTCACAGTCTCTGACTCGCCAGGCGCTCGCAAAAAGTGATCGGCCCAGAGAAGTAGAGCAGCTTAGTTTGAGATATCTAGAATTAAAAACATTTTTTAAGGAGGTTGTTTTTAATTCTAGACTATCCTCCGTCTCCTACGGGCTTGGAACTTAACCTGAGGTATATCTTGCATATGCACCGAGGGCCGGACATGTTAAGATATCTAGGGTTTCCCTAACAGTCCTTGTGGCAGCATGGCCGCTGACTCTCAGCGGTATGGTTTATCACCTATTCTCAATGAGCATCGCTCAAAGAAAATTCGATCAACAACAGGGACCGAACCGGCGACACCCCGGTAGATGACAACCATGACTAGCGCACTAGTCCCCTAGACCACGCCGACACACAAGTTTCAGATATGCAGGCATGTTGTAAGGCTGAATGATGAATAATCATATAATTTAAAGAAATATTTTAAAGATTTGCAATAATACGTTCAGACCTCACAACTGTAACGTTGTTTAACATGTAATAAATAATAATAAAAATAAAATACAAAAAAAAAATATATATATATATATATACCCTGCATATATATATATATATATATATATATATATACCCTGCATATTATTAAGATTGTGAACTGGTCGAAATGAATTTGTAACGTGCTTCATTATTTCTTTGAAGCGTCGAAAGCGATTGCCTATGTTACTGCTACTATTGAATACCATATCAAAAAACTATTGAACAACACACCCCTTTATACATTAGTATGATAGAGAGAGCTTTGCATGTATATTTGAATTTTTAAATCAAACGTACCGAGTGGGCTAGCGTCGCTGGCGTAGTGGTGGACGCTAACTTAAAAGTGCACAGCATAGAAGAGGCGCAAAACGTCATCACCAGGTCTGACCGACTCTGCAAGAAGTGATGAGTTGCCGTTTTGAAAATTCGCCGGCCGATTGGTCAAAGTTTGTTACCGGGCAGGTCACACGCTCTAGGTTATCAATAACGAAATGAATTCACTATATCGCCACTAAATAACGTTTGTCGTAACGTGCCAGTCAGCTGCCTGTTAAGGCGCTCTAGGCCTTTACCCTTTGCAACTTTACAGTCGTGGCAGCTTAACCTAATTATACATACATATACGTGTGCATGTATGTCTGCCTTAATAACGTATAATACATGGGCTTCAGCAAACGTAGTTTTTGTTCTAAAATAATAACGTTAATGTGCAGGTAATCCTGTACTATCCTATACTTGCTTGTTCTACAGCAGCAGCAGCAGCAACGATCGTGGCAACGATAGCAACACAACAGAGACAGTGCACATTTCCTACAATCAGTTTCGTGGTTTTCAATGAATCGTCACTTATCAAGCCAATTATTTAACCAATTGAATTGCGTTTGCTTAGCTAAGAACTCAGAAAACACAATACAACCTGCTGCAGGGGCAGCTGTCAGAACGACAGGAGCTGCTGCTGTTGTTGTTGTTGTTGTTGCTCTTGTTCTTGATTGAGGAGAAACAGCCTGCGGCCTGTTGTTTGCCAAGCTGCACGAATGTTGTTGTTGCTGAAGTTGTTGTTGTTGCTGGAGTTGTTGTTGTTGTTGTTGTTGTTGCTGAAGTGGTTGTTGGTATTTGCCACCTTTGCTGCGACGGCTACAGATGCAATGACGGTGTGGTACGACTGGCAACCTACAGCGGTCACAGAAGAGGTCTGTCAACACGTTCTCCTCGTCTGACTCTTTCTTTCTCTGACTCTCTTTTTTTTCTGATTTTCTCACAGTACATTCTTCTCCCTATGTCACCACTGCTGCTGCCAGCCCCTATCGCTCTGTCTGAGCCCCCTTTTGCCTATGCTCATTGTCCATATACTCAGCACCGACGGCGCAAATAACGAATTCAACGGCGGGGGCAGGAGCGGCGCCTATGGTTGCGGCGCAATGCCAGAGTGCAAGTTCGACAAACAGCAGCAGCAGCAGCAACAACAACACCGAAAGCGTTGACAGAAGATGCCCAACCCCCGGAGGCGAACCCCCAGGCCAGGCCAAGCCGGGCCTAGTCGGTCTAGGCACTTCTTCTAACCTTCCGGGCCTAAGCGGGCCAGGGGGCCGTTTAGCATCGGCTTTCAGGATGGGCTCGAGTGCGTTAGGACCTCGGTCGTTGGTCGACGGTCTGTCAACCAGTCTAACCAATCGGCGTCTCCCGCCGACAACGAGAGTTGGCGCGCCAGTTTCTCGAAACGGCCTGCCTGTAATGTGGCTGCTGAATACTGCTTGCTTGCGCCGGCCAGTCGGCCGGCCCCGGATGGAAACTTGGGAAAATAAAGCCGCAGAGCTCTCGAGGACAGCGAGGAGGTTAGAGTCGAGAAGTAAGTGGACGAAAGAGTGGAATGAAAAATGATAGAATACGACTTTTCAACTTGTGGATTGGTTGTGAGAAACGAGACACAGGAGGACGACTAAGGGAGAGACAGTCAGAGACACGGAGAGAGAGAGACGAAAAAGAGAGCTCAGATGTTGTCCGGAGGTTGACATGGGTAGAAAGCAAAGCGACAGGAGTGTAGTCACACCCCCGTCTACCTGACACGAAGAGGGGTTGCGCCGTCGAGAAACGACCTCATCGTCGACCCCTCGACGGCTGCGGCAGCGATGACAAGGGCGACGACATTGCTCATCTCATTTCAACCTCCTTTTGCCCTCATCCAAGAGAAGCGGCGGTGATGGGCACAACAGCAGCAACAATCGCGGCGGCAGCGGCAGCAGCAACAGCAATGACAGCAACACCCGTCCTTCGCACCTACAGTTGCCAGCGCTCTTTCAGCGTACCCCACCTAACGTAGCAGCTAACCTAACGGCTTCCACGGTTTGCATTGCACAACTGTCAACCCGCAGGAGCAGTGCGCGTTTGTCAAAATGACGAGCCGGTATCACCCTGGTGGCGGAAATTCCCGGCGGTGGCAGTGTTCACAGGTGTAGTAGAAGTAGTAGTAGTAGTAACAGTAATTGTATCCTAGTAGCGCTAGCCATGGATGTAATCTATTGGGGTGTCGCCAGTTCGATCCCCGTCGAATTTTCCTTGAGCGATACTCATTGCATTGAAAAAAAGCTACACCTAAGAGTCGACGGCGATGCTGCCACTATAACTGTTAGGGAGAAGCCTACATATCTACCCATGTCCGGCCCTCACTGCATTGAAGTGTGCCTCACGGCAATTCTAAGCCTGTAGGGGGGAAATACAAAAAAACGTTAGAAGTCCTGGTGGCAGAGTTATGCTGACAGAAAACCCACAACCACAACAACAACAACCGGCTGAGTTAGAGATTACTAGAGAACGACGTTTGGAATGCCGCCCACCAACTCGGCTGTCCGGACTTTCGGGCAAGCCTGGCAACAACGGGGTGTGCATTGATGGGGTGTCCTGTTGTTGACCTGTTCGCCGCTAGCAAACAAAAGGGGGGCTACGTAGGAGGCTAAAGTCCTACCTACAGACGCGGATGCAGCAGCAGCCGCAACGCAACACTTAAAACTGTCAGTGACTCTCTGACAGACACTCAATGGTGACAGGAAGCTAGACAAATATAGAAAGTGAGCGGGGGAGGGAAAGTAAAGCGACAGAGAAGAGAGCGCACGAGACAAATCCAGATAACCAGAGAGAGAGAGAGAGAGAAAGAGAGAGAGAGATACACAAGCTGGTGTGTGTTTGTTTATATGTCAAACTTCTAGCCGTCCGTACCGCACTCTGTGGGCAAAAGGTACTTAGCGACGAATGCCGCGATGACACTAGAAACGTCCAAGTTTGTCCCCTCAAAGTCTTACCTCACCTAGCTGCTAGCTTTAGGATTACGCGTTCGGATGGTCTCACACACCACGCGCTACATGTTTGTTTTTTTTTGCTCTCTGCATCTGCATTTGGTACGCGCGTACGCAAATTCGGACAGGTTGTACTTTAAATGTGTATATATATATATATGGGTTTAAGCACTTTTGTAATTTTACTACCATTATTGGCAACTGTAGATCCATACAATAATTAAGAGTTGTGCCGCTCAAGTATGCCAGATACAACAGATGTATCTTAACGAGCTGGTCATCAGTTCGACAACACTTCGTTACGACTGATCGATTGAAATCGATATGAAAAAGCCCCTTACTGAACCTTTTTTCATAAATGTAGATACCTATATTGGGAATATATATCTTGCTTAAACTAAAGAGCGGGCCCAAATTCGCTCTCGGAAGAAAAAAAATGTGACTTAAATTCAAAGGGCTTATACCAATTATAATTAACATACACATAGCAGCGACATATAACCGTGCCTCCTGTTCAACATGCTGTATCCAAAGGCTTTAGTGTAATATCGTATAGAAAGTCCAGCACGGTAAAGCCACGAAAACTTTTAACTAACGATTTTTTTTCAATTGACTTCAGGAATACTAGCCTTTGCTAAAGACAGTAGAATACCCGACCACATATTGAACCTTTAGCGGTCACGAGCAGCAAAGCACGTCCTAAATATAGACAGAAACACAAATTATTACTGAGCATTAGACTGGGTCGGTAAGTATAACAAATAATATATAAAAAGGGCCTCTGAATTAAAAGGGTGACATGTGTATTTAGGTATACATGCCAAGCGAACAATAAATAAATAAAATACAAATCTCACACCGTACAGTAACGTTGTTTTCAAGCTAAGAATGTGGTGGATTTTACTATCGATCTACTACTATATAATACGAGATGCTGTAATGCAGTAAGAAATCAGTTTAATGAAAAATATACATAAACTCAAGTTACGGATAATTTTCAATACGCGTATTTGACAACTAGAATTAAACAAAGTGCACGTTACATGGGGAAAGGTAAGGAGGGCGTAGCGCTGGTTTATGTATTACCTACACACACGCACACACCCGCACAAACAGAAATTTAATGAATTATTTTCAAATTAACGTAAGTCTACACTAAAATCGTTACGCTTAACCTGGAGCTTTAAGCCTACTGATTTACGCCAATAAACTGCACCATGTCATTCATCCCACAATGGCGGCCACCCCTTAATAGGTGTCGATGGCCGCAAACGAGGTGATGCTGACACATCACGCGTTCGTCTGATCAACAGGGAAAACCGCTAGAGCTGCGGTAAACCAGCCAGTTTATCGCTTGCTGCTAATACAGGCTTGTGTCTCTGTTCTCTCTTCGCCTCTGTACCATCTTCCTTTATTTCTCTCCCAATCTCGCTTGCTCCTGCCGTTGCCATTCTTGCGATTGCCAGATCCATGCAAGTTCTCTGTGTGCCTGTATACATGTATGTAGGTACGTATGTATGTACGTGGATGGTCCAGGATAGCAGCGTGCGTTTTTGCAACGCCACCGGCCGTATCTATCTGGCGGTGGCTGCGGTGGTCCATTTTTATCAAAGTATTGTATATCATTCGTCGGCCAAGCCTATCTCGCAAGAGCAAAGCACCATTTCTACACGCGAGGCAGGCCAAAAAGGAAACGGGGAAGGAGAAAGACACTGGAAGCAGCGACTCTGGGCAAGAGCCAGAAAAGAAGAGAGAGCCAACGGGCAGAGACGGTAGACAAAGCGCGAACGAAGAGAAGTAAGGGCAAAGCAAAGGGAAGCCGCACAAACGAGAGCCACCGAAACGAAGAATTGAATCGGGGAAAAAGCCCAGAACACGAAATGATGCTGGCAAACCGTCTCAACGCTCTCTCACTACATTCATTCATCCATTCCCTCTTCGTCGTCCATCGGCTAGAGCCGTCCTTCTGGCCGAGCGGCCGGCCGTGTGTATGTAGAGTGGGCGGCGGGTCTGTATCTTCATGGACATTCAGTTTGGTCTGTCTATTGAATGGGCAAGATGAAAGCAACCTCATCAGATTCGCCCCTCTGGTCAATTCCAGTACACCATGTTGCTCGTTTGCGTTCGTTCGCGTCTGGCCTGGCCACTGGAACATCATCTTTGTCGCCGCTGCCGCAGCCGTCCCCGTCGTCAGCGTCGTCGTCGGCGGCGGCGGTCATGGTCGTTGTTTTCCCGTTTTCACCGCTTGGTTTCTCGGCGGCAAGGGCCGTTTTTGGCACACCCGTTCCTTCCTCCCACTGCTGCTGCTGCCGCTGCTTACTATTCCTGCTGCAGTCAGTATATAAGCGTTGCCTACTGTTACATGGAATTTCAGGACTTTTAGGATGGCCTGCCAGTTGCATTTACCCTTCCCTTCGCCTCTTCGCTCGCTTGCCTGCTTGCGAGTCCTGAAAGTCCTGGACGCTGTTTTAATATTTGAACATTATTCAAATGGCCCCAAAATCGTTGTCTTAATTGTCTAGGCTGTACGCATGTGTGCTGTGCGTTGTGCGCAAAAGTTTCAGGTTTCGGTCAGCGCGTACTCAGTAGTGTAGCTAGTGCTGATGTAAATCAATGCTGCTTCCTAGTAAGAACAAGTGGTAGCTACAGAATTCTGCCCGCTCTACAAGCCTCACTATGCAGCAGTTAAGGCCTATATGATGCTGCCCTTCCCGTCGTTCCTTCATACAAGTACGGAGTACTGTATTGCATGCTTATCATATATATGTATATATATATATATATATATATATATATATATATATATATATATATATATATATTTACCACTAGCATTTATTAAGAATACACCATGTCTATCAAGCGTACCGTTACACTTCTTACCTGGTTCTCCCGGATGATCTTATATCTTCGGCCACGGGACTGCAACAGGGTGATCCTCTGGCTCCTCCATTGTTTTGCCTGAGCGTTAAAGAGCAAGTTGACTCCCTTAACAGCTCACTAAACATTTGGTACCTTGATGATGGTGTACTAGGGGGAGACGCATCCATAGTTGCCGAAGATATTCGGCGCGTGCTCGAATTTCGCCAGATTTCGGGCTCGGAGCTGAATCCCGAGAAGTGCGAGATCTACGTTACGGGTAATAGTGCGCAGGCGCCTGACCTCCGTCCCCTCCAAGCTTTATTGCCGCGTTGTAAGATTACCCACGACTACGACCTGGAGCTTCTGGGAGTCCCCCTCCGACCACAAGGGCTCGCACGCGTTCTCAAAAAATGGCAAAACGTGTTCAAGAACGTCGCTAACAACCTCACCCCGCTCGGCGTTCATCGCGCTCTCTCTTTATATTCGTTCTCAGCCACTAGAGTCAACCACCTTCTTCGAGAAACTACTCTTACAGGGCGATTGGAGGACCTTCGTTCATTGAACGAGTTAACGCTAAACACCCTCGATTCCCTCCTTAATCTTTCGCTGGCACCCCCCGCTCGAAGGCAGGCGCAACTACCGATTTCCAAGGGAGGCCTGGGGATCCCGGATCCACTTATCTCGGCTGGCCCAGCTATAGTCTCCTCTCTGCTTTGATCTGAGAACAAGGTCATTGCACTTCTAGACGAAGCCGGCGCTGTTCAGTACAAGGACCTCACAAGACGCCTTCAAGAGGAGTTAAAGACAATATAATCCTCGGAGCCAACACGACTGGAGCCCGTTGTTGCACGCAAAATTATATTGTGGGGCGGACGCCATTGACGACGCCACAAAGGCTCGTCTTCGGGCGGTCGCCGCTAAGGGATCCGGGGCCTGGCTGCATGCGCTTCCAAGCGCCTCACTGGGTACCCTTTTGGACGACGAAACTACCCGAATTGGGGCAGGACTTTAGCTCCGCTGTGATCTTGTAACTTCTCACCAATGCAAGTGTGGTCAACCTGTTGACCAGTTAGCCCATCATGGGTTGTCGTGCGTCATGAGTGCAAGACGGCGTGCCAGACATGCCAGTATTAACGATACTTCTAGCCGAGCGCTCCGATCTTGCGGATTTCCCTGTATTCTGGAGTCCCAGGGTCTTTCCGCCGACGATGGCAAACACCCGGACGGGATGACTCTGACCCCCTTCAGCCGGGGCAGGATGCTTGTCTGGGACGCCACAGTTACCGACTCATTAGCACCTTTCGTCGGTGGCGGGGCGGCCTCAGCAGGTTACGCTGGTAATCTAGCCGAGACAAGGAAGCTCGCAAAATATGCTTCAATAGGGTACCCACATGAATTTCAACAACTAGCGTTTGAGACCGGCCCAGGCAACCTCACCCGCGAACTCCTCCACAGAGTCGGCAAGCAGCTAAACCTCGCAACCGGAGACAAGAGATATGCGGCTTTCTTGAGACAGCGCCTCGACCTCGACGTCCAACGCGGGAACGCGGCGTCCGTCCGCGGCACGCTGCTGAAGTGGTCCCAACCCACTCTATACGAGATAGAATAATGTTCCCAGTACACACGTTCTAAGAAGACAATTGTCGCTTTATCTGTTTTTTTCTTATTCGATATACTCCCCGAGAAGATCAATACACTTTTTCCATCTAGATTTCAGAGCATTTATACCTCTTAAGTAGAATTCCGCGTCTTTAGACTGAAAATAGGCATTGACAGCAGTCATTGCTGTAAACACGCTTTCCACCGAGACTATTCTTCAAATGTCCGAAGAGGAAATAATCAGAGAGGGCCAGGTCTGGAGAATAGGAAGCTTGTTCAATATGTTCGAACCTCAGTTGGGCCAGTTTTGTTAATGCTTGCCGCGACTTGTGTGCAGGAGCATTGTCCTGGTGAAATAGGGCAACCTTCTTCTGCAAAGCGGGCCGTTTCACGATGAGATCTTGCTTCAGGCAGTCCAACAATCTTGCATAATATTCTCCCGTGATCGTTTTACCGCTCTTAAGGTAGTCGACCAGAATTATTCCACGTTGGTCCCAAAAAACCGTAGCCATCATCTTTCCGGCCGATGCCGTTGTCCGCACCCTCTTCGGAGGTCCCTCACCAGGTGCACACCATTGGCGAGATGCTTCTTGGGTCTCGGCAGTGTAGTGATGGACCCAGTTTTTATCGACGGTTACGAATCTGCGCCAAAAATCCGACGGATTTTTCGACATCTTGGCCAAATTTCGCTGTGAAGCGGAAACACGCGCGTCTTTTTGGCCTTGGTTAAGCAAATGCGGCACCCATTTTGCTCTGAGCGTTTTCATCTTCAAGTTCTCGTGCAGGATGAAATGCACACTACCCAAACTGATCTGCAAGGCCACCGCTATCTTCCTAATGTTCACTCGCTTATCTGCGGCAACGATTTTCCGCACTTTTCCCACGTTTTCCTTATCAGTTGTCGTTTTTGGGCGTCCCGAACTTAGTTCATCCTCGGTGCTTCTGCGACCTATTTTTAACTCATAATTCCAGTTGGAAACAGTGGCAAAATATGGCGCAGAGTCACCGTACACCTCGTCTAACTCAGTTTTCACTTGGGTCGCATTCCAACCTTTGAAATAAAAATGCTTGATAACCACTCAAAACTCTTTTCTTCATTTTTCAAAATCACGCCAATACGTTGCACGGGAAAGCGATTAAACGAAATCGCAACGGCCAATCACCATCATATTTTGACTGCCAGCAGTCGAAAAGTTGCCGCTTCCAATAGCGGTGAAAGCGCGCCAAAATTCGAAGTCTGAAAAGCTCGTTTTAAGAACCTGTTGAACTACCTGTATATATATATATATATATATATATATATATATATATATATATATATATATATATATGTATGTCTTTCAGTCTATATATTTATCTCGCTATCACGTACGGAATGTTGAGCTGAGTTGGCGGCTCAAAACAATAACAAATCCGGTGCACTCAGTGACTGCAATACACGCATCTGACTTCAGACGCCATAAGGTGTGGAACTTCACGCGCCTAGCTAAACTTACACATCCCAACCCGACACCAGTCGAACTTGTAGCGCCCCCCCTCCCTAATAAGTTAACCGCTGCAACAGGAACAAGGCGAGACGTTGGAGACAGAAAATTATATTTTTCTTTAATTTCTACTTCCGTATGGATTGCGGCAAGCGTTAATTTGCTAGCTAGCTCTTTGTTTACCCGTTTTTTTGACTGTCCTGTTCTTTCTCCGCCCATATTGTTGAACGTGCGACCTGGGCCCGCCAAGAAGGAAGACCGTGTTGGTTCCGGAAAACTTCCTGAATCGCGGATGTGCCCGCAATGCGGTGGTGACTTATCCTGCTGACAGGAAGGCGGGTCTTGTGACGGCGTGGTCTAGGGGGTCTAGTTCGCTAGTCATGGTTGTCATCTACCAGGGTCGCCGGTTTGATCTCTATTGTTGATCGGATTCTCTTTGAGCGATGCTATTGAGAATATATGATGAAACACACTGAAAGCTGAGAGCAGCCACGCTGCCACAACGACTGTTGGGGATACCCTGTAAAGATATCTCCACGTGTCCGGCCCTTGGTGCACTGAAGATATCCCTCACGATGATTACAAGCGCAGGGGACGGATAATAGTATAGAATCAAAAACAACCTTATCTTGAGCTAACCACTGTGGCAGCAAGGGATCAGGTAATGCTCCCGGTTTCTTTAGGCGGCCTAGGTGTGCCACACGCGGTCATGACAGCAGGACCCGCAATCATGTCATCATTGACCCAGGCGGCGGGCAAGGTTAAGTAATTATTGGATAGTGATGGGTGGGATGCTTTTAACGTTGAACTTCAAGGGCAGACCGACGGATTGTTGTCGTTGTTTGATTCTTCTCCCGATGATGATAGGGCTAACCAGGGTAGTTGGACAGCCCCTCTACAAGAAAAGTGACCAGGGGCGCTGGTGCTTGGTTACACGCCTCACCCTGTCCGCGAATTAAGATTCTTTTAGACGACGAGACGACACGCAGGGCTGTAGCTTGGTGTTGACCTAGTCGTGCCCCAACGATGTCGTTGTGGTGATTTTGTGGACGCTTTGGCCCATGATGACCTGCCATGCCCCTTGAGTGCAGACTGATGAGCACGTCACTCCGCTTTATGTGGATGCCAACTTTAGTCAAGCACTGAGATCTGCCGGCTTTCATGTGTTCTGGAACCCTCAGGCCTATACAAGGTTGATGGAAAAGACCTGACGGTCTAACTCTACCACACTTTGGCCGCATGCTTGTTTGGGACGCAACTGTAAGCGACACTTCTAGATTGTTTAGGGAAAACATGGGTCGCTTTTGAAACAAATCTGTTGTCTCTTGCTAGTGCATTTATTAGCAGCATCCATTGTGCACGTAATTTAGACTCGCGCAAACTAATACGAGTTAACGCTGCTGGAAAGTACCGTGCAACTCTATATACCATTAAAGTTCTGCGACAAGAGGCGCAAATAAATGAAAATACCATATGTAATAATTTCGAAAGATAGATTACCAGTAATCACGAGGACCGCTGATCTTCCCTATAACACGTCTCTTCCCTAATTCGTCAACAGAGAACGGCGGAATGGGATGCCAATAGAGGTTATCTAATGGCATACACAAGAGACAGGATTTTTTCGCTGGCCTCGAAAGCCAAGGTCCCGTAGGTGCAGTTTTCGGCGCACGACCCAAACAACACGTCCTTTGGGTCGCTAAACCACATTGCATAACTCGCCGTAATAACGTTTTAAATAGCAGCCAATATTTGATCTACGCGACTTCTACAAGCCGTCTTCAGATCATGTCAAACGGCGGATCACGTCACGGCTGATCGCAGCCGTGACGAGGCGTAGCGCCGTGTGGTTCCGTAGGCCTCGGCAATCAAACCCAACAAATGCGATATGTTGTTTTTCTGCATTCGAACTACTAGAGTAGAAAACGCAGGTTCTCACGAAGAACGCGATGCGGCTATCCCTATTAATGTCACACTTGACATCGGTCGTATCTAGGTCGCGCGAGGCACGTCACACAGAAGCGTGCCGTTAACCAAGGAACTGTCTCTGTTTGTTCAATCCAGTACTGCATGTTGCTGGATTGATTCTGAGCCTTCCTTGCGTGAGGCCCTAGTTGTGGCTGCTGGCATTGTCAGACAGACAGTCATATAGGCAAAAGACAAATCGACCCAGCAAATAGATTAGCAAGAGACGTTAACCCATGGTTTACGATGGTAGGATAGTCGGCCGACGATCTTCTTACACCACGACGTGACAACGGATGGCGGGATACGTAGCATCAAACAGAATTCGATGCTCCGCGTAACAACGATGAACAAACCCTCTATTGCTATTCCTCTACTTCCGCCTACGCCGTACTACAACTTCCGCCACTTCTTCCGCTTCTATCTACGTCCAGCTTCCAGAGAATAAAATAATCGAATTGTTTTCTCTCCACCTCCTCCGAGAAAATTAAAGTTTCTGTTAGCTCAGTGCTAGGCATAGCTGATATGACTGTCGATTGCATAAACTCTACCTCACGCTCGATCTGCTAGAGACACAGTTTAGTGATTCGTCTGACTATGTTGTTTCTTTTGCCTCATCTTGGCCCACAACCAGCAATACAGATGTATATCCTCACAAGTCCTTGTGTAGTGAGTTAAGCATATATAACTGTAATCCTACAATTGAATTATATATATATATATATATATAACGCACATGAACAATATGACAATGAAAAAACACGGTGTCACCTACATCTATTTGCGCATCTGGTCAGACATGATCCAAAGTGCAGGTCTGCCGACGTAAGCTAGGCTAGCATAGCTAAGCAAAATATAGCGCGCTTTATTAGACGAACAACAATCTAGTATATCGCGAAGACTCAAAAACCGCACGCGTAACCCGGAAGCAGAGCTCACTGATGCGCTTCTGGTTGCTTTTTCATCAGAGGTCAATTTACATTTGCGCATTTTTCCGTCTTGGGCAATCTACTTTTTTGTTGTTAGCTGGAAGAACAATGCACAACGTCCAGACAAACCAGGCTTTTTGTCGTGCCGACTTCATTAACGACGTGCCCGCAGCTCCGCGCTTCGTTAAACAACTAGCAGCAGTTGTTTACTTTGATCCGCCCAGGAAAAGACGCCACATATATATATATATATATATATATATATATAGAGACGGGCTCAACAAACTCAAAAACCTTGACCGAACCAATTAGGCTCCGGAAGTCCCAATGATGTTGAAACAGCATCTTATGTGACGCGTTTATCAATGCTTCTATACACAAAGTAAATGTTAAATCGAATTGAATTAAATCACATGCTTAATAAGGTACACGAAATGGTTTAAAAACTAGCTTAATGCTAGCAAGCAAATTTTCCGTAGCTATACGTGAGATCCACGGTCATTATTTCTAACCGATGGAAACATCAGGTCACGTAGCTGATCAGCAGGGAAAGCTTCTTGGTTCACTTCTGTTGTGCCTTAAATATAGAACTAAATCGAGGAGTCAATTCAGTTACTCCCGAATCTATAGTGCCAGGACAATTAAACAATAAAACATCGTCTGTTTAGTGAATGTGATCTTAGATGTGTCTTGGAGTTTCAACAGTTTTGCGGTCTATCACTAGGTCCGGCAAAATCGTTACTTACACAAAGATAAATCTATCCGCGGTTGCTAGTCTCTTTTCCGGCTTTAAGGGAATTAGTCCAGACCGGTCGCCCCTCATAGGTTGCCAAATTAATGGTACTGTCTCACTTATCCAGCACAGAAAGTAAAAAAGCGAAGAAAAAAAATTAATACGCATAATGGGTTGAAAATGCCCTTAGGCATCTGGGTAACGGTAATTTTAGTTAGTTGCCTAAATGTTGACATTTCTCACATCAGGTGGACGCACGCCACCTTTAGTTAGACTAGCGCCGGATCGCATTCTACCACGGATCTACTCAAAAATTTAAAACAAAAAAAAGAGAATCCTGAGATAGAGAAAGAAAAAAAAGAGAGAAATCTGAGATATGCGCACTCTTTTTTTATAACAGTTCGGCAAAACCTAAATAGAGGCAATGGGACTTCTATAAAAAGACAAATATTGCACAAGTATATACGAGTATTTGCATAATCACTGGTTGTTACGTCGTATGGCTCTGTACATTAATAAAAAAACAGAGATATACGAACGAACAGAGTTTTGTTGTTGTCGCCGTTAACTTAATCATTGTTATTGTGAAACATCAACAGTTGTGTGGAAGGACACCTGTACGACAACCATATGACTGCTCATAGAAAAGAGGCCGCTTGTGGCCGAAAGCTGTCAATGTCATAGAAGCTGCCTCTGTTTGCAGTTACGGTTTCTGCTGTCAAAATCCAGAAATGAGCACGCCCTGCTGTTTAGCAATGCAGCTGCAGTCAAGATAAATCGTGCTCCGAGATCAACTCAAGAATGACATGACGGCAAGGCCGAACGTGCTTTCTCTACCGCCAGAAGTGCCCGCCGCTAGAACAGAACAAACTGAACGAGCTTCATGGGGGAAATTTCAGACGACCTTGTGCTGCCGCACACGACGCCAAACGGATAGCATCTTTCAGACTGATTGAAATCGTTCGCTAGAGATATAAACGCGATTAAGAGCAATAAGCAATTTGTTTTGTGTCACCCTCACCTAGGAGCGTCCTCTACTTGTCTGTATTTTATCAGTAACTGTTGCTTACTGCGCTATTGCGAAATGTCTGTCGTAACCAGATTGCCAACGTTGCATTAAGCTCGCTGCCGGGTGACACGAATTACGACATTAATTTACGATTTATTGAGCTCATTTACGATTCATTGAGCTCTCTGGATCGTGGCTATTGCTCTTGGCTAAGTATCGATGTGATGGATAGCGCGTGGTAGAAGGCGTGGATGTCTAAATAAATCACATTTTTACACAAAAGAAATCTATTCTGACGACGATGCCAAAAAAAAAAGAGAGCAAAAAACCGGGCTAACAAGGATAACTTTTCAAAAAGCATGCAGTTTTGTAATTGCTGTCGATTCAAGAGCCATGAATTTTTCCTATTCCTGTTCGGCAGTGAAAGTAAGTTTTAATCACTAAATGACATGTTCGGGTAAAATCAAATAACTAAACTATAACGTTTTGTATGCCAACGGGTTTAAATTATACTTGCATCTTAGACTTGCCGCATGTTATTCTTGATTTATTGCCATCATTTCATAATAATATCCCACAAACCTCGTTGCATGCGTTGGTTCAGAATTAGAATGATGAGCTTTACATTTAATGGAGGACTCGACTGAAGACGAGCATGTGTTGCCAGCAAGGATCGCCGGCTACTCTCATCGGTATTTTTGGGCAAATCAATTCCTCCCAGAAGTATATCAATTCGACGGCGCTGTGTGTGTTTTAAAATCAATCAAAATTGACACCTACGAAAGTGCATTAGCGTGAAATTATGATTTTTGGTTAGCACGGATTAGACGCACCTGCATTGTCAAGCCCGGTGCCGTGGTGCATTCGTCTGCGCCTCGCAACTGGAGGAGACACATAGGTGCGCGGGTTTGAGCCCCACCGTTGCACATTTGTATTTATGGGGGCTTCCGTCCATAAAGCAATGCGAAACGCAGTCCTGTGGACGTTAAATCGTCGGCGGCGACACTTTGGGCACTCTACATTCGTATCACAACGAAATAGTTCCATTGCGTTTACAATCAATACTTTAATTTTCTAAATAAACCACAGGCAGTACTCGACTTTCGACGGCAAATTCCGATATATGACTGTCTTTCATATATTGTAATACACATTTGCAAGTCGAGCAGATCAAATATATGACGGACAAACACGTCCCATGCATCCGTTGATTCTCTCCTGATTTGTGGAGAGCATAAGGATAATTTTTATGAATCATTGTTATGATAAATTAGTTCTAATCTACAGTAACGTTTCTCATGCACAACGTCATGGTCGAACCAAGTCCACGGGGCCCTACACGATTGCCCGAGCGGTCCTTACGCTAAGAAAACCGTGGTTTATGTCTACATATAATGGGGATAATAGAGTGGTGTGATTCCATACAAGCCCCTGCAGAGCAAGGAAACAATCAACAAAGACACGTACGGTGAGACGGTTGATTGTAAGGAGCAATCCTTTTTAAAGGGATTTAAGCGAATACGTTAGAAATAGTGGTGTAAATAAAATTGGCTTACTTGACGTCATATATATAATCATTTCTGAGTTTGTTTTGAGAATCCAAACGAGCGTTGTTCTTTTTTTTAAGCCTAAGGTCAACTATCCTAGTTCATGCCGTGCTCTGGCTATTGTGGTACGTACACATGGCCATGCTCTTTGGCCTGCTATCTACCCACTCGATTCCGATCATACTCTTTGCTACTTCGAAAGGAAGCTTGTGTTTGATCACATTAGTTCGATATAGTTCCCCTTCGTTTGTATTCTTACCCCCATATGTCTCTAGCCGATACATCTTTTTTCTGCCTGCGTAGGCCGGTATCTATCCGCGATGCCACTTTCCGCATCCGCGTTGCGTCTGCTATCGCTTCCCACGGGTTCCGTCTCTGTTGTCCCCGCTTACCTTTGTTTCGTCGCCTCACCTGCCTGTCAGGTTGGCTTTATTTCTCTATACGACTCTACGTTCGTCCGCATCCCCTTGTCGGTAAGTCGGGACGGACCTTTGCCGCCCTCTTCTTGCAAGATCTCTGAAACGGCAAATGTTAGCATTGCCCACCCTCTATGTCTAGTATTGTATGTGTCTTCTCACTACTCCTGCTGCTACGACAACGATGACCATGTCTACAACAACTACCAATATTGCGACTCCCATCCGACTAGCACCCGCTGGCCTGCCTAATACTATTGCTACTACAATTGTACAGGCTGTAGTTACCGCGGCTGCCGCCGGCGTTCGTTGTTAGCTTAACACGACTGAATCCCTCCCCGCTAGGTTGTTGGTCGGACGCTCAGTAGATACCCCTTTGCCCCCCTAAGGCCTGTCCGCCTATCCCCCTCCCTATGCCAGCCCGACCAACCGCTTGCCCTCCTGCGAAATAGCTGCGAGCATGCCGCACCCCAGTCACACGACCCAGCCTAGTAGTCCGCCCTAGTGACACTAATCCTGCCGCAGTGGCGGATGACACGTTAAGCCTCTCCTCAACAACGACGACGGTCACGATCGGGGGCGATACAAGGCTGTTGGTCTGCACTGGACTGTGGGAAAACCCGCGGTGGCGCCACTGCTGTCAATCTGGCCGATCCGGAGGAACCATAGACCCATTGGTCAGCTTGGACAGGAGGTCAGTTGTTGTTGCTGCTGCTGTCGTTGTTGTTGTTGCTGTTGTTGTTGTGGGTTGCTCGTTTGCTGGCTCACCATTCACTCACACTATTTCTCACTCATCCACGAACCCATCGAAGGCACGAAGCCACATACCATTGATGACCCCTACCACGACGTCGAAGACGACGATGTCTACTGTTGTCGTGCTGATGATATTGATGGTGCAGCGGTGGTGAAAATCCAACACGTCAACACGCCACATAGGCGCTGACCTCCCATCTCTCGAGGCCTCGTTTGCACACGCTGCGGCACGCAAAGGCTGACTGGGCTCTGCAACGCCCTGGATTCGTTCAGCCCCGCTCTACCTTTCAGCAGGGGCCGGAGTGGGACTGGCTGAAGAAACAAGGTCATCAACAATATCTTTTCATTCCTGCTGTCTCCACCCCCGTTACCCCTTTTGGCGATCTATGTGGTGCTGCCCTTGTGTGTGTTTCTCTCGAAGTTATCCTCTGACACACGGCCAATCTCATTCGCCACTCACCTTATACCCTTTTGCATCCCGCTTTATTCTCTCTCTCTCTCTATCTCTCTGCTGCTCGCGCTCTTCTTCACCCCGGACGGCAAGACAAGTCGGCATCTGTCAGAAGTCGTATTTGGCCGTGAAGTGCCAAACAAAGCTAATATAAGCTCTCTTTGGCTGCTACGGTCGCGCAACGGCGGGACGCTTCAAGGGGTTTACCGGGCCTCGTGCGGCCAGAGGTAGTTCTAGTAACTACCCCAACAAAAGCTTAGTCATGAATTTTAGACTACCAATTACGGTTTGGCGGCGTCGTTACGAATGTCGTCGTCACAATCTCGTCACATTTGTCATTAGTGTCAGTCGATTTTTCTCGAAAACAATAGAATAAGAGCGCACTTAATAAGCAACTGCTATGCATACGAGGCTTTTGCTGGGTGGTCGTGCACGCATGCAGGCCTACCTATTGATTTTATAAAATATGGAACTGTTTGCAGGGGATGCTTGCAGGCGACCGTCGATTATAAAAAAAATATAAAAATATATAAAAATCCACTTAGTACAAATATACCAAATTGCGTAAAAATTATTAATCTGGCCCTCAAATAAGTAACTACTTAATGTAGTACCCCCGGGGTTCATACGCATACCGGAAATGATCTAACTGCGGTTGTAAAGGAGCGTGTAGGTTAAGTTACGAATAACAAAATTGTTCCAGACAAGCTTTTTGTTCTGGGCATGCGCTTTGAAGATACATTTGTGTTTAGAAGGAAACAAAATTTAACATTTAATCCAAAGACGAGTGCAATCATAGTGTTCTCAACCAACGACTTAAGAACGTCAGTCCCCCTAGAAGAGCTCTACGGGACAGTCCTTACCAGCAGAACGTACACACAAATATTTCGGCATCGGGATGTCAGGCTCAGGTATCCAGGGCTTGACGAACGAGACGAATCGTATCGCCTGTTGCGTCAGTGAGAGACCGCCGCTCTAAATATCGACGCTTTGTTCCGCCGCCATCCTCCGGACGATCTAGGCGAGGCCAACTACCAGTGCTCCTTCAGCGATGTTCGCGCTGGCCGGCCTGGCAGATCTGGCAGCGTTGTTTGAACGGCTACTGAACAAGCATGTTGTCTGATCCTGCTACTGCTGCTGCCTCTGCCGCCGCTGTTTCTACATCGTATTGCCTGCCACTGTGGCTGCAGAAGATTCTTTAGTATCGCCCACGGCTAACTTTGTTTTGTTTAGCATAGCTAGAGTCCTGACGGCTTCGGTCCCGGCCCCGGTCGCGGTCGAAGTGGTGCCTTGCTGTGAAGAGTGAGCATAGGTAGGTGTGACCGTGAGAAGACGGCCAAGACAAACGGGGCCCAACCCGAACTCGAAAACGAGCTAGACGATAAAGAAGAACGAAGAGAAGAAAGAAGAAAAAAGAGAGCGGCAAAAAGAAGCAGTACGGAAAAAGGAAGAAGGGCAAGAGCAAGAAACACAACTAGAGAAGACGCTCGTGTTGCGAATAGGCTTGCGAATAGAGAGAATGGGCTTCCTTACCACCATCAGCGGCAGCAGCAGCACTCACAGCGAGCTGGATGGAAGCAGACAGAGAGATGGGCGAGAACTACAACACCTAGGCGCACCCCCTACGGCAGCAGCAGCCCCAAATCCCCATCAACATCGGTAGCAGTAAACTCGTTGCTATGCTGCTCACATCGTCTGGTGGCGAGTTTTCGTTTGCAATGCTAACTATTTGCCTTTGCTGCTACGCCTGCTACAACAACAACAACCAGCATTGCTAATACGACTACTACAACAACAACTACTACTACTACTGATGTCCGTCGCCAGAACTCAGCGCCCACTGCTGTAGTACACAGACAGGCGCACGCTACATTCATCTTTCCGTCCGTCCACCACCAACATACAAAAGAGTAGACGCATACCTACAGAGATACATACATCAATATATCCATCCATATAAACATATATGTTTACATATATACATACGTATATATGTATATGTATGTACGTATATATATATATATATATATATATATCCATATATCACATCTATAGATCTCGTACAGTGCACACGTTTGCGCTACCGACCAGTCGAATAACAAAGGATCGCTTACCGGTACTCGACGGACCACGGCGCAGTAATGCAAACAGTTACGAGGTCGGCCTTTGACCGACGAATGGCTGCTTACTATACCTAGGCCACGCGTGTCTCTGCTGTTCTGCTGTCATTGTCGAGGTCGTTGCTGTCGACTAGCAACAACATAAACAGCAAAGACAACTATAACAATCACAACAACATTAACAACAACAACAAACATTTTCAAGTTGACGACGTTGTGGCGAGATTGTCAAGAACAGTAATAGGAACAATCTCAACAACAAGAGCGAGAAGGGGAGTGTATTTTCTGAGAAAGCGGTGCAAACCAAATTGTACGGCCTTGGCCACTGTTTGACTAAATGCGCACACAAAAGAAAACGAAATATATTGCGATCTCCGAAGAGGTTTAACTCGAATTTGTCAAAATAAAATAAACAAAGCGCATTACTTATAGTTACGGCTAGGATCGAGTCAGTGCTAGAGAGCGCCGCCTATGAATTCTTGACCCGTGTAAACGAGTTGATGGAATGCCATGCACTCACTTACATTGGTCAAGAATGCCAGTTTGCACCCCACAAGACAGGGACTATGTACCTACCAGGCCAAAAGATGACCAGAGCGATAAGACTCGTAATGGCGGGCCACCCGATAACAATCAGAAAGGAGGTGCAGTACCTCGAGGTCATCCTCGATACAAAACTTACGGGATCAGCGAATGTTAAGTATGTGACTGATAAAATCAAAGGGTTCCTCCGAACCTAGCGTGTATTCCGCTAAGGGCCGGTGTAGTGTTGGAAGCCGATCCAACGGCGCTGTATGCGGCCGCTGGCTGGGCGGCATGGCGATGCAGATGGCAAACGATAGAGGAGTATCAAGATCAGCCCAATGGACGCTGGCGGTCAGAGTAAGCCACGCATACCGAACAGTTTTAGCGAAGCCCTCTTGGTCTTAGCCAAGATGCTACCATAGGACCTGCTTGCAGAAGAGAAGCAAGCGCTTTTTAGAAGGAGAGTTGGACCTGACCATGGCCAGAAGTGCCACCATTGCGACCTGGCAGAGTGAGTCGGCGGAGGTAAGACCCGGAACTTTCATGGGGAGCTGGACCAAGAGTCGGATACCAGAAATCGGAGTGTGGTATAAATGCCAAATGGCGAGCTATTCTACTGTACGACGGAAGTGCTGACCGGAGACGGTCAACTCCAAAGCTAGATGATAAGGATTAAGCCGGACGACGTAGAACACACCGTTCTGCGCTGCAGGGCTCTCAGGGCAACACAGGATGCAGGTTCCATCGCTATGAAGGGCCTCTTTACGATCAGAGAAGTCCTCGACTACATGGTGATGTCGGTGGAGGTGTGGAAGCAAAGTGACGAGAAGGCGGCGAACTGGTTGAAGGGAGATTCAAGGGGACCCTGCGAAAAGCCAAGAGGAAGAGAGAGAGATTTGAGCGCTACAATGGTTGACACGAGCCCAGGGGAAGGGAGACGAGAAGAGCAAGCAGCCGGGTTCTAGAGGTCTCAACGCACCCAGTCAGGCCGGTTAAACTTGGCATTGCTCTCGCTCATCTAGGCTAACCACATGGTGATGCATGGAGGATGGGGGAGAGCAAAAGAAACGTTGACGGCGGACCGTGCGGGGACGCCTCTCCCGTGATTTCGAAGTAATGCCGAAGCAATACCGAGCCTGGGGGGTGGGGAGGAATACGGTTATAGCGGGATTGTGATTTCCACACTTGTCACGCTAGCTGCTCGTGACGTATGTGCATCAGCATTTCCGAAACCTCCAAATTGAAGGTAAAGCCTTCCTTTGAAAACTGGCATTATTGCCCCAAAAACAAAATCTGCTAGAGGTACACGGTGTGTATGGCGAGTTTAAAAAATAATAATATCGTAGTAAAGCATGGTATTAAATTGTCCAGCATCTGGTGGACAATTCAATACCATGCTTTACTACGATATTATTGCTGGACGTTCACGTAGCTGGTAATTGGGATCTCTATATACACTGACTGTTAATATGGCAGAGTTGTCTCCAGTAACTGTCACTTTCTCTTAACTCTTGTGTTGCACAGCACCTATTCAGTTAGTTGTAATATTTTCTCAAACTGATTCAGACTTTCCGCACAGTTGTCGGCTTGCGATAGTTAGCTTCTTCGCATTACATGGCAATGTACCGAGCCATAACCTCGGAGCCTGGAAACCAGCCGGTTATTCCTGCAGACTGCTTTAGGCGTTGGTGGGCATTAGTCCTTTTTTAACGTCAGCGAACTCACGGTAGTATTATATAGTGCCCACTGCAGCGGTGTTGTTTTCTACACAGTTGCTGCGCCGTATGCCTGTTATGTAGCCAACATATGTATATACAAAGTGAGTGGTCGCGACGCCTTGGTATTATTACAGTTACCAGATGCCAGTCTTCCCTGCTATTGTTTCAGTGTCTTGGGCCAGTTGCAATTGTCCTATTGTCAGTGCTTTGTCGTACGTTTAGGGTCGATCAACCCTTCATCCAAATGTGTATGAATACTGAGCAGGTCCGAAACTTCATATCATCGCTGTTACTCCAGATTGATTCAGACAAATTCCCGGCACGGCACTTCTGTAACGCAGTGAGCTGGAAAGTCATGAAAATTCGATATGTTGTTATGTCTTCCGTTAACGCTTTTTCGTGAAAAATCGTAATTTTTCTTCATTACGACCAAAAATGTATGTCCAAAAGACCAGTCTCGCGCAATAGCAAATTTAATTTCCACCATTTTCGTATCAAAGTGATGGTGCTGCGTTACGTACTTGTCAAGTAACTAAGCTTTTTCGATAGCCATATCGAAAGCGAACCCATGCATGCTTGCATAGGGTGTATGAGAAAGTTAGGTACATATTTTGAGGATTGGTAGAATTTGACAAGAGAATAATTTTTCCTAGTGAAAGGAGGGGGCGGAAACGTTTTGGTAACATTTTACGGTTCTGAACGTGAAAACTTGCATGTAAAACATAACAACTATGACTGTCGAAAAAGCTTAGTTACTTCACAACTATGTAACGCAGCACCATCATTTTGGTACAAAACTGGTGGGTATTAAATTTGCTATTGCGCGCGAGTAGTCTCTTGGGCGTACATTTTTAGCCGTGATGGATGATTTTTTACGATTTTTCATGAAAAAGCGTTAACGTAACATATCGACTTTTTACGACTTTCCTTAATCTGGTTATTCGCTTTTCGCTACGCAAGCTAGTGAAGCGTCTCCCGTTGTGCAGAATTTTCCTTCGAATACGCCGGTATACTCGATTCCTTCATGCGTTGACTAGTTCTCACGCAAAAGTAGATTTCGCACAACTATGTAGACGAAAAAGGCAGAAAAACTAATTTTATAAACTTCACTCTTTCTCCTAAACAAGACGTTTTTGCGTCCTCCATCCATTGGGAAAAATTATATTCTTGCCGAGTTCTACCAAACCTCGAAACAAGTGCGTAACTATATGAATGACCCTGTATATATATATACCTCCTCGGGCCTCGGATTTAATGGTAATCATAATAATAATTTCAACCCTAGCCGGCCCTGCCATAGTCTTATCGATGCATAGCGCAGAAAACAGGACAATCTCCTTTCTAGGTACAGCGGGAGTCGGCCAGTTGAGAAACCGCTTAGCCCACCTTCAGGAGACTCGGTAGACCTGTCATCATACTATCCTAGCGTGGCTGGTGTGCCCATGTGCACGACGAGGTTCAACAGCGTCTTTTCAATGAAGCTGCCGACAACACGACCAGAGCTAGCCTAAACGCCGTGCCCGCCATGCCAGATGCCTGCTTATACGCGCTTCCCAGTGCCCCTATATATACCCTTTTTCATGACGAGACGACTCGCATAGCAGTAAGTCTACGACTTGAAGCACACCTAGTTAAAGCCCCTATTAATGTGTCTTTCAGCAGAGTCTTTAGGTCATGCGGTCCTAGGTCGTGCCCCTAGAACCATCCGGCGTCTGTGCGGAGGATGACAAGCGTCCAGGCGACATTTACGTGCTTTGAGCGTGACAAAATGCTCGTCTGGGATGCAACCGATACCAACTCACTAGCCCCTTCTATGGTCGGCGACGGCACATCTGAAGCTGGCTATGCGGTCTATCTTGCGAAAACTAGTGAGGTAAGAAAATACTCATCAATCGGGTATCCCCACAATTTTAGCCTTCCCGCCTTCGAAAGCCTGGGTGCCTCTGGCGTTCGGACTCAGCAGCTGATCCGCAAAGTCGGCACTTGCTAAACCTGTTATCCGACAGGAGATCGTCGGCCTTCTTTAAACTACGTCTGGATCTTGACATACAACCTAGAAACGCCGCCTCCGTTCGTGGCACACTTTTGAAGTAGTGTTCGCCTGGCCTAGACGAAACGGACACGTGATAGTCACCATGCACGCCCGCTAGGCACATCGCCTTAGACAGTCTTTTATGATATATATATACCAACGTACGCAAAGGAAATGTATTATTTAATTTAATTATACTACAGGTAGTTCAATAAGTTCTTAGAATGAAAACCGAGAATTTTCCAAATCATGTTTTTAAATTTTTCTTATTCGATATACTCCCCGAGAAGCTCAATACACTTTTCCCACCGAGATTTCAGAGCTTTCATACCTCTTGAGTAGAATTCCGCGTCGTTAGACTGAAAATAGGCATTGACAGCAGCCTTAACCTCTTCATTGCTGGAAAAACGCTTTCCACCGAGACTATTCTTCAAATGTCCGAAGAGGAAATAATCAGAGGGGGCCAGGTCTGCAGAATAGGAGGGTTGTTCAATAAGTTCGAACCTCAGTTGGGCCAGTTTTGCCGATGCTTGCCGGGACTTGTGTGCAGGAGCATTGCCCTGGTGAAACGGGACAACCTTCTTCTGCAAAGCGGGCCGTTTCACGATGAGTTCTTGCTAACGGCAGTCCAACAGTCTTGCATAATATTCTCCTGTGATCGTTTTACAGCTCTCAAGGTAGTCGACCAGTATTATTCTACGTTGGTCTTAAAAAACTGTAGCCATCACCTTTCCGGTCAATGCCGTTGTCCGCACCCTCTTTGGAGGTCCTTCATCAGGTGCACACCATTGGCAAGAGGCTTCTTGGGTCTCGGGAGTGTAGTGATGAACCCGGCTTTCATCGACGGTCATGAATCTGCACCAAAAATCCGACAGATTGTTCGACATCTTGGCCAAATTTCGCTGTAAAGCCAAAACAGGCGCGTCTTTTTGGCCTTGGTTGAGCAAATGCGGCAGCCATTTTGCTCTAAGCTCTTTCATCTTCAAGTTTTCGTGTAGGATAAAATGCACACTGCCTAAACTAATCCTTAATGCCTCCGCTATTTCCTTAATGTTCATTCGCTTATCTGTGCCAAGAATTTTTCGCACTTTCTCTACGTTTTTCTCATCAGTTGCCGTTTTTTGGCCTCCTGGACGTAGTTCATCCTCGGTGCTCCTGCGACCTCTTTTTAACACATTAATCCAGTTGGAAACAGTGGCAAAACATGGCGCAGAGTCACTGTACGTCTCGTCTAACTCAATTTTTACTTGGGTCGCATTCCAACATTTGAAATAAAAATGCTTGATAACCACTCGAAACTCTGTTTTCTCCATTTTTAAAAATCACGCCGATACGTTGCACGGGAAAAGCTATCAAACGAAATCGCAACGGCCAATCACCATAATATATTGAGGGCTAGCAGTCGAAAAGTTGCAGTTCCTATTAGCGGTGAAAGCGTGCCAAAATTCGAATTCTAAAAAGCTCATTCTAAGAACTTATTGAACTACCTGTATTTAATATATATATATATATATATATATATATACCGAGAGAGGGGAAAATAACGAAAAAAAGAGATCCTGTAGTCGAGACGCAGACGTGGTGACTGCAGGCGGCCGGACAGGCCTCCAGCAAAACAAGCTGAGCTGCAATCAACAGTGTACGAGTTGGTTGGCCAGGAGGACTTCGTAACTCTAAACGACACGGTACGTCCCTAGCGCTAGTCAGGTAATGCAGAAGTTCCAGCCGCACATTTACGCCGACAGGCCAAACGACGACATGGAGCTGTTACTGCCTCCGCAACCGCTACGTTAGCGGAGAGCAGGCGGACACGTCTAGGGTAGGGCTATTCGCGTTGCCGCCTACAACAGACGCCTACGCTAGGCATCACAAAAGCAGACACACAATTATGTAAAGTACATCCGAAATATATATATATATATATGCATATATATATATATATATATATATATATATATATATATATATATATATATATATATATATATGCATATATATATATATATATATGCATATATATATATATATATATATATATATATATATATATATATATATATATACCGATATTATCTCGATGATGGCTACGGCACGATTTCTTGCATTTAAATGATAGAGCGCTCTGTAGTAGCGCATAAACCGTTTACCAGAATTGAGTTCGTTAAATAGCAAATCGTCTTGAAATCTTCTTGAATTGCAGTAGATCCCTTACTGAGCTTAGTAGCCGTAATAAGAGTACGATTAGCAGTAGCCGTGCATTGTATTATAAATCACTTACTTGACGTGCTAGCATTGCTAGCACTATATGGTAAGTACGGCGTCATTACAAACACTGACTTGTGTGACGCTGTGTTCAGTGTGGCGGAGCATATGCCACTCGTAACAGGGATGACGAAATCGCCTTTGCTTAGCAAGCTTCTATCCCAGTGTTTGCGTCTTCAGCAAAAAAAGCTGTGTGCGGACGTGTAGAGTGAAAAATATGTGAACCTTAACGTCTGATTGCTTTATTTCACGTCAGGCTGGCTAAGCAGGTCTCATAGTTATTCACTTGCTACTAGAGGCAAGGATTACCGGGTGCATAGGGTCTCCGGTAGAAGCGGAAGATTTGTCCTAGCAAATCGGCGTATTATTGTTCTTCAATAGCAAATGGCTCCTGTTTGTCGATGAGCTCTCCGCGCAAACATTTTCCGCTTAATCTGGCGTGCTAGTTCGTAGAAATGTCATTTAGCCTCAAATTATTCTGTTCTCAACTTCACAGATAATTCGGCTTAATTGTAAGGGCATACACGTTTAACGTGGAGTCGAGCAAATTCACAATTGTGGACTGGCCTAGGGTTGCATCGGTGTCCACAATATTCCACCGATTCCCTCCTGAACGAGTCTAGGTGCAGACTGTACATCATAGCTTTTGCACGAAGAATAATCTCGGCGAACAAATGCTTCCGAACGACTGTGCGTTACACGTTTCTTGACGCCGTCTCTGGGGTCGGCACGTTGGCTCTGACCGAGAATCCAGTCCCGGTTCGTCCGGCATTGTCTCGAAGATGGCTACTGCGTTTCCTTGCTGGTCGTTTTCGCGCATTCAGATAATAGAACCCTCTGTAGTAGCTGTAGCATCAACCATACACCAGAACGGTCAAATCGTGATTCAGCTTTCACAGGCGTCGCACGGTGTAGACAGAGTGGCTAAGTGGTGCTTTACAATCGCCTCCTCAGCTCAAGTTTCTACGCGACTAGAGGCAAACCGCTAGGCTCAGTGCTATTCCTTCATCTCCATTGGCAGCAATTATGGGAACTCGCTACACATGCATAAGCGCGGTAATGCCTTAAGGTTTGGGCAAGCCGTTAGCGTGAAGTGCTACTTCTGTATGAGGTTACATCAGCATATATTTATTACAATCAGGCAATACGCAGAACAGAAGCAGTCGAGTACATGGTGTGGTGGAAAAATAGACAGAAGTACTCGAATCTGGAAGTTGTTTGTTTTATCTCTCAACGAGTGTCCCTGGAAACCTTGTCTATTTTACGGTTTTGCCGACAAAAACCCTTCTCAATGGGTTTTGACCAGGTCCAACTGGAGCAGCCTGAAATTGAAGTGCAGGATGCTATTTGAGCACTGAACTTCCATGGTGGTAACGCGCTGCATTGCAATTTCTACACTCATGTCGCGGAATGGGAACTGCCTAGTAGTATGAATAGCTCTCTTAGTTGATATACATATATAACACAAGCATGCATAAAGCATACCCATGTTTTGGTTTAACAAGCTACCTGTTCCATATATTTATTTAATATAAAATCACCTTTATTCTTACATAAAATTTTATCTTAGGTGGATCAAAGAGTTTGTGGCATGGAATACAAGCAATAGAGGGACAAGGACTACGTACGTGCTATTTTTCAGTATTGTTCCCTCGAAGCTCAACACATCTTGTCCAACGATGCTCAATCGTTTTTATACCACGAAATTATTCAGAATCTTTAGACCTAAAATACTTGTCTACGGTGCATATCACATTACTGTTGCTCTTTTTCTTGCTGTATAGTTTGTTGTTACATTTAGATAAACATATTGAGCATAAAGGTATGTCCTTACAAGATGGAGCTGATGACTAGGGCAATGACTAGCAATCTCTAGGGAGGAATAACAGTACGTAATACGAGGCCTCATGCATGGCTTATGCTACTCAGTTTTGCTACGTGAGCTAAAAGCCCAAAAATAACAAAATTGTTTACACTTCGGTTTGCGTAAAGGTAGAATACTTCCGAGGGTCATTAGGGCGGTCATTGCTTCTCAATTAGTAACAAATTTATTCCACTATCGTACAAAGTATCAGGCTTACAAAGCACAGCGACCTAGAAAAAAAGATAGGCGAATAACAACAAAACACTGCGTTGCACCTCTAAAGAGGGAAAAAAAACGTCACCTACACATTCAGAAGGTCCGGCCTTTAAGGCTGCTCTCTTGCATGAGTACGGCGCGTCCGAAATAGCTTGTGCAGCGGCAATCTGCTGCTACCTTCGACCTCCGAGATTAAAGCATCTCTTTGAACCCTTTTCTCTAGATCTCACCTAATGACGCAATAAAGCCAACGCTGGCGTCTTTATTGCCCCTTGCACTTAGTCTCGACTAGAAGAGGCTCGACATGAAAGGACTTGCCGGGGCTTGTCTCGTTCGTCGGACGGGAAAGCCCAAAAAACGGAGCAACTATGAACCTACTTCGAAGGCGGGTTTCAGCGTCTATTAATTTCCGTCCTAGGCCTGAAGGCAAATCTGGTTTGAGCCGGGACTACCACCACCACCACCCCGTTGAAGTGGGTGGCCGAAAAGGCCAGCGAAAGGGACAACGGCTAACTGTGGACAACCTCTACTTGTTGATGAGGAAATTTATCCTACGTTCTAGCTGGCAGATCTTTAGAAGAGGTATTGAGCGAGACCGAGAAAGAGGTCAACAAAAGCGGTCGAGCGGTGTCGGCGAACAAGCAAGTGAGCATTAATAAAACGTTTTTTTTTGTGTTAAAAAACAAGTGTGGAACTCTTAAGAGCAGAAAAAAATCTTTGTATTCGTTCAAGTGAAGTATGTTTCTTGGTATACTGTACACAGTCAACGCGTTAGCTTATTTTTTTTTAACGCTCTGACAACCACCTTTTAGACGCTCGTAATGGGCTGAGTTGCCTGTGGCACGATATCGTCTAAATGCATCTATCGTCATCGCGTTCTCGTACTGGAATTATATAAGCTTTCTTCAGCAGAGGTATGTAGCAGCAAGGCAATGACAACCACGTCCAACAAATTCAACCAGCACGGCCAGGGCTCGAACTAGCGATGGTTTGCTAAAAGTGGTTGCCATGGCAACGCCCCGTTTCGAACGGTGCGTTAGCCGCCTAAGCAACCGCCACTGCTATATTTGCACTATAATGTCATCATAGTTGTATATATATATATATGCGTTCGAGTTTGGCCGCATTTCGCGCTTCGTTCGCGTCATATATACATATATATTGGGTTGGACACATAACTAAAATTGTTCAATTCATTTAATTAGTGCATACATAATATACATTCATTTAAAAAGTACACTTCATTGTTAGCTACAATTATCCTGCATATTTGGAACAGAATAACGATTTCCAAGGCAAATAATTCTCCACACGTGTTTTTACTGCTTCTGGTAAAGTAAATTGCTTTCCCTTGTAGTTAGTTCTAAGGGATATCTGAATAGATGGTGTCTAATAAAATTTAAAAATAAATTTAAGACGGTTATATATTATAAATTCAAATTGTAACAATCACAAGGTTCGCGCGTTCGGAACCGAAGGAAACTCTCGTAATGCTAGCCACGCTACCAGTGGTTCTAGTTAAGCGGCGGCATTAGAAATTGAATAGCAATTTCTCTACGGCTACCAACAGGCTTCAGATTCCCTTACCGGCACACCCGTGCCGCCAACAGATGATAGTCCCACGGTGCAATGTTTGCTGAGTGCGGTGGACGCAACAAAATTTCATATCCGAACCTTGCTGTCTTTCGAAGGCTAGATAAACTCACATGCGGATTTACGTTGTTGCACGATGTCGTAATTACGAGGCTGTGTCTCTTCCAGAAAAGAAAACGAATCAAAAGCTTGGTCGAGCTCATTACAGTAGACACCCGTGTCTATCTTTTGGTCACTAGGAAAAGACTCGTGGTGGACGATGCCATGCTTATCCCATCAACATCTTGCGCGAATGGGTTCGTCTCTTGGTGGTCTTCTGCGAAGTTTGGCCTAGGGCGCATCAGGACCCTTCACGTTTTAAATTGTCTTAAATACCCATTTTTAAAAGACAAAAATGGCACGTTTTTCGTCACAGGTAACAATTCGATCCTGGAACGAACATTCGTTGTCACTGACCAGCCAAAAAGAGCACTTGCTAGACGCTCTATTTTATTTTGCTCGCTCAAATCATGAGGTACCCATTGTATCAGCTTTGACATAAAATTGTGGGCGCGAAGGCGAGCGATGATGGCTGTGTGGTACCCCCCCCCCCCCGGGTTAGTCACTTGGGGTTCTTTTTTGTTCCATAGTTTTGCGCAGCGGTCTCCCCCGAGGTTAGCCCTTTACAAAACGGGGTTTATCTAGAAGGCTTAAGGTCCCAAACGGAACGAGTAAGCCAATTTTCTGTGATTCGCAGGATCCTTACAACACAAATTGTGTGAATTGTGTGTCCACGAGAGGTACGGACCTCTGTGGAACACAGTGTTTGATAGTCCTGGCACCTTACGACTAGTTGTTGTCCCGTGTTTAAAGAGAACAACCACCTTGCATTTTCGAACACACGATATCAGACAAAAAAAAACTTTTTTTTATTGCTACAGAGTGTATCAAAAACGACGCCATGCCAACTTCGGTCGTGCATAGTCTTGGCTTTGTTTGCAATACATACAACAGTATAAACATGCCTAACTGTTTATGATGCCTATGATGTGCCTCCACACAGAACAGAACAACGTGGTGAACGCACTAAGCCCATATCTAAGAGCAGAATCCCTAGAAACAGCTCGTCGAAGGATTACGACGAACAAAATCAAGGGGCAGAACGTAGGACAGAAGAGGATTCATGCAGGCTAGAATGGTATAATAGATATAATAAATATCTCAATAGTTGCCTGAATGTGTTTCTTGGACGTGACAAAAAACAGAGGCGTTCTGGTCAGTGTCGGCTATTCTAGATCGTCGGGCGGGCGCTAATGTGTCTGTCTGCCTTGCGTACAAGCACCACGCGTACAGGACGTGATGGTGGGGTAGGAAAAGATTACACACATCTGAAAGTTGCCGCCAGTCAGGACGTTGGTCCTCAGCAACCGCGCCAAAAACAGTCATCTTTGCAACTCGCCAGTCGCGCAAGTAGATTTTCTACACACAGAAACGCATACAATTGAATATATTAAAAAAAACTGTTCTCAATTGTAGGGAGTAACAAAGACTTTTGTTTTTTTTTCAAGAAATTGACGCCCGCGCTGGCTAGTACACGATAGCCGAGGGCGTACGTGTCAGAGACGGTGACGTCCTATGCCAGCGGCTGATTATGGTCCCAGTCTCGGCTGGTAAGGCCATCCAGTCGACGCCTGTCGTTTCTCTGCAGTCCACTAGGCTCCAGCGTGACGCGGTAATCGACTAACCTATAATAATATCAATACTTACGAGTGTAGGGCGTGTGCACGTTTGGGTCCCACAACTGTAAGGAAATACTAAGAAGTTAAAAAAGTACTAATGTTTTTGAACAAGGGTTTGTTAATATTATGTGCATGTATCACATATAAATAGTAATCAAGATGATAGTAATATAATAATTATAATAATAATCAAAATGTATATAGTAATTTATTTGATTAGATAACAAACGTTTTTAAAATAATGATAATTCTATGTCAATAATAAAAAGAATACGCGGAAATTACATAGTTGTGCATTACTTTTGACGAGTAATGTCGGCATAGTAAACGACCCTAATCTCCGACAATAACATATTCGTAGAATAACCGAAAGCCTAGCTAAAGCAGATAAGTCAAATACTGATATGTCGCAAAAAAACGCCTACTTATATTAGCCTACTTCAATTCCCAACCGCAGTATTCTGCATTCCGCGCCAGAAGGAACGCGGCCGAACCCTTACATCGGTACTTCGCGAGAACCTGAACCGATTCCGAGCGGGAAATGGCCCTGAAACTATCCCCATTGCCTCAGCGTCAACTACTCGACTAAGCAGCGCGTCTTTCAAGGGCTTTTCCTTGGCTCGCGTAGTTCAAGGAAAGCTCGCCTTTGGCGACGTTTCCTCTGCGGCGAGGGCTCTTCTGTCCACCGACACAGTGGCCCCATACTCCGACGAAACGAGGCTGGCGCTGATAGACAAACATCCCCCATGTCCACGTAACTTTTCCCTTGCACCGCCTCCCGTGTCCGCCGGTCAGTCCCACGAGGTCACTGTGTCTGCGATAGATGTTATTAACGCCATCAGAAGCTTCGCCAACAGCTCGGGCGGGGGTCCCGACGGCCTGCGACCACGCCATCTGAAAGATCTCATCGGCAGGGATGGCGAGGAGAACCAACTCGTCCTTAGCCTAGTGCGCTTCGTCAATCTCGCTGTAAACGGAAAGCTCCCAGATTTCGTGCTCCCCGTCTTCTATGGTGCCTCGCTCATGGCCTTGCGCAAAAAAGACGGCGGCATTAGACCAATTGCCGTCGGGCTGACACTGCGTCGGGTAATCGGGAAAATCATCACCAGGAAGAGCATGCCGGACATTATCGGATTAGTCTCTCCGCATCAACTGGGCTGCGGAATCAGGGGAGGCGCGGAAGCGGCCGTGCACGCAAAAAGAGCATTCATCAACCGCAAAAAGAGTGTCCCAGGCAAGGTAATCGTCAAACTCGACTTTAAAAACGCCTTCAACTCGCTAAGACGTGATCACTTGCTCAAGGCGGTTCGCTCCCTCCTTCCCCGACTATACCCGCTAGTACACCAGATGTACAGGTTTCCAAGCAAGCTGATTTGGCAAGGAGAGTTTATCGAGTCCTGTTCCGGTGTTCAACAGGGGGACCCTTGTGGCCCCGCCCTATTTTGCGTCGCTATTCACGAGCTTCAATCGCGTCTGTCTTCCGAACTCCGACCATGGTTTCTAGACGACGGCACCCTCGCCGGTGACACTCTTACGGTGCTGAGAGACTTAGCGCTGGTAAAGGAATTTAAGGCCGTCTCAGGGCTCACACTTAATGACTCCAAATGTGAAGTATTTTTTCCTTTCCATGAAGACCCCCACCTTCAGTTCCGCATTCCAAGAGGTGCGCAATCTTCTGCCAGCAGCCAGGTTAATACCCGTTAACGAGATGGAGCTCTTAGAAGCCCCAATTCTCGACGACTCCGTAGATATTTCTTTATCTAAAAAGGGCTCTGATCTCGTCCGCTGGTGTTCCAGACTGCGACTCTTGGACGCTCACCCAGCGCTTTATATGCTACGCGTTAGCTTGTCAACCCCGAGGCTGATGTACCTTTTCCGCTGCTCACGGGCTTACACCAATCCGGACTTGCTTCACTCGATCGACGAGACATTGCGAAATACTCTCCAAGGTATTTTGAACGTTCAGCTCAGGCAATCGTCTTGGGTACAGGCTTCACTCCCGACGTCCTCGGGTGGCTTGGGAATCCGTATGGCCTCGCAAGTCGCTATTTCTGCCTACCTTGAGTCCCTAAAAGCCACCGAGACTCTGGTACAAGGGATCGCACCACCGAATGCTTACCCAAGTTTCAGCGACCAGATTGAACAAGCTTGCCGCGACTACGAGAATAAATGGGGTCAGCTTCCTGAGAGCACATCGCAATTGTCTTTGGACTCGCAGGTTATCAAGGCGATTCAAGAGCAACTGTTCACTCAGGCGAGTAACACCAATGAGCGGGCACGACTGAGAGCCGCGATAGATCCATGGAGCGGCAAATGGCTTCAGGCCATTCCCTCACCGCAGCTGGGGACGATGCTGGACAGTACCACACTCCGCATCGCCTCCGGTCTGCGTTTGGGGGAATTAGTCTGCTTTGCTCATAATTGCGTTCTATGCGACCTCCCGGTGTCTTCCACCGGCGAGCATGCTCTAGCCTGCCAAAGGAGCGCCGGCAGGTTCTCGAGGCACTCGGCTCTGAATGACGTAATTCACTGGGCATTGCAGACAGCCCACATCCCTGCTGTTAAAGAGCCTGTTGGATTGTCGTCAAACAGCCAACTGCGGCCGGATGGTCTGTCTTTAGTTCCATGGAGCGAAGGCCGATGCCTCGTCTACGACGTCACCGTGTCGTGTACGCTGGCTGCATCCTACGTTCGTCACACGAGCCGGGAGGTCGGAGCAGCCGCCCGCCTCGCCGAAGACCGCAAGCTAGCCAAATACCGTGAACTGGAACAGAACTTCATCGTCCAACCGGTCGCTTTCCAAACACTGGGGCCAACGGGAGAAATTACAAAGGGTTTCCTTGCGGAGTTGGGATCCAGAGTCGCGGTGGCAACCGGCGATAGGAGAGCATGGCAGTTTTTGCTGCAAAGGATATCGGTTGAAATACAGCGTGGCAACGCAGCGTCGATCATAGGTTCATTGCCGACAGGCAAGGGACTCACTTTTTTGCCGTAGCCAAAGCGGCGTCAGAATTTCACATGTAACCAAATAATAATAAAAGAATAAATTTGTCTATAGAGTTAAAAACATATTAGTCTATATGAAATAGTGTTTTTTCAGATGAAACACTGCGTTAACTCCAAGAAACATTTTCGCATTCCACAAAAGCTATTACGGGCTGGCAGTCAGGCCTGTATGAGTGTGTTATTATCCTACCGCTGTGAGGGGACCACTCCCTGTACAATCTACCAGGCTGTCTGGTAAACTATATTTTCCTAGGCATCGGTAAATACCTCTGAAACTGTTTATACGAATAGGTTAAAAAAAATGTTCGTTGCATGTGAAGCAAATTCTGACCTAACTAGAGACACGAGTCAAGCATGCTCGCAGGAAGGCATACATGGTGCTATATAATAAGCGTGTATTTTGTTATCGCATAAAAATTGAGTTTTTTTTCAATTACAATACCCGTCTGCTGGTATGTAGCAGTTATTGGTTATACAAAGTAAGTGGTAGGCACCGTGCCAAGTGACCCTATAAACCACGATGTGGTAGGTTTGATTTGCTAACGTTTAGTGCTCAGTGTTAAACGATATACAGTCAATATATTTTTCAACAACAAAGTGTAGGTTTTTCCTCCTTTGAATTCTAACTATACAGATTGTACCCAGATATACAAGTATTACGTTATACAGGCATGTGATATAGTGCATAAGCACAGATGTAATACTGCCGCTCGAAAAACATCAAAAATGACGTTTTACCTCATTTAATGTAACTTATAATACCAATTCTACCAGATCAGCCAAACCTACTACGTTAGCCATGTTTTGCAACGTCTGCCGCGGACTACTATTGTGACTAAGAACTACATTTCAACAATTCGAGACGAACAACAGATGCTCTACAATTTTCAGTGGTGATGATAAGCACCAAAAACAAGATAGAGTCCAATGGCTTTTTAGAAGCACAATCAGGAATACCGAAATCAAACGATGGAAGAGAACAGCAAGGCGTGAAGTTCAAGAGATTGTTAGAAGGTTATGGCTTCGTTAACCCCAAGAGACTAGACAGCTAGGCACTCTAATAAACGACAAAGACTGGACCATATTTTTTTAGCACTGATTAGCAGTAAATACGAGTCCATTATACGGATAGATTATGATGATTTTCTGCGAGGCAGATGAAGCCTTAGGTGACGCCGCGCAATACATAGATGAGACATTTTGGAACAGCCAGTACTTGTCAGTGTCCCCCGCTGTTGTTTGAGACAACTTATGGGATGCTTTACTATGTGAGAATATATGCATATCAATCGTAGCACTTCATTATATGAATATATCCATCTTCATTAAACCATCGTCGTACATACACACACGTGGCGACACCGTAAGCACGTTTTTATTTGTAACGGTCGTTACCGGACCAAGCAGAGCATCTTTTCTGTGTTAATGATCTTACAATTAAGGCTAAATCCATAACGCGTCTATAGTTCTATCTACATGTAGGGAATGGATACGTGAAAAAGACAAAATTACCTAACTAGACAATTCTTAACTATACTCTTCTTATTCGCAATAAGAGTAGTCCTGCGCTTCAGTCGTGGAAAATGGTGCACCATCGGCGACCTAAGTGCACAAATAAATACCTGGAAGACGGGCAATGGTAGTACTAGACGAAGCAATAAGTTGACTTAAAAACCTACTTACAAAGCTACGAGCATTTCCATAACGCCAGTGGCCTGGCCCCGACCATCACCGTCTTTATTCGGGCACGTGTCATCTGACTACAAACTGTGCAAGAAGTCAACAAAGCTAAGAAACCATATTTCACACCTCCCGCAAAACGTCTCGACAATAGCCTGGTACTGCAGCTTTACAGCGAGCACATCTAACTCAACGACGATTAATACGGACCGTTATGCCTTCCAGAGAACGGTTATTGAAAAGTGCACTGCTTACTGGGAAGAATGTAATATAAACTTCGTCTCCAATCATTTTATCAATGGACCCGCCTTCAGACTCGACCAGCGTAGAGCCGCTGCGTAAACAAGTGGCCCGCTACTGTGCAGAATAGCTTGTCATATAGACGACTAAAATGTTATATACAGCCTGTATCAGCTTTTCAAAGCAGCAGTTCTTGAAAGGACCCTGTCTCAACATAGATGACTGTGTATGTAAGCTTTGCAAACATTGTAGAACGGTGAAAGCCGGTAGAATAATATGCTCCATCATACTGCTCTGAGCTAGATACTCAGCAGCAGCCACGCGAGACACGGTGTTTATACGTGCCTACCTGTATCTAGTTTTGTAGTAATCTATTTGTACGATTATATAAGGAATACATATGTAGGTCGCAAAGTTTTCCCTTGGTAAGCCGTACTACTAATCAGAATCCACAAAGCTTGTGCTAGATTTATATAAATGTGTGCGCGGAATTTTACCAAGCTTCCATATGGCTTGACCAGATTATCCTCGGCTACTTACGCAATGTACTTGCTACCTTGCGTTTATGTCTAAAGCTAAGTTCTAGCAGATTTTTGCGGAGATCCTTTCGCAGGGCGGGCATTTGGTCAAAATGGCTAGTAGCAGTAGTATAAGAAAATGTTTCACTAAAAAGAATCATTGACGCTCCGAAATTCAACTCGAAATTGACTAAGCTAAACCAGCAAAGGTCGAAATAATTAAAGAAGTTGATAAGCCAGGTACTATGTTGTTCTTGCTGAAGAAGAGAGAGCGAGAGAGAGAAAGCGATAATGAGAGCGAGAACGAGAAAAGAGAGAGAGAGAAAGAGATGGAGCTCGTTGCATTATAATTGTCGTTGTAGGTAATCCCGTAATCACTGTTGCGTTTGTTAGCTCAGCAACTGAGTATCATCATTGTGGCGTGTCTCTCCAGAGTAAATTGGTTAAGAGGAGAAAGACTAAACGGAGAGATGAAGCGCACATCCCATGCTTCTTTGTCTTGCTCTGCTTCTATCTACCTCGACGGGCAGGACCAGAAGCGTTTAGTGTTCTGCCACCCCCATAAGCCACACACCACCACGACAACTACAGCCACAACTACCACACCTACAGGGCAAGGCCACATATAAGCACTGTTCCACGACTGTACGACACAATGACACAGACAGCAAAATGCAACAAACGCGCCTGCGGGGCAAGGGTTCTCTTGTCACTTCTTCTGCCGTATAATTTGGCCACATCTCTATGTGCTCAATGGTCAAACGCCAGTCACAGTCGCAGCTCTCCAGAGCTCCGATTCGTGACAGCCGGGCCCACGAAAGACAAGCGACTATGCAGCTGCATAAACGTGCGTGTTACGCTAATTATGGTGTCCGTTGCCGTCGTGTATGTCGCTGTTATGTAGTCGGTCGACGATTGAAGCGCCCTACGACTTCTACGTCTATGGTTCATTAATCAGTCGGTTTCGGCTAATCAAAAGCTAATGACCAGAGCCCCAGGCTGATCTCAGTGGGGGCAGTCGCCGTCGTAGGCGTAATAGTAGAAGTAGTCTGTCGTAATATAATGATGTGAATTGCGAGAGAAATTCCGAGGGAAGAGAAATAGCAGCAGACACTGGGAGATAGATGAATAGAGGGGGAGAAAAAAAAAAAAGAGAGAGAGAGAGAGAGAGAGAGCAAGGAACCGTGACGGATAGTGAAAGAAGCCACGACTGAAATACAAGACCACGGCACGTTTTAGGTGCAGCAGTTCAACTGCTTTTGTTGCTCTGGCGGCCCTGGTTAACTGAGTGATCTGCACACGATAATTTACGTTAGCCAAAAGCTGTCTTGTTACGCGCTGAGCTCAGCCCTAATAATAGCGAGGCTGATCGGGCGGCGAATCCAGCCGGGGACCCCAGCGGCGAAAGTGCGACGAGCTCGTTCTTCTTGGCCGTCCGGCGCAGGAGAAATTGGTAGGAAAAAGCCAAGAGCAGGATAATTTATGGTATGGGTATGGGCAAAGAGCAGCAGCAGCGGCGGCGGCAGCAGCAGCCCTATCAGTACCACCAGAAGCAGCAGCAGCAGCAGCGAACACTCGCTATTTGGCTGGTGGAAGGAAACTGTTCCTTGGAAGCAGCAGAGGCAAAAGAAATAGAGAAGGGCGGATAATTCCCTATATATATATATATATATATATATATATATATATATATATATTATATAGGGAAAGAGAGGGAGAGAGAGAGAGAGAGGAGTTGAATAGAAACAAGCGGAAGACAGGGAACGGGAGGGGTTGTGGGGCTACAAGTAGGAAAAGCGAACCAGTGTCCAAAAGGCAATGTGGAACGTCGACAACTATCATGTTGTTAGCGTGACGTGATGTGGCGTGCCATGGACGAAGGGCCATTGGACGCTGGCCATGGCTGGGAACGAGAGATTCGACTCGAGAAGGGGTGGTAAGGAAGACCGCAGGCGAAAAGAAGGCCGACAAGGACAAAGACGACCGCCTCTATCCACCGACTGGTCAGATGGAGAGTGGACATCTATCCGGACGGAAGATGGACGGAACGACATCAGATCGGGCTCGGCCTCGGCTGGAAAACGACTTGGCTACTACTGGCACTCGTTCGGCTCGCTTCGTGCACTCGTCAGAAAGTCTCTCTTTTTTCCTTTCTGCTTCTTATGCTCTCTCTGTATATATATATATATATATATATATATATATATATATATATATATATATATATATATATATATATATATATATATATATATATACATGTATATATACATACTCTGTCTTTTGGCTCGTTCTTGATCGCAAATCGCAGTCAGTCATTGGTGGCGAGGGGGTGCGTGGGTATCACGATGTAGCCTAGTAGTACGGGTCTCAACCTTATTAAGATGGAAACGGTGATGATGATGATGATAATACGAGGAGCAGCCGCAACAGAATGACTAGTAGCTGTCGAAGAATGGGCAGAACAAGCGGGAACATATCTACGTAGATAGACAGATAGATGGTTACATACGTATATATATATATATATATATATATATATATATATATATATACTGTAACATATGCCCCCGTAAGTAATAGACGTGAATGGACACGCATCCACCCACGTGCACAGCCAGGGCAGAAGGGCCCCCACACTCAGAGGAATATGAGATACGAGAGAGGGACTTACAGAATAAGTTTAGACGAAACACCAAAGTGAACAAGGGGACTAATCTTACAGACAACGACCTCTTAGCAAGAGGAGGAGTTATTCAACGAGGTCACGGCAAACGGCCGCGCAGTGTGAACGATGTTGTGCTGCTGAGCGGACACCGCAGCTTAGATAATATCGACCACTTAAACGAACGCCCTACACGAAGACTGACAATGCGTTAAACGTATATAAGCCTATTCAACAGAACTGCGATTTAACGACGAGTTATTTCTCCGGAAAGAAATGCAATACTATTAAAAATAGAACTAAAAGAAAAATACAACATACACAATAACAGTGCCGTACGTTTCAAACTGCACATTTTATAAGAGCAGAAGCCTATAAATAGCCATCGTGAAACAATTCATACATAAGTGTCACGTGCTTATACGAGCCTCATAAAGCTCTTTTTGTGAGTCATTCAGAAAAAAAGTTTAAAAGCTTTTTTAGATAGCGAACAATGAGATGCAAAGTAGTGAGACAAAGAATTCAAAGGTACAGAAGCCATTACAGGGGGTTGTTGCACGCTTTGATGACCTATCAGAGATCGAAATAGGTGGAAACAAAATATTTGTTAGAATGATTTCTTGCGAGATCTTGAAAGCTAACATAGCAGCCTGGAGCATGCAAATTCTATCAATTTTAAGTAGGTTATAGAAAATGTAAAGGTTATGGAGCGAGTCCCTGTGCCTCTTGATAAAAATAGCTCTAAGTGCATTGTTCTGTATTATTCTAGCTCTAGCGGGTCCAGTCATGGCCACTACCTCAGATAAGAATCCCACAGCACCGCACTAATAGAAACAACTCGTGGGAACTTCAAGCGACGCAGCGCAGAGGTCATTGCCCAGCATTTTAGTAAGATATATTCCAAATAGGTGCAATAATATGATCTTCTGGAAATCGAGAAAACGTTATTTGATGATTTGAAACTGTACGGACCTTCCAACACCGCTAGCGAAAGGCAAGTACTACAGAGTTCGATTGAGGCGGTTTCTAAGTGGTGTGTGGATAATGAAATGCTTATATCAGTGCCGAAATGTGCTGTATTGTGTTTAAAAGAAGCCCATAGCTACATGCTACATGGGGAGGCTATCCCTATTTTAAATTGTATTAGGAACCTAGGTGTTGCAGCGACACCGCAACTGGATTTTAGCTCAATGTGCCCAGCCTTAACTGCTAGTTATCGAGATAGTTGAAAGCTGCCGCCTTGTCAAGGAAAGCGATAAGGGAAAGCTTACTCTCTTCAACAGAATTGTTCACCCGCTGCGGTAGGTGACCCAGTGCTAGATTCGTCGTCCGGCCCCTACGCAACCCGATCTGGTTTGCCAAAAATAAATCAATGATAAACTCTAAGTGTCAATCTAGTGGTACCAAATACCATCTTCGTTGAGCTATGCTTGCTGCCAATAGATGATACGCCATGCCGCTAAGAGTCAGCGACCATGCTGCCACAGATACTGTTGACGAAACCCTAGATATCTCAACATGTTCGCTTAAGATACAGTTTTAAGTATCCCTTCTATAAAAGGCTAACGTTTTTATTTCTTTTTTCAGGAGAGTTCTGAATATCAAGGGAATAAGAAAGCCATTTAGAGTTTGCTGCAGAGTTACGCGCTTCTTTCTTTTTGAATAATGGAAACATCGCTGTGGCTTTCAACGTTAGTGGGAACATTCTGGTCGCCAATAAACCGTTCTAGATACTAGCTAGATATCCTGCTATAGACATAGCTGCTAGCTTCAACAAATCTGCAGGTACTCCTTCCTGTCTGGACGTTGTTGCAAAATTGTTGAATGCGATCCATCCAAATCCCATGAGGCCGAGACTTCAGTTTTTGCCACGGGAGACCAAGAACGATGAAAATAGAAGCACTAGTGAGTGAAAATAATCCGTTATTTATCTCTAGCGTCTCGCCCAGTTAAATTCATATATCACTGTTCATCCTGAGATGTTTGAGCGTGGTCAAACGTACTACGTTTGCCTAGCGCATTAAAGCTTTAGCTCACCTGCTATATTCTTCGGGTCTTCGAACGCTACTTCTAATTCAACTTTACAAACCGGAAACGTGGTCAAAACTCCTGTCATATATATGGAGAAAGGCTTTCCTAAATGCACCAAATGCCAAAGTAACATTATCTGTAGCATATACAGCCAACCAAGAAGGTTTAGTAATATTGTTCTGGACTTGGTTAATACTGGCCGTATTGTGCGTTCTACGAGGCACGGAACTCGTTGCATCTGATGTTTCAGCAGCTACAGCGTTGTCTACAAACTATATAATGAGTAGTAGAGAATGGTTGGAGGTTGCAACAAGGTTGCACGAACCGCGGACCGGATAGCGATGAATTTCACGCAGTTTAAAACTCTCGTTTGATCTATGCATGAACTCGACGATGGGCTGGCTATGTGGTCTATAACAAGGGACAATTCCCTAGCGGAGAAGATCGACAGATATTCGTTGGCTGGCGACACCCATAAGAGGCTGACACATTAGCTGGCCGCTGCTTTTGCGCATACTAGATTTAAAATGTGTTTTTGTGACGAGATGATGTTTCAGCCACGAGTCCCTTTAGTTGTTGAGAACCAGAGCTAAGTGGCTTACCTCTGGGCAGTAAGTAGCATAGTCTCAGTACGACAGTTAGCAGAAATATGACCTAACTTCGAACAATTGCAGCAGAGGACTGAAGCTCCCGCGTACATAATAATAATAATTGTATGCGTTATACAAGCTAGGAGCGCATCGACCGGTCAACAATCCACATAAACGGCAGCACCAACTCTCTCAGTGGGCATCTATGCCGTTCCATTCTGTCCCATTTTCCATCGTGACACATTTTCAGAGTGCGTCACAATGAAGGTCTCTCTTTGAGCAGACAGGATATTTTCGTCAGTGCAAACGTCAAGCATCAGCAGCAGCAGCAGCAGCAACAGCAGTATATGAATACAGTTATCTAGCCCGGTGGCGTGGTGCATTCGCCTGGAATGAAAAGAACAGCGTTAATATGAGGCTGTCTTACAAACCAAGATGATGAAAATACGGTGCTGTAACTAAAGGATTACTGTATATTACAGCGGGTATCGAAAATCCGGTGCAATCAGTATGCCATGTGCTATATACATCAACGACAATCCAGTAGTAGTAGTACAATTAGAGCGCAGAAAGTGATTCGACGATGTTCATAGCTGGGGTTTTTTTTGTGCAAAGCTTTGTACGTGCCTAGCGCGCATGTTTCACTGGCAGCTAACAATGTCTCGTGTGGGATTTACAAAGTCTCCAACCCGTGTTCCTACTGCCCCGCACCCCACAGCTCCTCCCCCCCCCCCCCGGGCTCGGAACAGCTGGCCTAATGATAGCTTACTATGTCTCCTTTTGCAACGGCTGGTGCTGCTGCTGCTCAATGGCGGTGCCATTTCTAATTATGCTCTGTGATGATCGGTAATCACCATCCTAATTTTACATGATCCTCTCATGCCCACTGGCCGGGTCATAGTGAGAGCAGAAACCAGGACAGCGACGGCTACGACTAATTTGGTGGTGTTCTTTGAAATAAAGGACCCTAGGAGGCAATCTATATATATATATATATATATATATATATAGGAAAGAGGGAGAAAGAAATAATAAAACAAGAAGTGAACGAGAAGAAGTAGAACATCAAAAATGAGGATGAGCGAGCAAAAGAAAAAGGATGACAACAAGAAGCTGAGATGCGGCACGACTCTGTACCCTCCCTCCCCCGCTCGTCCGCCGTGTGAAAGAGGGGCTCGTTTTGCTTTGGGGAGCCAACCGAAAAGAACGACTCCTTATCAGGACTACGGACAGGACTACCACTATCAGACCGACCGGCGGGCAGACAGATTCGGCAGCCTTTGGCTGATGTGTCTCTGCACAACGGCAGGAGATGGCTGGCTTGCTGACGCTATGTGAGTGCGCCTGTAGCAATGGACAGAATGAGTAGAAGAAAGCCAGGATGGAAGCGGTAGTGATAGTGGTGGTAGGACATTATTTGGCTCGTGAGTCGTAGCTCCGGACAGAGCGTGATGTACGCTGTCGCGTTTGTCGGCCGCGTTCGACCTGATTAGCCCATCGTAGAAGTAGAAGTCGTCGTCGTCGTTGTCGTCGTAGTATTAGTAGTAGTAGTGTAGTAGTAGTACTGGAAGGGGGTAGTGGTAGTGGTGCAACCGAGGGAATATGTCATCTGTCCCAGGCCGATGCTTTGGTTCCGACGCGTCGGATCGGTGATAAGGTCGGGGTGCCGTCGCCAGAGACGAACGGAACCCCCAGCGCAAGGCGGCAGAGGCAGCAAAAGCGAAAAGTAGTAGACGTATGCTGAAAGAGGGGAACGACAACGACGACGACACCACTGGGCACCATACGACGTCGGTCTTGGTCAATCCTGGTCCATTTGTTCGGTGCTTTCTTTTTTCGTTGTTACTTAGTTGGTCGTGGATCGAGAGATTTGTATTCGTTGGGTTCGGACTGTGTCGGCCGTGCTTCGTTTAGACACGTGTACACGTGTGTGTTGGGTTAGAGTAAAGGATCTGCAAAACACAAATTAGTTGTTGACTTGACAGTGTAATCTGTCGCGTGATCCTGTAGGGTAGAACAAATCGAATGCAATTCAAGGTTGTTGGTTTATTGACTGCGCGTTCATGCAATCCAAGGTAATTGGAACTGCGTTTTCACAACTTACTTTTGATAAGCTCTCGTAAAATAATAGGTCAAAGAAGTGTCTCAGTTCACACATTGACACACATAGCCACACAGTTTATATGCTTACTCGAGTTTACACATTTAAACCATGTCAAATATTTTCACATGTATACATTTACATATCTGCTTTAACGCACCTTGGTCACACCTTGGTCGCGGATTCCGTCACGGAACAAGGGAAGGAAGTTCTAAATAGACGCACATAGTAATACATTTTATCTATCGAAAGCCATTCGTATGCGGCAAACAGATTAGCTACAGAATCTCTGCGACTTCTGCCGAACGTTGCTCTGACTAGCATCGTTCCAGATGAATTTGTCTTGACAAGAGATTCCTATACTGATTCTCCCCCCCCCGAACGAAGCAAACCATTACATAATACAGGCATGAAGCAACATCTTATAGATGAGAAGAAAAGCTGCTGGAACCTGGAACACCAATCTATCCAGGCCTTTCTAACGCCGCAATGATAGAATAGCATTTAGGAGCTAGAGCAGCCAGATGACACTACCATTTCAAGGTCTAATGCTGGTTTAGACCTGTATATTTGGCCATCTGAGACAAAGCGAGCTTTGCCCCATAAAGTGTTACCGACTGCATACCGACGCTGCTCTGGGGTATATGAAACAACACCAGATCGCTCTTGCTGGCGTTAGCAACAGGGCCAACAACTTGGATGGTCTTGGTAGCCTCTTCTACACAGACAAGGGCAGAACGGACACCCGCCGTCAAACTTGGTCAACTCAAGACAAAATAGCACTGAGATCTCGCTCGCGCACGCGAACGTCGCCTTACCGATGTTATTCGCCAGGATCCTCTGCGGATGGAATTCATAAAATGATTAAACATGTAAAACTTAAGTTCCGATCCTTAAGGTGGGCCGATGTTGACTTCTTCCCACATGGATTCAACATGACCAACATTCACCGCCCGTCTTCTTCCAGGTAGGCATGACCTGAACCGATCAATTGTCATCGGTTTACATCCGACACGCGCTATCGTTTGAAGGAAGAATGAAGTGCGCAAACAATTGAAAGTAGCCGCAACGCCTAGGAAGACTAGGAGACAGACCTGCTTGTTGTCTGTTGTCTTGTGGATCACATACTAAAGGTGTGCCAGCGTCAATTTCCTAAAACTGAACTGGCTAGGCGAAAATAAAACTACGTGATTCAAGTATCTGTCGAGCTCAAATCGAAAGCTTCACAAGAAAACTTTGGTTCGGTATTATGCTCTTCTTTATTTTTGAATGCAGGAACCATTTTTGCATCCTTAAATCAAGTTGGAACCAGTATTAATGGATATGTTGACAATACTGGCGAGCGGGCGAGCAATTGCCACGGCACTCATGTTTAATATATTTATGAGAACATTCGTAGCTTCACAGCCCCTGTCCGCTTGCGTTTTTGAGGAACGAATCGAAGTTCAAATGCACTGACGTCACCTAATCTGAACGATGCATACTTCGTCCGTTAGATCAATGCTAACTCAGCTCGGCGGCTACGGTGCTTGACCCAATGGTTGCGAAGTGCCTGTTGAGCTCATCGGCAATACTCTACGGATTCTGCGGCTGCTGTCCGCAATCAATATGTAAGCGCCGATAGCAGTATAGCGCTGGATTCTCCTTTGCCACAGGATTCACTAATGAACTTTCAAAATACAGAAGAATTATCCCTCATCAGTCCTGCATAAACCTACGATTGTAAAAAGAGTCCATTGCAAGTCGCAGAGCCTGCTTGTACCTTCAAAGGGCATTGCAGAAGACAGCCTTCGATTTGTGCAAACCTACCTTGCGGTTTCAAGTATAGTGTTTATTGATGTTGCGCCTAAGACGTCTAAGACCAAGGAAGAACAGAAATTTATGTGAGATACCAACTGAATTCTTGCCAACGACTGCGGCGAATCGTATTCGAGCATGGTTGGTTACAAAACGCATCTAAGGCAGAGTCAACATTTGTTGCATCGTACATCTGTAACTAGTTAGTGCTCAAAAGTGATGTAATAGTAAATAGTACCAATTAGTGGAGGTATATGACTATACAAAAAAATAGTATATGACTAGCATACACGCCTAGTGAAGCTCTGTCGTATCGCCGCGTGGAAAAAAACGCTTTAGGAAGACTATAATGCAAAGCTGCAAGATGTCGTAAGCATTACGACAACAAGACAGTCAGTCAGGGAAAACAGGAACTTAACCAGGAACCACACATAAAAACTTACAACACACTGCCACAGCAATGTGATCAATGCATATTCCCAATGACGGACGAGTGACTTCAATAAAAACATGGCAATTGCCCCAAGATAAGAAAAATGCTGAATATTCATCACAGAGAGTCTGCGAAGGAGGTTATTATTCGAGTCTCCCAATAGCAAACAAGGAAGGGCAGAGGCTGCAGCAGCAGCGTCCTCCCGAACATCGAGCAGAAGTGCTTTTAGTGAAATGACTCAGTAAAAGCCAACAATATAACTACCAAGATCAGAACTCTTTTTTAGTCGAAGGCGAACTGGCTGGATCGTACCATCGTCACTGCTTCTACGAAACGCGGAATACCGTACAGTGTAAGCGCATCTAAATTCCGACTCCGCCGTGTCTCCCTGACTTGCGACCACATGTGAACTAGCTCAAGCAAGAAATACCATAGCTAGCATTAGCAGCGCTTGTTAACCAGGTCTTGCTCACATTATGCTATCCAGTCCAGACCCTTCATGCTAAAACAGACGGTTTAGTAGCCCTTGGTATATGCTTGTCAACGATCTTACGTTTTCTGCACATTTCTGTGTGAGATCTAATCAAATTAACGTCTATACTTGTAAACATGCTCTTCCGTTGTTTCATCAAGGACTCAAATGTGCATGTTCGCCTGCATATAGCAATTGTGTTATCCAGACTTCTATATTGCTCACCCGTCTGAAGCCCATACGTATGCCAACACATAGGAGTACTAACGGCTTTTCGAAACTTTTTTTATAAAAAGGCTCTGTAGAAGATGCGGTCGATCCGAATGCTGTAAACCTTTCTTCGCTGTCAACTTGTGATAAGAATAACGACGCGCGGGCACTATCGCAGCTTGTCAACGCTTATCTTATTGACCGCATTTTTGATGTGATAAGGAACAGTCATAGAAGCTAAATAATGCTTTGCCAAATGTATTGCACGATAATAAAATAATAAGTATTTTATAATTGCCTGCCTTGTAACAGACAATCGTACAACAATCGGCTTCGCGGGCTCCCCTGCGCTTCCTGTATTCGGGTACCGTGTATTCGGCTACCCTGTATCGGTAAATACAGGTACGTTTTTGTTCTTAGCCTGTCTCGAGCTGTTCTGGCTTTTGAGTCCTTTAGTTCTGCGTTGATATAAATTGTGCGAAATGTTTAACACTAGCTCGACCATCTCCAGTACTATCATGATTATAGCTTCATATTCACAATAGATTCTAATATAGAAGGATTTTCCTGCATTGCAGTGCTCATGCTAAGTACAATAGCCATGAATGAACCTATAGATAAGTTCATATGTTTGATTGTCAACGGGACCTTACGACCTAAAGATCTGTAAGATAGCTGGCATCGATGAGAATAGATTGGCCAACCCTACGAGTTTTGCATGCCTGAAATATTTCGTTTAGTGGAACACCAGCAAACTATAGCAATACTCTGTCCGTGAGGGTTGTAAAGAGATCGTCTTCCACCCGTTTTTCAGATCTTCTCTCTTGACAGAAATCACGCCAGAGTCTTTTGGGATTGACAGTCTCTCATCTTTAGTAAAGCCGCGATCAACTTTTGAGGCCCTGGCCCAGTTATGTGCCAGTTCTCTGCGCTGTGCGGTCACCAGGCTCTGAAAAGTCTAGTGAGCTCCATAACCTTCTTCGCATCGTCCAGCCTATCTGTGCATACATGAGTTACACTAAGTTCAGATTCAGGTCTGAAGTAGGAATGCAAGTTAAACTTTTGCTTTTTCAATTTTCTTCGCCGCGCTTCTGTTAACCACCTAAGATCATTCTTCTTCATTCACGCTTTCATTACCAACTTCAGTGGTTGCGTCTTGGACCTCATCACTATTGGCAGTTGCACTATCTGAGCGCTTTTGCGTTCCACGTGTTGCCCCCGGCCTTGTTTCGGTCGATTCGACTGCTGCTTAATAGAGACGCACTAGCCGCAGTTGCCACGCACCGTACTGTTTTCGCCATTTATTTTTCCAACGTTGCTCCCCGCTAGCTTTAGTAGCAGCGCGGCCTTACTTTAAGTGGCCACATGAGGCATTGTCGCTCCGCTCCTATAAGGGCACACTTTCTTCTGTGTTTTCCCTGACATACGTGGGAATAAACCGGGACAAATCACTTTGACTGTTGTCAAAGAGCCACAAAATTAGCAGCGCGTAACAAGTCAGCTAACCGAGCGGGGTACAACAAAAACAAACAAAAACAATGAGTAGCAAGGCGGCGAACGTGAAAAAAATTCGCTAGAGTCACGCCGGAGACGGAATCTTTGACATGCGTTAGGCGTAGTTTGATTGGCGTGTAATGGCGTTCTCGTGCAATGACACGTCGTGCTCATTGTACAAGCAGATGAAACACAAATGTGTGCTTCAGCGCTCAAAAACAGGGCACTTCGGGGTTTCGCCAGATGCGAGAGGTACACGGCGAACATTCCCACACAGGCAGTCCCAACAGCCAAATTTCGTCCTAGAACTCGATAAGACACGCTCGATTTCATCAGAGCTCACACATCAGAGCAGACGCGATGTGTTCGAAAGCAGACGGCAGACAACGCTAGAGAAAGGCTTTTCGAAGATGCCCACATCAATATAGCTTGTGTTTATACGTATTTTGGAGCTGGTATTAAAGCTGGTCACAGAACGACGCTTTATTCGTAAGCGCGTAATTGGTAATATCATGATGGAAATTACGATCAATAAGACGCAAAAATGCTCGACGTGTACGCGCAATAATCTGACGCCGGACAGATTATGGAGAAAGCCAATTTTTTTTAGTGTACTTGTATGTATACATATTCAGTTTTTATTTACACCATATTTAATAAATTGTATAAACACCATAATTAATACAAAAGTTGTCAGTTCAATTGATTCAATGTTTACCATTTAATATGACATATTACATATTTACTGATGCTTTGAATGGTATCGTAGGCCAGGTAACGATGTCGCATACACATTCACTTTGCGTTCCCGCGTAGTAGATAGGCTAGGCTTCCTGAGGACGTTACTAGTGGACAGCATGATACTTATCATAAGTATGCGCGCATGTAGAACATCTTCATCGATTTTCAGGGCCGCGTTTCGAAGGCCAATTTCCTACAGAGTGTACGGCGGGAATCTGGGAGGCAGGCTACTATTACACATACATGGAGATTCCAATGATTCGTCTTCTGTCTGCTCTCAATTTTACCTCACTCCCGTATCGCGAAATTTAGCGTCAATATCCGCAAATTTTTGCTTACACTTTTTGATGTTAGCATTATAGAGGCGTCTGTTGCCGGAAGTCTGACACTGCTTTCAAGTCTTCGTCACCATTGAGATGTCTGTGTTAAATATGACCTTATAGCGTACGCATTTTTGACAATTATTCGAACAGAGCGAATATGGGTATATCGAATACGTTTGCCGGTAGTATTTTCAGCACATACAACTTATAAACTATAAAGGTGGCCTTAAAGCGGTTTCATGTAAGTCGTAAGAGTGAACAAATAATATCCACGCGACGTTTTATTTGATTATAATTCACAATAAGTATATGTGAAAACATCAAAATGTGAAAAAAAAGACTAATATTACTTTTACTTAAACTTCATTATTAAAAGCTACAGTTTGAACATTTAGAAGACGATAAAGTTGAAATTGGAAAGAACTTCCCTGATTTGACCAGTCACAACATTTCTCGTGAGACGATCCGTTACTAGTTTTATATAATAGGTTTTAAAAACAAGCAACGTATGTTTATAAAGGGTTGACCTACTGAGCTCTCGCTGCCAAGCTTTAGAAGTTCCTTTGTAAGAGAAAGCTGCTGGAATGTTTATCTAATGTGTATGATAATACGTCCAAGTATATTTTAACAGATGTGGTCAGTCTTGTATATATGGTATGTTTATGCCTACATTGGGTGGACTGCGGTCTTTATGGTGCTTAAACAAACGATCTCAGCCGTTTTGTCTGGCCCGGGTCATGAACATTGCGGCTTAGGGCTTATCTGCAGGTGACCATAGGCCCAAATCGCCTGCGAAGCTGAAGATCACACAACAACTGGCTTATATTGCCCGCCTTTCTCTTACTAAAGCAATGGGCTGGAATCGACTGGAATAAGGCGTACCTCGTTAGGGCCTAGACCGAGAGGCAGCTAAGAAACAATTGCCTTGGTACCAGTATGTCATTCGTTGCTCTGGCGGAATAGACCTTGCGGAAATAGCAGCGTCTACTAGACAATGTCTCGGTCAGCGCTTTTCTATACGAGCTTACGTACGGTTTATCTCATTGAGTTCATGTTAATCTTGATGGCCACGTCCTGCTTTGAATGCCAACTAAGTTGATGGATGCCCAGTTCGCACTCGTAAATGTCAGTTTTCTTAGGAAAAAGCCAAAAAGAGGAACCAAGAAGCAACCTATAGATACTCTTTTAGACGAAAGCCTTCAAAGTACTGCATATGTTCAGGTCATCTTGAGCGCATTAGCTGTAGTGGGAGGCCAAACCAGGTGGCGTGGTGCATTTGCGTGCGTCATGGATGCATACGTTCGATCTCCACCGTTGCACATTTGGATTTATTGGGGTCCGTTTTATGAAGCAATGCGAGAGTTGACGTCAAATGTTGGCAGAGAGTCAGTCCGAAAAAGTTTTCTGTGGTGGGAGAGTAGATCGTTCATATTGTTAAAATGTATTTTTTCAGGCTGTTCTTTACTTTAAAGCGCTTGGCATTCTGACTAAACGCAAGGATCTCAGTCTGTCTCGGTTAGCGGCAAATAATACGTAAATCATAAATGTATTTCAGTTCTTTAGTGCCAACTGAGGAGTAACCAATCTGAGGATATCGCCGATAAAGCAAACTAGCATTTTGCTACTATAAGTTCGAACACGGCTGGTAGGCAGAGGAAAGATCCATGTTTGCTAAGTTATTAGTCAACGAAAATTCCCTGTTAAAGCTAGATCGTGTTGCCAGTTCCCGATTTTGTTTCAGTTAATTTCCAACAAAGAGTTTGTTGCAGCTCTGACGCTATCGGCTTACCCGGACGACAACTACATTTATAAGCTTCTTCCATTACACGTCCCTTAACTAAGGTTACTAACATTTGTTTTCTTCGGGTATTTTTGCCACACACATAAAGTCTCTTTTATGAGCCTGCTTTATCTAAAAAAATATGACAACGCACTATTGTCTAATTACCGTTTAAGATCCCTGGTCGATTGATCCCGAATCTTCAGCTGTGGATATAACCCACATATTGCAAGATGCTAAGGCGTTGAGTAGTAAAACCGTTTTTAAAATCTTGGTTTTTTAAGCCGACAGTTGACGTCACTACATAGTACGGTCACTTTTTGTAAGTCCACTATGTCGAGGCATAGTATTAATTTCTCCAGTAGTATTAAAATAGCTTCTGAAGAACTAGAATATAATGCAATAACGTTGATGGCGGTTTCTGTCAGGACTACGCATTTATCTTCTTTGTAGAATGTGTTTGCGCCAGAGAGCTTGCTGTTAAACAACTCTGCAACTTCCACGCGTGTTCTACCCGGTCCCTCTGTTTGTACACCCAGACATTCCGTTATACATCAACTTGGGACTACCGTGGGTTTGTTGGACCATGTCTCAGTGAGGACCACGTCTCAGTTGAGGATCAACACGTCATACTGTTCAGCTAAAGGAAGAAGTAACTCTCTCACTGATACAACAGTCTCCTAATGGTGTATAGGCGCGTCTTCTAATGGTGTATAGGGCTATTAGTGCCAATTCTTTGTTATGGTATCTCTATTTGGGGAATTCATATTGAGGGTATAACTCATAGAGAAAAAGTAATTCAGAATGATGCCCTTATGGCAGTTTTCAACTTGCGCCATAGCAATTCGGTTCGTAAATGTTTTCATGACTTTAGGCTTTTGCAGGATATTTTTAGGAATAAACATTGCCTTGCTTGCATTTAAGATGCTGTTATCTTTATAAGAACAGCTATTAGACGCACAACTCGACGTGTAACGAAATTTGCAAGGCTAAAAGAATCCACCGTCATGCTCGTCCTGGCGACTATCTAGACCGAACTTCCCAAGAAAGTTCGCGTACGCACCTCAGTCAGAATATTTGAACGTGAGGTGAAAAACGGGTAAGGGGTACAAAAACTAGTCAGACCTAATTATCTGCCGATAGGTTGAAGAAAGCGTGTCACGTGTATGAACGGGAAAGATCCAACTGATAGTTTTGCATGGAATGAGACATGGTAAAGTATAAAATAAATAATGTTGGTGCTTTTACACATTTTAAATATGTTTGTTCACGATAATTTAAGCATTGTGAAATTGCGGTTCCGTAAATAAACCTTAAATTTAAAACTGAGAAAAAAATGAAAAAGCTTATTAAACACACAAACATTTTTAATTACTACCGGTGCCAGATACTGGATCATGGAGTTCACTTAGTGGTTGGCAGCCAGGCTGGAGGCCAAACAAATATGAAGGAGTGCCACAGGTGTGGAGCTCCGGACCATGTATTTCGGAACTGCACGATCCCAAAGACCAAATGTCGTGTGTGCGGTACGGAGGGCCACCAGGCGGGCTATAATTAACAGGTACAGTTGCGAAAGGTGCGAAATGGTCCAGCCAAGGCGATAGTAAGGGGGGAAATGGCACCACAGAAGAAGCATGAGGGACCAACCAAGGAAAGACCAAGCAAGAAAGACAAAGCGGGACAGAAGAAACCGGAGAGGAAGAATAAAATTTACCGTCGCCGCCACCGACGCAAATGGGGACTAGAATGTACTCGTAGGGGCTGAGAGAACGTCAATAGGCTATAGCTGAATGTACTCAGACACTCCTAAATCTCAGCCGCTGTAAGAGTCGTGCACAACGTGTTCGAGAAGAACTCGAAGGCTAGGCAATGGTTGTGCCTGCTGTTGGAGCTGAATGTCGGAATTACCAAGCGAAAGGCATACTGGGTTTCAGACGCGGCGGTGGACACCGCAATATGGTAGGCGGGCTTTGAGGGAAACCTTATAGTACGGAACCGCGGGACAGGAAGCGTTTTTTGAGTAGAGGTCCAGGTGGCGACGGTTCTATAGAGCAAGAAAAACCGAAAACGCAACAGCGTTCTTGTAGTCCAAAATCAAAACGAGCAAGGACCGAACGTTTTGCCCAGTGTTTCTGTACGACCTCGCACGAATCGTATTTTTGTGTCTGTACAAGAACCAGGACTTAAAGCGAGCGTGCTCTATGACCACCTCCTGAAATCAGGGTTGTACGCGAATGTGATGAAGAAGATAAAACCAGTTTTGCCCACTACAGCTCCTTTTATGTTAATGTTTCGGATACAGGCGTGAATAAGATGTTTGATCAAGAAGTGTGGAATGAAGGTGCCGTAGTCAAAATCTTCAATGGACTTCTTAGACTGTCTGAATTGATGGAGACGCACTCACGCTAATGACTGAGCGAGGCACATCAGCGGTCATCCACCCCGGTAACAAAATAAGGCACTGAATTGTGAAGTGAATAATAAACTCAAATTTAGATCTCTAAACGCCCGATCACTTGCCAAACCTAGAGCCCTAGACTGTCTACATGCGTTTATGGAAACTGATAAGACTGATATTGTGTTTATTATTGAGACTTGGCTAACTGACAGGATAACGTCTGCTGAGTTGGCTGCCTGCAGAAGATACGAAGTCTGCCGTACGAACCGTGTTGGTTGTGATATATATATATATATATATATATATATATATATAGAGAGAGAGAGAGCACTAATGAATTAAATGCAAAATTGTCTACAAAATATCTAGGTGTGCTAACGAAATCCACTTTAAACTATGTTCCTCAGACTCTGGAAGTAGCAACGTCGGCTACGAGGAGAATAAACTGGATTCTGCGTTCTTTTATGATTAAACAACCTTGTTTGTATGAAAAACTATACAAACAACAGTTCTCCCGACCTTGGTATATGCCTCTTCTGTGTGGAATCTGTGCTGGAAGGACACTAATCCGTATTCATAAAACGCTTGTAAAACATGTTGCATACCGCTGTATCATTAGCGAAAACGATGTTGAATATGACAATATTGTTGAAATGTTTTGCGCACATTTATTCGCATATGTAAACGGCCTGAGCAAGCAGTGAGGTTTTTTTAGATGAAATCAAACACTTGGCCGAGAGCCAATATTTAAGCCAAAATGATTGCCAGAAAAGCAATCGTTAACAAAATGTTTGCATGGCGCTTAGTACGTAAGCTTAACCATGTACAACCCGATGTCTCTGCCGCAAAGGCCGGCTTGCAATAACCTCCTTCCGTAATGTCATTAAAGCCCCCTGCTAAACGGTGCGTGGATATATATATATATATATGCTCATCACGTATATGCATCAAACATTCCCAAAACTTTCTAAAACAAAAACAAAATATATCAATATTGTAGACACACAAACATGCATTTTATAAGAGTTGCGTACACAAAATAGGTTTCACAAAACACCAATCGAGTGCGAATGCAAGCTATATAGAGAATCGTGTGATCTGTATACTTCAGCAGTGCTGATACCGCTGATGAGGATGATGTAGGTAAGCTGTACGTATGTAAGGTGTGTCAACCAAATGCTTATGAATATTTAAATATTTAGGCATACAGAGCCAACGTCAGTAGTTCAGCTTGTGGCGCATTCTTTAATGGTTGAGTTTATGATGAAACCCATAAAGTAAATAGCGGGTGACAACACTTATCAGGGGTCATGCTTCCAACAACTGCTTCAACATTTTAGTGAAGTTTATAATAGCTGTGCCATCTGGTTCTGCATTGTCTACCAATAAAACATCTTTCCATTAAATCTTCTACGGAATTCCAACTATTCTAAAAGCTTTCTTCATAAATGCGCCGAGAACCTTTGCGTTTCATGAGTGTATCTGCACCTTTACGGCAGCTTAGTTGGTGTAGCCCTTTAGAGTTTCTGGTTTTGTCACGGGAGTTGCAGCTATTTGGTCCCACACTGATGTCTTGTGCCTTTGCGTTGTTTGCATGCCTGATTTATGGCCGCACGCCATACATTTTCTTCACTAGGTATTCGGCAAAGGACCCGGACCAAATCAAAGGCCTCCCTTGCTTCTAGAAAGGCTAGTCTTTTAAAAAGCTTCCTTGTAAGCTGATGTTCAGGACGTCGCCTGTTATAGAATACGCCTGCTGGTTTTACCGTGAGCGAATTATTTTTTAAACATTACGACCTAAGTAAGACTTTTGTCCGCGACTCTATTTGCTGAAAATTGCCTGCGCATACATCCACATTAGCTAAGTCGAAGCTTTTACACCTTAAATTTTTGAAGGATTATAGAATACGCCTGCTGGTTTTACCGTGAGCAATAATTTTTTAAGCATTACGACCTAAGTAAGGCTTTTGCCCGCGACTCTATTTGCTGCAAATTGCCTGCGCATACATCTACATTAGCTAAGTCGAAGCTTTTACACCTTTAAATTTTTTAGCGCAGATCGCCAATCCTCCACTTTAAATTGCAGAATCAACCTAGTCTTCAATATGGCGCTGGCTGGACAAATGTCCTGGGGTTTTCGACTTTATCTGTCTCATTATCACGCCCCTAAGCATGATGCTTGAAAATCTAGTTTGAGAGTCGTGAGGCGCATACTATCAATTATTGGTAGATACACACGGTTCCGCTAACTAAGCTGTACTTTAAAATGCTCAGTTTGTAAAAAAAGATTTTCCAAAGTAGATGCTGTGACCGCAGTCCGAGCCTGCTCTGCTTGAAATGAGGAGCCTCTGGGCCGCTCGTAAAACAGGAAACGTTTTTAACCCACTCTAGGTTTTTGTACGTCTTGCTGGTGATGGCGAGTTTTGTTTTAACTAACGTTTGATGTGCGAGTTATATGAAACGATTGCATTAGCAAGCAACATGGCCCGTGCGGCAGAACGCGATGCTTCGCCAACTTATTGCCCACTTAAGCCACACTGCACAGAATCGCAGATATTTCTTAAATAGGCTTCTGGCGGCTGAACTGAGCGCAAGTTTTTTCACCTAATTAATATATTCAACGTGCTTTCTTACACCCTTTATTGACGTAAAGTAGGTATAAGCAATGAGCGATCCATAAACTTGGTCCGTGACTGTCTGGCGGACAGAGAAAACCTGGGGACCTGCGGGAAAAGGCCAAGGGGGTCTAATTGGCCCAGGTTTCAGCACACCAGCGCACTGAAGAATATTTCCGGAGCATGTAAAAAGTCGTGCGTTGGGGGAGATCGTCGTGCACACGACGTCATCAGCGGAAAAATGGCATTAGATTGTTAAAGCAACTATGCCTCCAATACGATCATGATGTAGCTCTCAGGTCGAAAAAGCACAGGCAAGGCGCACAGAGCACTATATAATATATCGTGCGTCAGGTACTCCTCAATATAACTATATAAGATGTGCCAGGCATTCCTCAAACCTCTTACAGGCGAAGAAACCAATAGGTTTATTTGCTCCAAAATCTCTATTTGCCCGGCTTCTACGTTCTGGCGTTCCTTTGCAGCCACTTTCTCTTTTGCGGTTCGTCGCGTGATGGTCACCTGTTGCTGTTTTATTTGCTGTCTAATTGTCTGCTGGCTTTGAGGCATAGGGTGTGGGGGCGATGAGTATCGGGATAATCTGTATGGGTGATCCGCATCTGAGTTTCTCAAACATTCGTTCGCCAGCGGCGACGCTGAGCCAACATGTAGGGTAAGCCTAGATGTGATGTGTATGACCACTCCAAAGCAAAGTTTTTCGTTTTTCAATAGCGTTTTGCGTATGGCCTATATTGGGCTGTGCGAGGCACTTAACTTCATTTTACATTATGCTTTCTGTTGCAATCGGGAGAAATCCTCTGTAGATCCTAGTTGGTCACGACACCACCTGTCGTCGCAAAAAAATACAATTTCCGGCATCTCTATCCGACAGTGATCATTTCCGCAGGTTGCCAGCAGGCTAACCCTCCTTATTATCGTTTTATTCAATATATTTTTTTCTCACATAGCCTAGCGTGCCTCGTTCCCATAGCTTATATGCTAGGGCGCCTAGGCTCCCAGGACAGATCTCTCGCATTGTGTTCTCTCTCTCTCTATCTCTATCACTTCCTCTCTCTGGTCGCCTGCCACAATTCCGTCCAATGGCGGCGACGAGACTGGTATTCAAAATTGATGACACGCTTGGACAGAGCACGCTGATCTGCGCGCACGGAAGCCTACTCTTCGGCTTCTACCACGCGTGGCAGTTGCTCTAACAGTAGCGTAGATAGGCAGGTATGTAAGTAGTGTGTGTAAGCGGTGTGTAAGTATTTAAGCAGGTAACTGTCGTAGACTGAGATATAAAAGGTAAATTTTCGTGTGTACTTGCTCTTGCAGAATTGAGCCTGGCAGGGTTGGTTACTGTTTGCTTCGGCCACCCGCGATGTGGACTTGCGCGCGCATGTCAATGAGGGCAACTTTTTGGAGATGGATCGCAGGACCGCATCAACGGCAACAAAGGCAAAATTGGTCTGTTTGAACTGCGAGAGTTGTATTCGGACTTGCAATACAACTTGGTGGTGAATGCAGAACGCAAAGCTAATTCTACTGAATGCGTGTATTTCAGCGCCACCAGTGGGGATTGGTTCGTTGCCTAACATTTTACTGGCTCTAGACAAAATCTGGCCGCTTCTATTTCAGTCTGCATCTCTGCGTATAGAGCTTTCCGTTAGTATCATAGCCCGACTTATTAGCGTAGATAAAGAACTCACAGACGTGAGTAATCCAGCCTTGAAGTTGGTGATAAGGAATTTGCGGGTAATGTTAGTGCCGCAGATTTATATATGGGCGGGTCAAAAAAGCCATGGTTATACCGTCCAACGTATATGGATACGTCCGCCATAAGGTTTTTGCGTAGTGGGATCATTTGAAATGAATTCGCTGGCATAGATCTGAGTTCGAGTTCACTGCAATGGACACGGTCACATCGTGTGTTTACACGCCGCACTATGGCTTGCGTAAGTCGGTACACATACAGAGCAAGCACTGTTCGTGTGTCTCTATTGACTTTACCGTCTGAACGCGTGTTGTAACCCGCAAACAACGCAGCTAATATTTTGATAGCAGATATATTAATCAACGTTCAACCAATGAATAGGTTCGGTCAGAATTAATCAGATTAATTAGCATTTCTGGACAACGCTATTTCGATAGCGTTTCCTTTAAGTCTGCAACCTGTTGACTTTTTAACTGTATATAATGCTAGTTCAGTAGTGTTGAAAGTGTGTTGTCACGAGTGTCGTGTACATGTCGTCTTTACTTATAAGGTAAACAAAAAGTATATGATGTGTACTCAATTTATCCTGTTTGTTAAATGCTGCTTATCGAGTATAGGTTCATTAACCGTAAAACAAGGGAACGAAATCATAACCCGATTACCAATTCAAGCTCAACGAAGCTGACAAAAGATTGTGTAACAAAGTCTGACGACCCAGCTATCTTACATTCTCTTTGGTTTTGTTTCTATGAGTGCAATCCTAGGAGTGGCCAAGCAGTTTTATCTCTTACGGTAGCTAGAAATCAGATTTATTCCGTACGGTCGGAATGACACAGTCAAATCACTGCAGGTCGCTTATTGGTCGCAAACTTCACGTTGCGTATTTCCCGAAACTCCCTATATACTGTGAGTACGGCTTCACTAAGAGGTAGTCCGTCTAGGGCAAAGTCCTCTGTAAGGGTTCGTTCGCGACATAGTTCAAGAGCGAATGTAGCAGAGGCGTTTTTGGGTAGACCTAGCACGCGCTTGATATAAAGTGCCTTTAAACGGTCTAGCCTTTTCAGATCGCTTACAGTCAGAAAAGGTGCTATTGCAGGCAGGCCGTATCGTATAATAGGGGCAATTTTTAGCCTCAATATGTTTAGCGCTATCTTCAAGTCGATATCTCGAAGTTCACCGAGAAGCATGACAGTGGCTGTCGCTTTGGCTAGTATTTTTTCGACATGTCTGCTAAAAGAGAGTCTTGGTGTCAGTGTAACGCCGAGATAAGAAAAGTAGTTGACAATCTCCAATGCAATGCAATTAATTTTGATGCGGCGGTCGGCTGCGGCGTATGCCCCTCCTCGGCTAAAGCGAAGGACTTTTGTTTTATCTATGTTGATTGTTAGCCTGTTCTCTTTGCACCAATTAACTGTTATGTTTAGGAAATACTGCAGGTGTTCACGCGACTTTGCAAAGATGACTAGGTCATCTGCGTAGAAGGCGTGCGCAGCTTTTGCATCGCGTAGAAGATCCGATAGGGTTGCTATGTACATTATAAACAGGAATGGGCTGGCAGGATCTCCCTGGGCCAATCCTACCGTTTGCGTTATGGTGTCGTTGATATAATGATCTCCGTTCTTAACTATGATGGAGTTATAGTGAAGCATGTCCCGGATAAGGTTGTACATTGCTCCGCATATTAAAAAATGGTTACGAATGATTTCTAAAAGACGGTCCCTTGGAACAGAGTCAAATGCGGTCTTAAATATATATATATATATATATATATATATATATATATATATATATATTGTACATGGTTTCTTGACGCAGGCTCGATTTGGCTAGGGCAGAAAGGGGAGGATTGCCCGTGCGCAGCGAACGTAGCGAAACGCAGACCGGAGACGATGCGCAGTGTGGTATTGTTCAGCCTCGTCCTCAGTTTCGGCGAGGGAATGACCTGAAGCTATTTGCGGCACATCGGACCAATGGCGGTTTTCAATCGTCCCTGCTGCTGTTATTCGTCTGGCAATCACCTGCTCCTGGATCGACTTAACTAATTGCAAGTCCAAAGCCGAATGTAAAATGCATTTAGGCAGTGGACCCCACTTTTCTTTTCGTAGTAGCGGCAAGCTTGACTCATTTGGGTGGTGCAATCTCTTACACCGACTCACACTTACAGTGTCGGTGTTTTTGAGAGACCCGAGGTAGGCAAAAATGGCAATTTGCGAAGCCAAGCGAAATCCCATTCCAGTCTGCGGACGTCGGAAGCGAAGCTTGTAACCACGAGATTTGCCTAAGCTGTACGTTTAGGATACTCTGAAGGGTACTTTGCAAGGTTTTTCTTGACGACGATTGAAGCAGGTCCGATTCGGCAAATACTCGTGAGCAACGCAAGAGGTACATCAGCCTTGGAGTTGGCAAACTTACGCGTAGCAGGTAGAGGGCTGGGTAAGCGTCCAAGAGTCGTAGCCGGGAGCACTGCCAAATAGGTTCAGAGCCTTTTTTAGTTAACGATAAGCCAATAGAGTCATCGAGAATTGGCGCCCCTAGAAGCTCGAATTCGTGATCAGGAATCAACCTGGCAGCTGACTAAAGATTGCGCACCATTTGAAGCACGGAGCCGCCATGGCGACGCCTTCCTTACAGAGAACGTTAACCTCGCACTTAGCGTCATTCAACTTCAGGCGCCTTATAACTTCTGCGCCGTCTTTTACTAGCACTCAACCCTGGTGTGGCAGGATCGCTGTCAAAATTGCGTTTATATTCACCGCCATTGCTATTTTTGCAGCAGAGAGTCATCCTACAGAAGTAAATTCACAAGAATTGTCTTTTTCTTAAATAAGAGCTGTAAGACTTACACTATTGAATACAGGTAGGCAAAAGATAGGTAAAGTGCCGTTTAACGCTCGGTCCAGGTGTATATGGCAGATAATTTGAAAGACAGTCTGACGAAGAAACGGTTTGACCCAACGTAGCTCGTGGCGGTAGTCCATCTAGTCCGGCTTCGCTTGCAACAGGGAAAGAGCGAATTGCCTCTAAATCGCCGAATTTTCGACGCGCTCACAGGATCCAACTGTAGGTTGTTCGAGGGTTTCTAAGCGTGCCTGACAGACGGCCGAGGTGACGGGTGTGTATTTCTTAATCCAAGCGCTGTGCGGGATTATTATTATTATTATTATTATTATTATTATTATTATTATTATTATTATTATTATTATTATTATTATCATCATCATCATCATCATCATCATTATCAGTTATAAGGTCAAGGTTAAATCATCATCACCACTACCATCACCTCAATAAGTATACTACAATAATGAACGGCGTACTGACAAGGCCAGTGGATGTGTTTCGTTTTTAATTATTTGTTTCTGTTCTCCTGCCACAATGGCCATTAAGCCAATACCTGATGAAGTAGCCAAAGTGATGTATGGCAAGAAGTCGAGACTCGACCAGAGGTGGTGAAGTTGAGCAATGGACGCACCGTCCTTGACCTGGCCTCGTCACCCAACTTGCCAGCGGCAGCCCATCGTAATGTGCGCCGATCGCTTCATACATATACTACATAGCCATTATCTTTTGCCATGCTCGACGGCCGTCAGCACCAGACAATAATGATTTAAGAGCAAAGAGGTAAATATCGCAACCAAACGTAAACTCGATGACGAAGGGTTTCCGCCGTCTGCGTCCATCAACATACTCGCATTTTCTCCTCAAGTCCCAGAATTCCACGCGTACCGATATTCTACGTTCATTACCGTGTACAAAAGGAGAAAGCCTGCATTCAAACATTGTAATAGAACAGGGAACTACCAAGATGTATTACAGGTTTTATATTCAGTTTGGTCCTGCTATAATTTCGCCAAATACAATAAAAACAATTATATATATATATATATATATATATATATATATATATATATATATATAGTATATATATATATATATGTATATATATATATATATATATATATATTATATATCTATATATATATCTATATATATATATATATATATATATATAATGATGATTAATCTTTCAAAGCGTTTTTGTTCCCTTCAAAAAGCACCGGTCGGCTGCAGTCACTTGCGTCATTCTTTACCCACTCTTCGAAATATTTTTTAACGCGTCTTTCGGAATTAGTTGAGTCGGTCCTGCGAATTGTTCTTATCCTTTCTAAATTCTCGAACGGTATTTTTAATAGTTAGATAAATTCTGTCTCTATAACCACGCCTCAAATCTTCCCCGCACCGCGGCCTTCGACGAATGCATTGGAAGGTGGGAACTAAATATGGCCTATCCAAAATGTTTAAACACCAGGGCGACAGGAAACACGGATTGGACGGGACCGAACCGTACTAACAAGCATGCGCACACGATACGCTGCGCATGGCTTCCACAACACCATATGCAGACTGAGTTACTATGATGAGTATGACAACTGTGTCTGTAATCGCTGTGGGAAAATCTGCACTAGATATCATGCTGCAGAGTGTCTCTTTGTGCAAGCATTGAATGAGCTGTCCCGCTTATGAGGGATTTTTATTCTTGTATATGTATACTCGTGCCACCTCGAGAGTTGTTATGTTGCCGATGCATCACTACTATCTATTTATAAATTTAATTTTTTGATACGCTACTCAACAGGAGCGAAAAAATAGGGCAATGATCAAACGTTGTTTCTTCACAAACTTTTTATATACGAGAACATTTTAACCAAATATTCCTAAACCAGTAACGATGTGAACGCCGCCGCGTTGTTGTAAAGGATAATTCAAGAGTTGTTTGCCCATAATCATGCATCTGACGTTCTCGCAAGAAAAATCTAAAAGATTTTTCTTTTGTAATCGAAGAACAGTCGAAATACCCTTAGTGTTGGATCTGCTTTGTCGATCGGCCCTTCGTGGAAGCACCACTAGGATAATTGGGCTTTAGTCTCGATGCTAAAACCACATTTTTTATGGGAGGTTTTGGGAATGCATGATGCACATGCGTCACTAGCAACCTGTGTGACTGGCGCAGAATTCACATACCTACTCAACCCGGCTTCCTTCGGCCCCCCAGGCTCGGAATTGCGTTAACATTACTTCGAAGCCGTTGAAAGGGCATCTCTGCCGTTCTCATTTATTCGGCTCTATGCCTGTATATAATACCGCATGTGTACCTGCCGTTGGATAGGGGAATTCTGCCATTTTGTAAACCGTTCTGTAATGGTGTGTCAAGACCATGAGGGCCCAGCTGCTTCCCCTCCTTCCGCCCTCCCTCGGCTCTCGTCTCGGCCAATCCCCCGAGAGAACCCCGCCTGGCCGCTTAAACCCCGCCTGGCCGCTTCCTTGGCTGTCTTGAGTGTCAAAACGGCGTCGAACAAGTTAGTCGCCTTCCTCAATGCCTTCTGCCGAAGTCATCATATGGGCGACCACCTACCTAAGATGGGCCGGTCTTTTACAGTGGTTGGTCCTGCTTCCCTTGCTTCTCTGAGAGCATTACACCGCAAAACAGTATGTCAGTGTCCGCATCTCTACGGTCACACTCTCAAGCACTCAATCTCAAGCACCCCGTAATAAGCTATCTTCTAGAGCACGATTCCTATAATCGAGCGGGGGACTGTGATGGTAATGTGGGACTTTGATGGTAACCTCGTACTCTTACTCCCTTTCAACCACACCTCTGTCAGCTTGGTCTCTACCCGCTCGTTGCAGAACCATCTTTAGAGCCCCCAGTGTGGATCTGCCTTTCCGTCCAGACCAGGCCATAACCACTCTAGAAGTTGAGATAGACGAAGGTTGTAGTCCTCCGTCTCCCTCACCCGCCATTCTGCCATCAGTGGTAAGGCCTTGTTGGCCATTGTTAGGTCAATGAAGGCCGTCTGGCTCTCTCTGAAAAAGGGGGGACCCACTATTAAGAACCATAATATTCTTTTTAGCCATCCACCCCTGTAGAGTTTTAGACCGTTTAGTTGTGATCGGGCTACCCCATGTTGTGCTGGCCGCATTAAAGCACCCGGTGATCACCACCTTCTTGCGTATATGTGTGGGCAAATTCGTCGAGGAATTCCTTGAACCATATACCTATGATTCGTCTCTCGTACTCACTCTCTAAAGCAATCCAGGTCTTCTGCTATCACCTGGGGGCTAAATTCGGATATTTCCCGACGGGCGCTTATTAACTAGAAATTCAACATTTTTATAACGAACTTTGCTGCCAGTCTTCTGATGCGAAAATACCGGCCAAGACTGTTACAACTGATCTATAAGATATCTTCAAGTCCTCAGTTATCTCCTTAAAAGTAAGTTGGCGATTGTTGAATGCATGCGCATGTTTTTCTGTTGTTAACGTCGTTTATGTCAAACATTCCCGAATGGGGGTCATCTTCGGTCTTTTCACATTCGTCAGAAAATTGACGGTATCATGTATTTGCAGTGTTTCGAGGTACTCCGTGATAATCACAAGTAGCTTGTCATATATCCAATACTTTAAAGCGTATGATTTAGTTTTTAATGTTGAACTTGATGCAGATTTGTTGTCTCTGTATTTTCGGCTTCTTTAGAATCGCCGACCAACATTCACTGCATTGAACCAATTTCTAACAAAGCTAAAAAAACTAAATTTGGCCTGTGTGTAGCTGATGAATGGCGCTTTATGGAAAAATGAACCGGAAGACTTTGATGTTTTAGGTTCAATTTGTCAAATACAAAATACTAGAGCTTGCCGATTATTCTGCGCTCTTATATATAATGTATTCTGTTTCTCAGCTCTGATTAAGCGAATAAGCGACGTCCACTAGACTCAGCAACCAGCCAGTTCGCCAGCCATATCCTCCGGGTCCTCGTAGCAGTAGTAGAAACAGTTAATTAGTCCGCAACGTATGATCCTCACCAGCATGACCCTCGGCATTGTCCGCTCTATTGGCCTGTGTTAGTTTGGTGCACACTATTCGGAGACCAGCCGGTCCACTGGGAGCTAAAGCGGGTGAAAGACAGTGAAGGAAGAATGAATAAGGGTAGCGCGCGTCAGCCAACGTAACTCACATCGACATAGTTACACACATTATTATATATATATATATATATATATAGAAAATATTTTGATGATTAATTAATCATTTACAATACGTTTGCACACTCGGTAGTGCTCGCGTGCATATATATATATATATATATATATATATATATATATATGTATCGAAATGTTCTTATATAATTATAAAAATATATAAATATAGTTAATCTTTCAAAGTGCTTCTATTTTCCTCAGGGTAGCTCCCGCCCGCTGCAATGCACTTGTGTCATTATTTTTTCACTTTTCGAAAACTTTTTAAAGATGTATTTTGGAATTTAGTTGTGATGCTATATATAAATATATATATATACATATGGTGTTCAAAACGTATCGCGACTTTTGTGTTTTTTCAAAAATTATTCATTTATTCATGAATATCTTTTTTGTCCCCTTCAAAGTAATCCCCATGAGATATTATACACTTGTGCCAACGGTTTTTCCAATCTTCGAAGCACTTCAAAAAACCATTTTTTTTAATCTTGTTCAGCTCCTCCTTCGATGCCGTCTTTATCTCGTCAAGCGTAGCGTAACGTCGTCCTTTCATGGGCCTCTTCAGTTTAGGGAACAAGAAAAAGTCACAGGGGGCCAGATCTGGGGAATACGGTGGCTGCGGCATCATTAGTGTGTTGTTTTTGGCCAAAAACTCGCGCACAAGCAACGATGTGTGAGCAGGGGCGTTATCGTGGTGCAAAAGCCAATTTTTGTTCTTCCACAAATCCGGGCGTTTCTGGCGGATTGCTTCGCGCAAATTGCGCATAACTTGCAGGTAATATTCCTTATTGACCGTTCTACCCTGTGGCAAGAACTCATGATGCACCACGCCCCTGCAATCGAAGAAAACTGTCAGCAAAACTTTCACATTCGACCGAACTTGGCGCGCTTTTTTTCGGTCTTGGTTCGTGCGGCAGCTTCCATTGAGATGATTGAGCTTTGGTTTCCACGTCATAACCATAAACCCACGATTCGTCACCAGTTATGACCCTCTGGAGCAAATTTGGGTCGTCGCAGACAGAGTCCAACATCTCATTAGCAATGTTCATGCGATGCTGTTTTTGGTCGCAATTGAGCAATTTTGGTACGAATTTCGCGGCGACCCGTCTCATGCCCAAATCATTGATAAAAATCGAATGGCACGAGCCAATCGATATGTTTAGGTCCTCAGCAACTTCTCTAACGGTGATTCGACGATTGGCCAATACCATTTTCTCCACTTCATTAATTTTTTCGTCTGTTGTTGAAGTGCTCGGGCGTCCGGCACGCTCTTCGTCGTTCACATCTTCTCGGCCTTCTGAGAACATTTTGTACCACCGATAAACGTTGCTTCGGTCCAAGGTAGCTTCTCCGTATGCCACAGTCAACATTCGGAATGCATCCGCGCACTTAATTTCGTTTTTCACACAAAATTTGATACAGGTTCTTTGATCCATTTTTTTGAATAGGTAAAAATCGAAGACGATCCAAAACACGTGCAAGCAAAGCAGCTGTCAACAATTAAGTGAACATTCAAAATGGCCGAGCTTGTCGGCATAAGTGAGAGACATGAGTACCAACATAACGCCACAAAAAAAATCGAAATTCGAATATACGTAACCCGCGAAAATTCAAAAGTCGCGATAACGATTGAACACACCTCGTATATACAGTCAGTGAAAAACAAATTTTGTTTAACTTTTGCCACATTACACACATTTATTCATATTCAGTCGTGTAAAGACTACAGTGCTACATGCTCATAGAGTAACAGCGAGATCCCAAATATTGATGGAAGTCTCTGCTGTTACTCTATGAGCATGTATCACTGTAGTCTTTACACGACTAGATATAAGAAATATGTGTAATGTGGCAAAATTTAAACAAAACAAGTAAAATAAAAACAGGGTGACTGTATTTTTTTCACTAACAATATATATATATATATATATATATATATATATATATATATATATATATATATAGTGATGATTTATTAATCAATTACAATACGTTCGCACACTCGGCAGTGCTCGCCTGATATATATACAGGGTCATTCAGGGAGTATTGTACTTCTTTCGAGGTTTGATAGAGCTCGGCAAGAAAATAATTTTTCCCTATGGAGGGAGGACGCGGAAACGTCTTGTTTAGGAGAAAGAGTGAAGTTTATAAAAGTAGTTATTCAGCTTTTTTCTCCTACATAATTGTGCGAAATCTACGTTTGCGGGAGAACCAGTCAACGCACGAAGGAACCGATTACACCGGCGTGTTCGGAGGAAAATTCTGCAGAAGACACTTCACTAGCTTGCGTAGCAAAAAGCGAATACGCAGGTTAAGGAAAGTCATAAAAAGTCTGTATGCTGTTATGTCGTACGTTAACGCCTTAAAAAAAATCGTTCCTTAAAAATTTTTTCCATTACGACTAAAAAAGTATGTCCAAAAGACCACTCTCACGCAATAGCAAATTTAATGCCCACCACTTTCATACTAAAGTGATGATGCTGCGTTACGTAGTTGTCAAGTCACTAAGTTTTTTCGATAGCCATATCGAAAGCGAAGACATGCATATTTGCATAGGGCGTATGAGAAAGTTAGATACATATTATGAGGTTTGGTAGAACTCAGCAAGAGAATAATTTTTCCTAGTGGAAGGAGGGAGCGGAAACGTGTTGACATTTTTTACGGTTCTGAACGTGAAAACTTGCACGTAAAACATAACAACTATGACTGTCGAGAACGCTTAGTTACTTGACAACTACGTAACGCAGCACCATCACCTTGGTACGAAAATGATGGGCATTAAATTTGCTATTGCGCAAGAGTGGTCTTTTGGACGTACATTTTTGGTCGCACTGAAATTTTTTTACAATTTTTCATGAAAAGGCGTTAACGCAAATATCGACTTCTCATGACTTTCCTTAACCTGTGTATTGCCTTTTTCCTACGCAAGCTAGTGACGTGTCTTCCGTTGTGCAGAATTTTCCGAACACGCCGGTGTATTCGGTTCCTTCATGCGTTGACTGGTTCTCCCGCAAACGTAGATTTCGCACAACTATGTAGGAGAAAAAAAGCTGAATAACTACTTTTATAAACTTCACTCCCTATCCTAAACAAGACGTTTGCGCGTCCTCCCTCCATAGGGAAAAAATATTTACTTGCCGAGCTCTATCAAACCTCGAAAGAAGTACAATACTCCCTGAATGACCCTGTATATATTCTTTTGCGCCTTTCGACCGGAGGAGACACATAGGTGAGCGGGTTCGGGTCTCACCGTTGCACATTTGTATTTATGGGGGTCCGTCTATGAAGCAGTGCTCTTGGCTCAGGACGGCAGGTGTACTATAAGCTTCCGTGTAAGCAACTACGGTATGGAGCCTAGCGTACGACAGCACACTAGAGATAAGCAGGCCTCGTAGGGTTGAGTTCGTCGCCTATGCCGGAGGACCTTTGTGACTACAAGGAACGTGGAACTGTTGGAGAACCAAGCAAACGACGTTTTGAAGGGGATCAAGATGTAGACGAAGTCCCACTACCTAATGTAAACACTGGAAAAGAGCGAGGCACCCTTACTTATTGAAGCAAAACACTCCCGGGTACTAGATATCCGTATAAGCCGCGTGATCCAGATAAACAAGCAGGCCAAATACTCAGGTATAATGATTGACAAAAAGTAAGATGCTAAAACACATAAAGTGGCGAGTAAGCTGGTCGGACTAGTGCCAACACAGGAGTAGGATTTTCTTGTAGTATTATCAAGGACCTACAAAAGACGATGCAAAAAGGAAAACTCTGGAGAGCTGGGAGGCTGACCAGACTGGAGCGGAACGAGAAGCACCACGGTCGGGGACAAGATCAATATTCCCACCTCTAATGAAACGGTACCAATGCAAGAACGCGGAAACTATGCACTACCTAATTTAAGTTCTCACCAATCATGGCAACGCCCAGACCTCTACGGCAAAGATCGGGTGGACTAATGTAGACATATGTGTCTTGTGCGACGCCGGCGAGAGCTTTTAGTGGGTTTGAGAGTCCAACCAGACCAAATGACATTTATGCATTTTTGCCCCTGGCCCCCTGTAAAAAACAAAAAAGGTGCCCGTACACCTTTACATCGATGCTCGATGGTGCTTTGGCTTCAGCCGCACACTTAGACGAAAGGCACATAATATGGTGTTCTTCCAATCTGTTTTAAAGACGACAGCGGACATCACGAAGTATCCCAGGTTTTTGCGTATGAAAACACATTCCATCGAGGAAGAACGCTGCTATGGTTGTAGCTAGCAGACGAAAGCGGCAATGACGCAGTTCTGCTATTCGAGTGTCTGGCTCATTGTTTCACGGGCAAAGCCTCACCAACGTATTTCCTATACATTTTCCGGGAGCGTTTACGATGTCGAATTGTATGCTAAAGATCACCGATTTGCGGGAAGCTCTTATTGTCTGTTATCATTAAAAATGTGCGACCAAAGTGCATAAAATGCTTGTTAAAGCTTATGGCAAGGATACTCGCCAGGTTCAAACAGAAGTAATTTTTGTATCAGATCGTAACCGAAGATGAAAAGCTTCCTCAATAATCTCAAACGCCAAAAGTCATGATTAGATCCTGGCGCTGCAGCATTATCGTCATTACTGTAAGGCTAAATCGCTTCGTAAAAAAAACAAATGTTTGTGTTAAGTGGAAATAAAAAAGTGTTGTCTAATGTGAGCTGCTAAGTTCTGGAGAGACAGTCGGTGCTGTTCGCCACAGTAAACAACTAATTGATTTGAACCAGGCATTGTGCAGAAAAACGACCAAAGTACAAAAGATGGCAACGAATTGATTTTGTTCTATGACAACGCGTCATCACGCAAAGCGGGGTCGGTGAAAAACTTATAAACCATTTTCAGTGGGAATCCTTATCTCACTCCGCTAATTCGTCAGACTGGGCATCATCAGCTTACCATCTCTTCGCATTGCTATAGCTAATGAAGGCCGTTATTTAAAAAATATATTTATTCAGTATAGAATGAGAGACATTTGTTTTTTCTCAAAGCTCAGGTTTTATATGCGTAGACTTAGTATACAGTTATTCAAAAAACTTATCAAAATAGGGCCACACTGAGCTGGCCGTTCATCAAATCGACCAGCCCCATTGTGGCAAATTCTAATGTTTGACCCATATATATATATATATATATATATATATATATATATATATATATATATAGTAGTATAAATATGTAACTACAGCGCCTAACCATATATATATATAATCATAGTTCATATCTGTCCGTGACACAGTGGCTTTATAGAAACCTCTTCTATGAGCGCATGTCATGCGTGCATAATTTGACTGGATGCGCGATGCAGAGCGTCTTAGTGCTATGTTGACAAAATCAGCCGAGGAACCACTCGTTCCCGTACGTGCTGCCACACGCGCCGCTCGAGTGCCCTCTCATCTCACGCTGGTCTTTAAGAACGGTCGATAGTGCTGGAAAAGGAAACGTTGCGACCTAGGCAAGACTAAGGAGCAACCTTGCACCTCTGTAGCCCACAGAAGGCGGCAGGCCATCGAGAGCATCGGCGAGAAGGACGCCCAAGGAGGTCTCGGTGAGGAGCGCCCAAGCGGGCATCAGGGAAGAGCGTGCCCGATGACGCGTTGGAAAGGAGCATGCAAGGAGACAGGAGACGTTAGATAGGGCGCCAGAAAACGCACTAGGGGGCGCCGCACAAAGAATCGTATTGTTAGATCAAGGCCACAGAAGGAAGACCGGTATATAAAGGATAGGAGGAGGGTAAACGGTAGCTGCCCCTTGAGATGGAAAGCTTTATTAAGGCCTTATCGGCCGGGGATAAGGAAAGGACAAATGGGCAACGGGAATGGGGCGATGGGGACGGCAATGGCCGCGGGCCTACTTCACGGCTTAGGTCCTTGTCCAGTCGGATGCTTAGCCTGTGCGATGCTGACGCTTACCTTGCTGCACACTAGCTGACCTGCTACAAACTGCCGGCTTGCTATACCTGCTGTGCTGCACAGCTGAGGACCTGCCTAGTTTTCAGACCAGTTGTTGTCATCATTGGCGCTGTTGTTGTTGCTTCGTCGTTGTCACTGGCGGCGGCGGCGGCGGCTAACCAACACGACACGTCTGACCTCACCTCCAACTCTTGAGCGTCTCTGTTTCTATCTTTCTGCAGTTGGTTGGGTCCGATCGTGGCATCGTAATAGTAGTAGTAGTAAGCAGCAGCAGCAGCAACATCAACAAAACTTCATAGCACCTCGATCAGAATCTTTCTTTTTCCCAGCAAAGCAACGGATCACTGACTCGCTTGTCGTTGCTTCGCTGTTCGCTGCTTAGTTGTTGTGTTTAATTGGCCCCTGCCGGCGGCCCGGACAACATGAGAGAGAGAGGCGAGCGCACGTTAGCTGAATGTGGTAAATTAAATGCAGGGCATACTCTTAGTAGTAGAGCGTCTTGGTTGTAGCAGCGGACGACGCCGTTCACCCGATAAAAACGCGTGCCCCCGAGCTACTCCGAGAGAGACTTCAAGAGCAAGTCGAGAGACGACGACAAAGAGAAGCCGAGTTGAGTTCTCATAAGGCTTGTAGTAACAGTAGCAGGCGGGGGCATGAGAACGAGACGCCTGATGAAGATGACGTTGATGAATAAGGCTAACTGATCCACTAACAAATAGAAGGAGAACTTCGCGATATATCGCGAAGGAATAAACATTTACGATGGTGGAAGTATTTGAAACTTATATATATATATATATATATATATATATATATATAGAGAGAGAGAGAGAGAGAGAGAGAGAGAAGGAAGTTAGAGAAAACCTAAGAGAATAGAAGAATAATTAAGGTGCCTGTACCCATCTACTCTTATCAGTTAAAGTTTCAAGTCAAAAGAAAGGAAAGTTCTGAGCGTGTCTCCGAGGAGACGGTTAATAGAAAACCGGAATATATATGCGTATATATAAAATGGAGTTAGCTAAAGTAGTCGTAGATAGATAGCAACTCATCAGGTAATTTTGTTGAACTCACTGGAGTATATATATTTTTTTCAGAATTCGCCTCGGACTCAGCGAAAAAAGGGTTTTTTTCAATGGAAAATGGGGCGAAAGCATTTTCTTTTGAAGTAAGAGCGAAGTTAGCAAAAATTGTTGTATCGAGCTTTTTACACTGACATATATACATTCACTACATCTGCGATTGCGAGAGTCTCAGTCATCCAATCGACAAATCAATCACACCAAATTTGCACCTATTGAACTGCATTTTACGTTAGCTTAAAGCAGATCAAACGTTGTATTACAGATAATTCTTAAGAAATGAAGCTTGCAATTTGCAAATCTTATATTTGATTTTTTTCTTTTTTAGATTTCGAAGTTTGTTGGGCGATTCTGGAATACCCTATATCGTATATATATATATATATATATATATATATATATATAGAGAGAGAGAGAGAGCTTAGCTCTAACTTAGACATCACTTCGGAATGCTTATATCCTTTAGGCGTGTATGTGCTGGAAAGCCAATCAAACACATCGGGCTACAGTGCATATATGACGTAGATGGATGTGTTCTCAAGCACTGATTCTGCATCTACGAAATAGGCTCATGTGTCGACATTTACTACCCGGCAACTGCCTGCAGCTAGCGTAAGCCTTGGAACGTGTTCACTGTGATACTCCAACCACGTTTCCTTCTGCTCGAACCTGCTTGCGAAGGTCGTTGGTGAGGCACCGAGGGATGCTAGTATGAATTCTGAGCCTGGAGATTATAGAGAACAACGGCGCCGAGCTGTAGAGTAGCTTCACCGGCAGTAAAATGCTGTAGTTGTCTTTGTCCTACGTCCGGGAATTTTTGCTTGAAGGCCATGAATGCGTGGCCCTTCTTCACACTGTTTCGCCATTTCAAGTGCTGCCACTACTCGAGTGTAACGCTACTCCCTAGTCGCAATCTAGGTAGTGGTGCCGGTAAGCCATAGCCGTAGTCAGCCAAGTCGTGCAACTGGATTAGCTGGCTTTGCCAAAAAAATGGGAAGCTGAGGTAATCGCATCATTTGCGGAACGTGCGTTAGTACCCGCTGCGTGCGCTCCTCACTCTATGAGGCACCGGGCGGCAACTAAACGTTTTTTTTATGACAACCTAGCGCAGTTGGTTTTCTATCGCAATCCTCGCCGTAGAGTGTCGAGATATAGCTGGAGATGGGCTAATACCACTACAATAGACTGGCAGTTTCACTTGCACCTTGCTATCTCCGTTGACTCCGTTGACACGTGAAACCTTTCAAAATATATATATATATATAGCTTAGATTAAATTGTTGCTTCTGGTTTGATGCTTAGTGCTTTTTGTATCGTCTTGTTACTTTAGTTTTGAGGTAGTACCGGCCACTTTGCTTTACGAGTTGGCTGGGAACACAACAATTATTGCGCTACGATACTTAATTTTTGTTGTTTGCTGTCGAGATGCGGAACAACCTTAAAGTAAACTCATGTGCTCTATAGAGTGGTCACTCACTGGTTGCCTATACTTTTACGATATTTGCACTGGCGGCGTATATATATATATATATATATATATATATATATACATATACATATACAGAACAAACGTATTACAGCTATCGATCACATATGCCCAGATAGCCAGCTAAGTAATTCCTTATATTGTCCTTTCTAAAAAGCGATGCCAAAGAAAAGTCGGCACACGCAAACTTGTGCGGATGACTGTTACCATCCACATCCGTTGGGCTCTTCGATATCTAATGAGCACATGTGGAGTCTCAATTCAGTGTGGAGACTCCAGTTAATATATTCTTAAAGAAATCCCTACGGCAAGCCTTTGTAGCCATAAATTAATAGTGAGGTAAAGGTCGTCTTGTCTAAGATGTCTTCTGTTGATGCGAGAACGTCAATATAATTAGCTCGATAATGAGCGGAGCGTTACAACACACTCGGTGCGATACACCCGAGGCAGGAGCTGTACGGCACTAACGAAGCACCCGAAAATGAGTGTAGTTTCGTTGTTCTCGTTATGATGCTCGACGTCTTCAGAAGTATAAAAGAAGCGTTCCCGTAGAGTTTAGTAGCGACGTGTAGGTCCCAAAAGCCAACTCAGCGGGCATAGCATGTATACGATAAAGTTTGCATCGATTCGCTAAAATTGCACGCTTATTTATACTCGTATACTAATTGTATATATATATATATATATATATATATATATATATATATATATATACATATACATATATATAGTTACGCTATCTTGGCTTCGTATCAACAGAACACAAATGAGTCATTCGTAAAAAAAGCGATAAAGTTTACATCGGTTCGCTAAAATTGCACGCTTATATATACTCGTATACTAGTAGAGTATGCTAATTGTATATATATATATATATATATACATATGTATAGTAACGCCATCTTGGCTTTGTATCAACCGAACGCAAATGAGTCATTCGTAAAAAAACGATAAAGTTTACATCGGTTCGCTAAAATTGCACGCTTATATATACTCGTATACTAGTAGAGTATGCTAATTGTATATATATATATATATATATAGTTACGCCATCTTGGCTTCGTGTCAACTCAACGCAAATGAGTCATTCGCAAAAAGATTGAGCAGTTTGCATAGTTCACAGACAGCTGAAGTCATCAGTATGATGTCCACGGTCGGCTTATGCATTTTTAAGCACAAGTGTTTTGTTTAAAAATGTTGTAAAAGACAGGTCGTAAATACATAAGCCTCCTATTGAAAGTAGATCAGAAGCTATCAGCTTAGTAGGATAGCAATGAGCAATGGCGATGAAACAAGTTGCAGAATGCCCTCCGAAGGGGATAGTAGCTACACCTGGAACTGAATATTGTTGTCATCGCTTGAAGCGCAACAATATGGGGCTGGTAGTGTGATGGAACTTGACAGAGTGTTAAACCAGAGAAACCCACTGAGGAGACCCAATTCGGATTGTTGCCGTGGGACCACTGAGATACGAGGTCGATCTTGAAGATGGAGCTAGCTTTCGGAGACCGGAACGCGGTAACTGTCAGCGGCAACGGCCGCGGCACATGCCCGCGTCCCATCGGACTAACAGACTACTCTGTAAGCGTGTGTAGGCTAACGGAGATTTGCAAAAATAATCGAACTCTAAATAATGTGCCGTGAAAATGAAAATCTGCACACATCTTTGAATGAGTTGGGAGGATGGAGAGATGGCTGGTTTTTAGTGGACTAAAAAAGCCCACCACTACCGGCCCACACTTGCAGGCGAGTTCCCTGTAGTAGTGTCCATGTGTGCAAACCGTGTTTTCGAGTTACTCCTCTACACAAAAAACACACTTGAACAGTCTTTCCATGTGTAGGGCCAAGTACATCCGAGTGGGGAAATAAGGTTACAAATCCGGGTATGGATATGGGGCTACGAGAGGCACGAAGGGCCATAACAATTATAAGAAACAGCACTAGAATAATCGGGAGGTATGTTGAATATCTACGAGAAGACGAGGCATGAGTAATTGTAAGCCTTTCTGGCCTTTCTGGTAAACCGAACCACCTTGCCGTCGAATAAATTCACAGGCAACCATAGTAGTGGGATTAACACCCATCTACCAGCTGCATTTTATGCTGGCGTTACCTTGATCATTAGAACGCATGCAGTTGATGCTCGAGCGTAATAATGGTACGTCGCGTGAGATCGCCATTCCCAAATCTTTATTTAAGCCTACCACTCTTAGCAATTTTCCTTGGGTTAAACCTTAGATCAATTACCTTTCTAAACTAACAGGATCTCGGTGGAGAAAGTTTACAGTTGCCGGCTGATTGGAAAGACGGCAACTTGTCAATGATTGAAAAGAGATACTCAGTTAAAAGCAGTCTAGCAATATACCCCCCAATAACGGTGGTCTTTTCTTAGCAAACTCATTAAACTGTACGATAAAACCTTTCAGTTTAGAAAAGTAATTGATCTAAGGTTTAACCTAAGGAAAGGTGCAACAGTGGTGTTTTTAAAGAAAGATTTGGGAATGGCGATCCCACGCGACGTACTAATATCACGCTCGAGCATCAACTGCACGCGGGCGCTCAATTGACCAAGGTAACGGCAGCATAAAATGCAGCTGGTAGATGGGCAGTTAATCCCAGTAATATAATTGCCTGTAAATTTATCGACAACAAGATGGTCTAGTCTGTTTGAGGGGCCAGAAAGGCTAAAAGTAAGATACGTTACCTTAGCCCTAAGTCCGGCCCATGGACGAGGGCCATCCTCGAAATGATGGACTTAATAGAAGCGGGGTTACATGCATATGCATAAATGGAAAAGTTGGCGATGAAGGAGTGTACACGGACAGCATATCAGCGACATCTCAGCCCAGAGTTTCTACAAAACGAACGCTCAACTCGACGATCGTGAAGCAAGTACGCGAGATGGAACTGGTTCGATGGACGCGAGGCCTAGCCTCACCCGAGACTCAAGCCACAAGATGGCGCGTCGAATACAATAATGCTATGCACGTGACAGGGAAATGGTGCCAATTTAGGCAAAAACAGAAACAATAAATAAGGCACTACTAAGGTTTAGGACATACATTTGTTTGGTTTACTAGCTAGTTTTTAGTCCTGACTTTTGTCAATCAGATTTTTAAATCAAAGCGGTTCAAATAGTGCCCAGAGCCGTGAACAATAATACATTTAATGCTTTGGTCTAATATGCCACCTTCATTTCTTAGAGAAAGCCAAAACATCTAGCCACTATGCAGCTTCTACGCTTGTTACATGAGACCGCTTCCTATCCTAAGCGCTCCGCGCTCAGAAGTGTTCAAAGAACCTGCCAAGTAACACTAGCAGTAAAGAGCATAATTTACTAGTTTGGTTGGCTAGATCAAACGCTTTTCATGCTTTTTATATTTTTATTTTACTGCCACGTCGCGTGCCAGGTGGGGGCAGATAGTGTCAGATGCGTCGTCGGCCTCTGCAGACAAGCGTACATCTCAATCTTACATTTTAGAAGTCAATTTGTTTACATTTGTTGTTCAAGTTATGGGTGCCGGCAAAAGTGGTTAAATCTTGTACGTCAGAGCAGCAATTAGCAGTGATCGCGCCTAGACCGCGCTGCAGGGTTCTCAACACTTGTAAATGAGTGAGTTGTATTTAAAGCTGCATGATACTCTGAGATCAGGGAGTATTGATTTCGTCCACCTATCCAGGGTGGTCCGGCTGGATTCCTTCCTATTGCTGGTTCTACTTGCTTAGGGATACCACAGAACAGCACATATTTGCTCTGCTGATTAGTAGTTTATCCATCTGCGGGTTGATAAAGGAACAGCCTGAAGCTAGTTCTTCTATTCTTTGGTCGGATCTTGTCGGCTCTAGAAAGGGATTATATGGCTGATGTGGATGCTAGTGCCCGCGCGGTGTTGAGTGCTACAGATTTAAGACTTGTGAGGAGGCGGCGTGTTGTAGTCCTGATAATGCGGTATATATCATAATGACATCCACTACTGGATTACTAAGCGCTAAGAACCGCTTGCTCACCTAGCCCGCAGGATTTTTTCAGAGCTCAGCTGAGTCTTTCGTAACTTTTTCTATACAACAGAGTACATAAAGTTCTATCTAGGATCACGTCTAGGTAATCAACTATGGTCGTGGGTGTTAGGTCAGTTTTAGGCCGTTTAAATGAATTGCTCTGTTTTTGTAAATCTCTGTTTTTTTTATGCCAGTTTGATCGAGCGCGTAGAGGTATTATGCTTTGAATAGATCTTTGCTACTAGCGGGGACGATTAGCGTCAGATCATCCTGGGTTGTTTACAGATTTTTTGTAGATAGATAACAGTAAATACATATAAATATATCTACAGTGAAGGGTAAAATCTCTGGTGTACACCCCTCAACATTGGAGGCTACAATCTTGCCTGCTCTACAGCCTCTTGGGGTTTCCGAAGCACTACAGGTGAAAACTAAGGACGCAAAGACAAATATTGTATCGACTATCGAACAAGTTATTTTGATTTCCCAGCTGAGGTTCGGCTAGGGTTGAAACGGCACGGAATCGTCTTATATCGGGAGCCCATGCACTGTTTTAAGTGTTACAGCACGGATCATTTTGCAGCCAACTGCAAACTTCTTAAGCCAATATGCAGAAAGTGTGGCTCTACGGAGCACCTGTAAATGCATTGCAAAGCCCAGCTTCGATGCAAGTTTGTGCTTTGGAGAACATAAACCCACCTGGGGCTCATGTCCACATAGGCAGGAAGCGCATGGAATTATTTTTTAAATCGTCCTGAAATAGCATTTTTGGACGGGCCGCAGACTCCGTTCCACAGTGGCTTGTTGGGGAGCCTGGATGCCCCGCTGATACCACTCTGCGCACCTGTGGGCCAAATACAGGCATCTGATAACTTCTCAAGGCATACTTATCCCTCTTAGTAAAAATAGGATCAAGATCAACAAGGCGACAAGTGATTTAAACAATTATGTCAATGTTGAAATATATAATCGCGCAAAAAATGGCTGGAACCATTCAGGAATTTATCCCAAGCATTCTGGGAGAACTGATTGGTGCCCCGTTAGCCACCTTGCTGCAACCTCGGACCAACGACGCTGATAGCGCCAGACCTACACGACAGCACAGAAGCGCAGATCGTGCAACGACATCTTCCTCTTGTTCCAAGTCCACCTGACATCTGAAGACACATTTTCTTTAACCCCTAATGAACAGGCCCCTTTCGTGCGAGAACCAGCAGATTCAGCAAGATCCAATAGTGGATGCGCGTATTCATATAGTAATGTGGAACTACGAGGGGAGGGGGGTGTTAGATCTGCTTGGGGACGACGCATACAGAGGGGTGGGCATTCTCATTTTGACGGAGAACTGGGCGCGGGAGGAGTTTATACGCTTGCTATACGGGGATTCTATGGGTACCATGCACTGGCGTCATGTAGAAAGAGTCCGGGTAGGCCAAGCGGGGGAGTATTGGTTTTCGTTAGACCACTGGTGCGAGAAATGAGTGTAAAGATAGTAGCAGAAAATCTACGTAACACAGCACAATCTCATTGGTATGAAATTGATGAGAATTGAATTTGCTATTGCCTAAGATTGGTCATTTTAGCGTACATGTTTGATCGTAATGGCAATATTTTACGGTTCTGCATGCAAAAGCTTCAACGTAAGACAACATATCAACTTTTTATAACATTCCTTAGTCCCGCTTTTTGTTAGCTTGCGTCGAGTATCAATCAGATTATGCAGAATTTTATGCTGAACACGCCGGTATCATCGATTCATTCATGTATTGGTTCTCCCGCAAACGTAAAATTTGCAATAATGAGAAAAATTATTTTTTTGCCTAGTTCTACTAAACCTTATAATAAGTACATATTGTCAGGATAGATCCTATATATATATATATAGACACAAGTCCACTTAGTAATCAGAATATTTTAATGATTGCCTGACGCGGTAGAACACGGCATAACGGTAATTTGACAAGGTAATACGAGTGGGATAACTGCATTGCCAGTAGTAGCAGTTGTAGGCATTTGGAACCCAAAACAGCCAAGGAAATGACCAGGTGGGAGAGGCTTAAACGGGTTTCTCTGGGAAGTGGTCAAGACGAGAAGCCCAGAAAAGGGGGGGTTGGGCAGAGAGCTCGGCCCTCATGATTTCGACGCATCCTCACAGGACGGTTGGCACAAGAATGGCACAACCTCCTCTACAGCAGTAGGTAAACATGCAGGATAAAAGGCACGAATCAAACCGGGCGAAGGAGAACGGCAGACACGCCCTTCCAGGGCTTTAAAGTAAGGCTAAAATAACACCGTGCCTAAGGGGTGGGGAGCTATCCGGGCTCAGTGAGTTTGCAGATCCCGCACTAGTCATGCAGGCTGCTAGTAACACAGTGTTTTTAGCATTCTCAAAACATTAAACAAAGAGTTCCAGTTCTGGGAGTAATACTATGTAAAACAATATTTCTAGTTGTATCGGCAGTGCAAACAATAATGTTACGAAGGTAGCCTGGCCGGCATACGCCCCGCACTACCAGAACAGGGCCTTGGTATGCGTCGAATCCTTCTTGGAGTGTGGAATTTGTGTGTCTTTGTCTGTTCCAGAATGAGTTTTTGTCTACTGGTACAGTCTCTCTACCTATGCTGGCAAAATTCGGTAGACATCGAACACAAAAAGTGTCCATCTGGCCACAAATTTAGATAGGTGATGGATCATAGTAAGTAGTCAGTGGCCACCAGAAAAACTGGAGACAAAGTGTGAGTCTTGAGTCGCCCAACTCTCCCTTGCTCCCAAAAACCTCCAGAGTAATGGTTACCGCCTAACGTTGCTTCGACTAGGGAATCACATAGGTGTCACATTGTCGATATAGGCTGAGAGATTTTAGTTGCATGTTTAAAAAAACCTTTAAAACAAATAGCAGTAGCAGTAGTAGTGGTCCTTGTCGTCGTCGTCGTCGTCGTAGTGGTCGATTTCAGCACAAGACTGAGGCACGACAAGGTCGTTGGCAACTGTTGTTAGGGCCGACAGCACGTCGAATCGCTGCGTGGTCGTTCGGCTGAGTTCGATCCGTCGTCCCGATTTGAGCCGGGGGACGTAGGTAGGAGGCAGGACTCGCTGAGGCTGCGAGAAGAGATGGCGGCGGTGGTGGCTCGGACAGCCTACCGCCAGGTGTGACGGGCCTGACGGGTTGATGCAGCAGGCCTTCAAAACAAACACTGAACACTGTCTGCATTGCGTTGCTCTCTTTGCCAGCACACGAGTAGCCATACTGTCAGTGAGTAGCCGGTGTCAATGAGAAGCCGACTTACACGAAAGGACGAAGAAGTTTCGCCGGACGCCGACTGGCTTCACTCGTTGACCACAACCGTCCTTGACGGCGATCCGAATAGCAGAAACAGTGGCGGTGGCGGCGGCGACGGCAGTGAACGAAATCTGCATAGATCTGCATAGTCTCCCACGGGTCCTCCCGGCGGCATCTGCTAGTATTGGCCAGCGCCGCGTGCGAAATTTCATACTTCAAGTTTCGTGTAAACCCACTCGATTATGAGTACATATATATATATATATATATATATAGAGAGAGAGAGAGAGGGGGGAGATAAGAGAAGAGAAAGAGAGAGAGTAGGCGACGGAGGACGGAGAGGGGACGTACCCCACGGGAGTTTCATTAGTTAAAGTGCGATTTTGGCCTGGATTAATCATTAGCGCAGTTAGTCACTTCAAGCTGCTTGAGGGATCGACCTGATGTGCGGACCACAAGACGCAGGTTTACAAGCGTATGCCATTAATGTACGTAATACCACTACCACTACTAAAGTTAATATAGCTACACTCCAGCTACAGGGTCTCAAAGGAACGCGTGCAAGTGCATGAACTGCTGCGAGATGAACAGAACTTGTGTCGTCCGAGCCTATTGGTAGGGCAATATACATGCGCTTGTATACACACGCGCCCACGCAAATGTTATTTGGTACAACTTATAGGGTACGTATCATCGCACACTGTGGCGCTTTTAACATTCATCATCAATCACAGCATTTTTTTTTGTTTAACTAAAAAAACGAAATCACCATTATACTGGCTGTCACCGCTACTAAAGAGCTTAACGTTGAAGTCTACGTGTACTGTGCTAGTGAGTTGACAGGTCCTCAATAATCTGCTCCCTAAACATATACTCAGCGTCCCTCAAAAATGGAGAGAGCATACAGACTGAGATTGAGTACTAGGCAGCCTTAACGTAAGGTCTCTCGTTAATTAGCTCAGTTCGTTTGAGAGTCGTCGAGGCGGAGGCGGGGCGGGGCGTCATAAACAAAGTACGCTAGGTCGAAAAAAAACCTGCCACGTTGAACACTGCCCTAGCGTTGCCAAAATTGCGCAGCGGTAAGCAGCGTTCTGTTGACCGCTAACTGCAGTGTTTGCACAGTATAGAATGCTACCACTTCGCCACTTGTTAGCGGGAGACCGTGAAACTCCCGCCTAGAAAATGCTTTACACTCCTATTCCGTTGCTGCCGAAGACCGCTAGTGGAAAATCTAAGGAAAAAAGAGACAGCAGTAGAGTTGCGCTATTCAGCAGTTCAATCAAAAGAACGACATAGCACACTGTGCTTGCGAACACTGAGGTCGATAAATTCAGATGCTAATCAAGTGCTTTGTAAAAGGCTTGGCACAATTCTTGCTGCTACAATGAACTCTATCCAAATGCATGATGTCACACAAATTTCGCTTAAAAATTGTTTCTAACGAATCCTTCCTAAATAAGACCAGTCTCTTAAAAATTCAAAAACATGAGTTTTCTTGCAGTTAGACAGTCAGCTCCTTTTGAGCATGTGTTGAATGTTCCTGTTGAATGCGCATACTTGACGCAGAATCTCTTTCAAATTTAGGTGAGGATGCAAAGTAACGAAAGCTCATCTCTCGACGACAGAACCTGAAAATCCAGGAGGCTCAAGGACAAATTAAATACAGCGCCTTGTATGTTAGAATCGATGATAGAGCTGCTCTTCATTCATTTACAAGAACATAATTTTGTAAACAAGTTTTGTTGCTTAGACGGGGACAGAAGGAATGAGAACGCTGTAAACTCTAGCGACATTGCAGTTATCAGTGCCAATGCGTTTACCACACGATTTACGAGAACGCTAAGGTCCGAAAGAGCCAAATTAATTGTATAGCGACATCGAGCGAACCACTAGAGAGTAACACTCATCTAATTATATTATTTCATTCTAGTAAAATACAACCATCTCTACGACGTTGAAAGCACTTCTACAAACGGAAATATTTATTGTGGTAAAGGAGCGCAAAGCTATACCGTCACAAGTAGCTATGTCCAATTAAGGGATTTCAACCCAAGAAGTGTAACACGTAGCGCGTTCCACGATATGTGCCGCAGAGTTGACACCCATAGGAAGAGCAAGGGACACTTGATGTCAAAGCGTTAGACTGATAAGATGGAAGGCTCAACGAGTCAAAAGATACAGCACAGCCTTTCTACACTATACCGTACATGATAGTATATATATATATATATATTCATTTATTATTCGCTTGATCGTATACCAAAATATATGTCACCATTTTATATCCGGGGCGCTTAGGGCGGCAGTATTTTCTTTCCTCCAATACCTACTCAGTATTTGCCTGCCATTGGGATTTACCTTTCGGGCTGACCCTCAGACAAGATTTTAGGTCCACGGGACTGCTTTTCGCATTGTTTCATAGACGGACCCCCATAAATACCAATGTGCAACGGTGGGCCTCGAACCCTTCCTATATTTATTAGGTTGTATCATTGTATTGAACATCCCTGCCTTTGCATCTGCCAATAGCCCACTCGCTTTTGAATTATTGTATACAAATTCTACCCTGCCCAATGTCCGCTTTTTCTTTCCATATATATCTGTCAAACTCAATTTGGACCCTCATTTGCTTTGTCGCATATGACCTTTTACCCTCGATTCAACCATTGTCTCCAATACCCTCGCTCTTTCCTATTGCTGATTATTCTACCCAATCTACCCTCGCTACGAACTCTACTCTACGGTCCCACTTCGCTTTTATCGTTAGTGCCGCCTTTACCATCATCATCTGTTGAACCCATTATTTATTTGTGACATTCTTAATCAGATAACTAAGTCTTAGCTTACTTTGTTCTTGCTTTTGTATAAGTTTTGACATTCCCACTATTCCCTTAAGAAACTCTTTGGCGCAATTAGAACGACAAATCGCATCACTTCTCTTACTGTTTCGAACTTCCATCCAAACCCAGCGCTGTGGACCAGAGCGGCATTAGTAAGTACCAATCCTACTATATACATGGCTTTCCATATATTCCTTGTTATTATATATTTATTAAGCCAGAAGCTATGTACTGCATTCATTCATTCATCTTTTAGCTTTTTTTCTTCGTAATATGTCTTCTTGCTCTAAATCATCATCCCATGTAGTCATTGTCATCTCAAGATGCTTGTACTAACCTAGATAACCTCACTCCCTCCCCTATAATTAATCCTTTGCGCAATTTTTCCTATAAATATACAACAAATCACAGATGACAACGGACGTCCTTGCTTGACCCCTTAGCGACTATATACTCTCTGGATTGTTCGGCTTCCATTATTATTCAAACCGGGTTATTCCTGTAATTTTTTAATAGTAACCCCGCTGGGCTTCTCTCAAAACCCTCCTCTAACATAGTTTAAAAAAACTTTGTTGTGTCCACCATATCATATTTTAAAGATCTTAAAACCCTGCCACACACGTTTGTCCTCTTTACACCAGCTGTAAAATATATCCTGCCCCTTATTTGCTATACTTGTATTCTCCTACCTTACATAGACTCAAAACGGGTTTGCTCGCTGTCCCCTGGCCCCCTAAATCCCGTTAAATTTACTCGCGTCTGCGTTTTTAATTTTATTTTGTATTAACATTTGAGATCTACTCTTGGCTTCTGTGGAACTGGCCCAATACTCTTCTGCCTTATTTGCACCGTTTCTATCATTCTTATATATTATTTTTTCTATCTTTCCGCTCTAATCTTTCCCTAGTTATTTGAACTTTCCACCATTTTCCATCTCCTTCTTTTTGAACTTCCTTCCCTAACCTACAGCATTTCTCATTTGCGCCCTTAACGTTTTTATGTATCTCGTTACCAGTTTGTTCCCAGTTGTCATCAAGAGCTAGTTTTATGTATTCCATTTTCTGCGTCCAGACATTTCTTTTGTATAACTACCCACCCGTCTTCTTCCACTCCTGCTTCACTTCCATCCAAATATGATCACTCCCAATATTAAATGCTTTCTCTTTATCTATCCTGATTTCCTTTACTCAGTTATTTGATTTACCCTTCTTTAGTACATAGCATGATTTTCTATTCCCTTGTGTGTATGTATATTTCCCTTCTACTCACTGATCCAAATTTAAAATGTGAACTCCGCTCGACTCTGCTATCAATCTCCTGCCCGCTCTGTTTTCTCTTCCATCCTGTTTGATATGTGTATTTAAATTTCCCAGATATATTACACCTTTCTTATCCTAATACTTCCAAATGACCTATTGTTCTTTTCTAAATAGCGTTATATTGTCCCCTCCAGGTGTGTCTCTATAACCACCAGATCCTTCATTTTAGCATTTCTAACTCCTTTGCATGAAATAGCATCTCCGATTCTCATCCCAACATGCCCTATTGTCCGTATTCATATTTCCGAGTTTTATATATATATATATATATATATATATATATATATATATATACGACAAAATATTCGTCCGTGCATTGTTTTCCTGCATTGCTTTATACCGTCCAGAAATGGTAAATCATCAACGTATTTTGTTATGGTTAAAGCACATGTGCAATTTGTAATGCAATTTTGATGTGAGATACTTCGTAAATGACAAAATGTGTTATAATTATGGCTAGTTTATTTCATATAATTATCAATGTCTATAACCGACAACATTTTCTTAGAATTTATTTTTTATGAGGACGCAATTCGTGTACTATACAGCTTCTCGCAAGTCCGCGCTTTAAATCTGGAATAATGGGAATATATTTACTCATGGAATACAAGGAACGTCATTTGCTTGAAGAATGCCCGCGGGGCCTTTACGAAGTCCACATGAGTAGAAGCTTTACAATCGTTGCCCGAAAGTTGGAAACAACAATGCGCAAGCAAAATTAACTTTCCCTGTATACGTACAGAATATATCGAAATATGGCGTTATTTTGATACGGTTCACTACTCAAGTCGGCACGCCTGCAGGCTGACGGAGTGCCAGGCTAGAACAAGGTCACCGGCCTTGCCGCAGAAATTTCAAGGCGTGTCAAAAGCTGCCCTGGAAAATATGTGCTGAGTAAGATCAGCGCCATCGTGAGCACTGCGTACATACTTGGCACTCTGCAAGAGGTTCTTGCATGCAGCGTTGTTATAATGAGATTCCGGAACAGATACATAGGTTGCACAGCAGCAACGAGTTGACGAGATGATTTTAAACCTTTACATTGCCTCTAGAAGTGTTTTCTAAAGACCCATATATAATATATATATATATATATATATATATATATATATAATATATATAGGTTTAACGCGTATATATCGTTGGAGTTATCGTCGCAGTCAAAACTGTTAGACTCTGAAACGCGGCCGGGCCGACGATGAGAGGAACTGAAAAAGTCTAGACAAGGTTGATATATATATCAACCTTGTCTATCCTATTATATATATATATATATAATATCAACCGCGTTTCCAGAGCCTAACATTTTCACTGCGACGATAACGTATACGATATAGACTCGTCAAACCTATATACATATATATTATATATATATATATATAGTATAATATATATATATACTTATATTATAATTATATATATATTACAGGGTATTAACAGGACTAGTTAATTTAGATAAATGGAATTGTAGAGCTCGTTAAGGGCAAGTATTTTTCCAATGGAACATGGTCTATAAAAGGCCCTGTTTCGGAATGAGAGTTAAAATTACGTACAATTTTGACATTGGTGTTTTTGCCCGACATAGGAGCATAGAATGTGCTGTTGCGAGGACAACCAGGTTTTCTAGACAGAAGCTAAACACACCGCCGTGTTCGTGAGAAAATTCTGATTCTTTCGAAGAACTCATAAGGCCGGTCAGAAGATGCTAAATGGTCGCTTAGAAGAGAATTCGCCAAAATGAAGTTATTTTATTAACCTTCACGCCCAATACCTCAAAATCATTACCTTACGACCACTTACAACGCTCTAAACTAACATATTCAGGCAAATGCGCATTTCATGACGATCATTTTGGTACCAAACTTATGGCAATGCGAATGTGGTTGTGGAGTAATTACGATTTTTTGGTGGGATGTCCAGATTAAGTGCATGTAAAATGACGCGCTGCGGCTGTCGCGCGACACGTCGGCGGTAGTGAACGTCGCCACACAGTCATTTTACATGCACTTAATCTGGACATCCCACCAAAAACTCGTAATTACTCCGCAACCACAGCTCGCATTGCCATAAGTTGGTATTAAAATGATCGTCATGAAATACGCATTTGCTGAATACGAACACGGCGGTGTGGTTTAGCTTCTGTCTAGGAAACCTGGTTGGCTCGCAACAGCAAATTCTATGCTCCTATGTCGGGCAAAAACACCGATGTCACAAATTGTAGTAATTTAACTCTCATTCCGAAACAGGGCCACTTAGAGACCATGTTCCATCGGAAAAAATATTTGCCTTAACGAGCTCTTACAATTCCATATATCGTCGATCAAATATTCCTGTAATACCCTGTATATATATATATATATATATATATCATATATATATAATATATATATATATATATGTGAACAGTCGTTCAAGATGCTGCACAACGGCGTCTTTGCACGGCAACACGCCAGTTTGCCGTCAGTTTTTCGGGTGAAACGCAGAAAAATAAATAAAAATTTCTTGCTGATCAAAATGTAGGAAGGTGTCGTTTCGAGACAACCAACGTTCGCGTAAGTTGGATGTCGGATTGTATCTTAGTTTGGAGGATAGTACATCGTACGATCATCTATGTGTTCTGCACTTACGGCGACCGGAGCCGTGTTTTACGGAGCTTCCCTCATTGGCGTTCCGCGGTAAGCGGGCCACGTGCGAAAACGAGCGCCAACCGGGAGCTAGTGGGGAGGCGGCGCATTGAACTCGTTTTGGGGCCGAAATTCGACGAAAGATTGGACAATTTTGGAGGAAAGTGGTTTGCCGGCCAGATATGATGAGGTTCCACTTTGAGGGAGAAGTGAAGAAGTCACTCTAACTGCGCGCGGTGACGATATGCCTCGAGATGGTTCTCTTTAGTTGTACACTTGAGAACTTCTCTTCCGACCAAACTCTCCCGCCTACGTGGTTCCTGAATTATGTGGGCGGTTGGGGGAGGATGACTGCGAACAGCACGACCGGACTGAGGCATGTCAGGGGGAACGGAGCTGGATGGCGGCGGGAAATTGACCCATTCGCGACAAGCAGTCGCGTTAGAACAAAAACGAGAGATGGATGTGAGCCATCATTCGTCCAGCGCTTGGCGCGATGAGATGACGTCGAGGGCGACGATAGCGGTGGCGATAAATTATCTTTAGCCGACAGCAAATTGGCGATTCTCGGCAACTTGGACCTCATGTCAGAGAGAGAGAGAGAGAAAGCTATGAAGCTAAAGTAAGAAAGTAAGAGAAAAACGGCGAAACCTGTGAGTGCCTGTATAACACGGGTGTTTAAAAGCGTGCTAAATACGTGAATACGTGCAGTAGAAACGTGCAAACGACGACCAATACAGTTGCCAATACGACCTCCACAGCTCCCGAATGAACTAGAGCTGAACGGAACTAAATACTGGCTGCAATGCACTGTCTGTTATTGCCACGAGATCATTCAGGTTAATCTGATCTCACAGGATCGAACAAATTGACGGTGTGCCAATGTTCCTAGTAACATTTGTAACGGCCGCCTAACTTGCTCATGATACGATTGGCGGGCTGTCCGCCAGTTCGATTGTTGTAGTTTTTCAGGTACGTACCAGACTATTTCACGCGCAAAGTTAGATAAGAGGAGGGAAACACACAAACATGGACTGGTGTCTGATTGTCTGACCCTGTTACCAGACGTTCGACAGAAAACGTCAAATGTTACGCACCAGGGCTGATAAAAATGACCTGAGAAATGATGAAAATTGATAAGGTCGAGTTTTTGTTAAAGAAAAGTATCAAAACATCAAACCCATTATACCAAATGTTGGATTCCACTCAAAGAGAATACATTATTATTATTATTATTATTATTAGTATTATTAGTATAAAAGACAGTGAAACAGATGATGATTTTAACGATGCCGACTAATGCAATTGTGTGTTGAGCAAGAGACCAAATTGCATGTACGCAATAGAAAACCTAAGAAAACGAATAATCAGAAGAAGCCTGCTACAGCTGCCTATTGTTAACAGGTGAGTGTAAACTGGAAATTTTCATAGTGCAGCCGTATGTTGAACGGACCTCCGCCAGCGACAGCACCCCTCAAACGAACCGCCAGGAACAACAACGTTGTCTCTGTCTTGCATCCGCGGCGTGGCGCGTGGCAGTTTTTGCCGATGCTGAGAGACAAATCAGCAAACAGCATGAACTAGGGCACATGGTAAGCATCACCGGCCGAAGTAATGGGGGCTTTGTCCGGAGTTAATCTTAGACCCCCAGACTTGACTTTGGTTGACTTACAATTTTTTTAAAGATTATCCGTAAGGCTAATGCCGTGTACGGTCTTTTTCATGTCATGGCTAATTTTTAATCCACTCCGGCATTACCTTGTCTAAATTGAAAACCATGCCAACCAATTTAAGAGTGGCCGGTCTGGGTCTCGAACCCAGTCCTCCCGAATGCAAGGCAAAGGCTTTGCCACTAAGCCATCTTGCTCGGTATTTGTTAGTTGAATCCTTAGAGTTAAGAATGGAGGTCCACGTCGATACAATGGTGATGGCGATTTTTGCCAGCCGGGTAGCTCACCGCGGAAGCTTAAAGACGCAAATAATAGCCTAAATGAGCTTCCACTAGTGCGGAAGCTAGTGTCTGTGTCTATAGACTGACGCGCATAAACTTCATCATTGTCAATCATTGTAGAGATTCGAGCGATGCCATTGTGTCTGTTCAACACGAACGTGGAGTGCACACAGCAGCAAACACGACACGGCAGTACCCACACATAGGAGTGATATCCGTTTACAAAACTCGAATCAGTCCGATTTTCGCCTGTTTACGGAAAGTGTTCTTTTAGGGAGATCTGTTGACAAAACCCGAATCAGTTCGACTTCGCCTATGTAAAGATGGTTTTCGTTAATGCAGTCCAATGACAACTGGCCCGAGGGCGGCCAATGACTAAGAGCCAATGCTTTGTTCTTCTCGATATTTTGAAATTATACTTCTTTTTTCTCGCATGTGCAGACGGTAGGGCGCGCGCGTTACTTACCTTATTCGCCTCCGGCAATATAAAACCTTTAAGCCTATCTACTGAGATCCACATCTGTGCCTTTGTGCATTGTGAAGTCTACGAATAGAGTAGACCATCTATCTACGCGCAGTGCAGGATCTGTAGCGTCGTATTCCACATATTCAACGTTCCAGGGCCAGACGGCCCTTTGGAACGAACATCTATCTCGGCCATGACTGTGTCGTTGTTTGCATACGGACCACCACGCAGGCGAACATTGTCACGTGCGACAATACAACAACCAGCGCCCATGAAATGACATGGCTTGCAACAACTTGTTCAACACGCCTAGGTCGCAGTCGCCTCGCAGATTTTCTACTTGGCGCGGTTGGCAGGGAAACGCAGCAGGGTCCCTAAGTGACCTCTTAAACTACTCGCCCTGCGCTGCTGCTCATAGAGTGGTGCTTACTGTGCTGACTAAGCGCGATTAAGCTCACGCCCAACTGAGTGAACACAGTGTGTTTCATCTTGAACCGACTGCAGTGCCGCCCTGGACACTAACTTCGTGTAACAGCCTCCCCACTACAGGCATAATAAGAACACGTACGCTAAGTTATCAGCTATCGCTTAAAGCACGCAAACTATTGGATGTTTTGTGGTCATATATTGCGATAAAGATGGTAAATAATATAAAAAACATAATGAACTATTACTACTATGCTACATTTGGACTTAAAACTGGACCGTTAGTTGACAGCACGAGTCAGTGCAGGGCAGTGGCTGTGGCAGTTTCTGTGCTCGATACAGCCCATCAGCACTGCTACTCCAGCTAGGGGATTCATTACTGAATGCGCTGAGTCACCCATTTCGACGATGGCCTGTGAAGTATCGACTTTTTTTTTAGATTTCCCGTAAGGCAATTGCTCGTGTACGGATTTTTCATGTCATGGCTAAGTTTACTCCACTCCGGCATTTACATTGTCTAAATTGGAAACCATGCAAACCAATTTAAGAGTGGCCGGTCTGGGTCTCGAACCCAGTCCTCCCGAATGCAAGGCGAAGGCTTTGCCACTAAGCCATCTTGCTCGGACTTCTAAGGACATTCGTGCTACTTACACTGTTGCTGCAATAATATCGAAACATCCCCCTGCAGGTCACCTGGGCACGTTGCCACAGCCGTTTCAGCTCGCACGACACCATTCAGGTGCCTAACCCAGGCACTTCGCAACAAAGCGACGCCCTTACAGGGAAGATGTTCAGCAAGGATATAAAGCAACACGGTAAAACAGCTCAACACTAGGCCAACGAATAGACTGTCCACAAGCACCGACAGAACGGAGAGCAGCAACTACAACACATGCAGTTACGTTTGAAGCTCGGCGTGTCTCCTCTATGGCGCCTTCGTTTCAACTGAAGCCAACAACAACACGGTGTCGTGGACAGGCACGGCTAACGAAAAGCGTTGTACTCGACGCAACACCCCCTGGCACACTATTGGAAAAGGCGGACGTGTAATGCACGTGACGACTGGCACAAGCAAAAACGACACAGTTAAGGCCTCTAAGGGTACACAGTGCATCAAATCGTTTGTGTGTGTGTTAGAGCACTTTTTGTTAACTGCGTAAAATTGTCGCACTTCGCGGACGCAATCACGAAGACGACGGTATGTCGAATAATAGCAACATAAACAGGGGTGAAATAGTCAAAATCTGAAAAAAAATTACACACTACTTCCCGTTGATGAGATTTCGTTAATGATAACCGTTCAGAGTTCACCGAAAATGAAGCCAAGTCGCAATTAAGCAGCGATAAGGCGGGAAATCGACGGAAACAGATCTTATAGCATATAACCGTCTCAGGCTTAATATAAATTTAATGTATACAATTTTAACAATACAATATATGGCCTATAAAGAAAGAGTAAATACCTTTCGAGATACTATATAGGCATCGCACTGCGTGCTCTACAATACTTCAACGTCGCTAATTATCTATAGGCTGTATTTGGCCACCGAGGACAAAATCCCGACAGAACAATATTGTATTTTACGGGGACGGTGTACTTTGGATGCCGCCTTATTTGTACTGAAAGATGTATCGCACCGCTAGTCTAACAGCGAAATGGTATATGCTGTTTTTAATTTTCAAACTGCATTTAATTGTCTCCCCAGGGACTATCTCATCAACATACTACGCTCCAGGTTCCGCGTCGAAGGTGCATGGTTTACCACTTACCATGAAATTTTAGCATACAGCGTCATAACTATAAAAAATGACGACCATCTTATATACGTGCCTGTAACCTAAACAGTTGGAGAGGCTCAGGGTGGTTCAGCTAGCCTTTCCTCTTTTGATTGTGTACGTAACTAGACCGTCGATCTGCTTCGAGATGGTAAAGCCCCACACGCACTCTATGCAGACGAGTGAGTGATCCTAGCAAAATCCCGAAATCAACTAAAGTTTAACCGCAATCAAACCACAAAATGGTGTGAGAAAAACAAACTTACAATCAACACAGAGGTAGTCCATTAAGCAGAGCTAGTCCATTTCGGCAGAGAAGGATCATATGCTGCATGCTTAGGGATGTTATCTGTGTGTGAGTCTCATCAGTCGGTCTGTTGGCCGCCAGATTCCCGCCCAAATGATTGGTTGTGTGGAGCATCCGTTTAAAAGCCTATTCCGTTATCTGAGGTAATGATGGGGTGAGGCTGTATGATGTGATGTGCTTTGTTAGAATTTGTTTTGCCTTAGTACAATTTGAAGCTACTCAGCTCTATTAATTAAGGAACACTTTGTTTAATATTTAAATGCGTTTCTTGAGCGACATGCCGAAAGTAACGGTATAAGTAACAATGCTATATAAATCATACCCAATGTGAGAGAAAAAAAAATGTGATAATGATGTGCGATTTGAACCTCTCTCTATGATAAAGTGCATTGCCTCATTCATTCAAAGCACCATGTTGTGATGAGCGTGTGTGTGTATTCGCCATACTTGAGCTCGGTTGAGGCAACCCGTGAGGTAAGGTTTTTGATCTCGGTTTTTTCTCTCACGGGCCGCGGGCCTGCGACCACAGACAGGCAACTTAGAGCAGTACATTCTACACGCAGCCTATTCTGACGTTCGAAGCAACCCTCTATAGTGTCCTATATAAGTAAGTAGCAGCCAGGCCACACGGAGGACCTTGGTGTGCATCTTGTCTTCTACGAGAGATTATGTGTGTGGCTTCGAGTAGGCTGTGGCGCATTTCAGCGATTGTCGGTGTCATATCAGACGAGCCTCTGCACTCCGTACCACAACCTACCTCAATAAGGTTCAGGAATGCTTTTGATGATAGAAACTCGCTGGCATTATGAAGACTGTACGACAAAAGAGACGTTTGCTAGGCAGGCGAACAGCAATCGATTTATATTTATAGTACATATGAAGAGGTGGCTTTTGAGTTGAATGGTCCAAATTCTAAGCCAAGATACTACGCCTGACGTACGCACATACTTCTTCTCTCGTTGTCGAAGCGCTGTCGTTAGCGCCAATGTTGACGCCTTAAGTTACCTGCGTGGTAACGTGGTAATCTTGAGTGGTAGTGGTGGTGGTGGTAGTAGTAATAGTAGTAGTAGTAGTAGTGATGTTTGAATGATTTGCAACTAGCAGGCACACGTGCTGTAAGATTGCAGTTTTGGTCATTGAATTTAGGTGAGATGGTGGATACTAATATCGATTCGATACGACATAGCCGGCCTTCGATTCAGACCGCAATGCACATATACGGCAGTGCGACCTCCGTGCGGCATCTTCATTACGTACGGTTGACGTGTAGATACGTAGCCAACAAAAAAAATAAGAACACGAATGCATTCCGCGTATTTGCACGTATTAGCGCTATTACTACTACTACTACTCGGGACTTGATGCAGGTTCGCGGTCGTTCCACGAATTATTCGAATTCCGTTCGAATATAGCGTCAAAGTCTCGATTCATTCATTCATTCTGCCTACAGTGGCTGCTGTGTTTGCGCTCACCGCAGATGATACGTGTAGTGTGAAATTTGCTGCAGGACACGCAGTTTTGTAAGATGGAAAATTTGCCCGGAGGCCATTGAAGCCCGCAAGAGTTGGTAATCGATTTCTCATTCTGTCCCGACCACTGATGTTCGACCGGTACGGATCGCAGGCGATCTCTTCCCTCGCTTCCATCGCGGTCTGATATATGGTTAGCGTCCTGGACGAGCGGCAGGCGTTCTCACTGCCCCCTGTGTTAGATGTTAGACAGGCAGACACGCACCCCCGTTAGATGGCCGCGTTAAACAATAACCTTGCTATCAGCTAAATTGCTCCAGAAGTACAACAACAATTAATCTTCGATAACAGCGTTGTTGCGGCCAATCTATCTATTAGTTATGCGTATGATTATGATCTGTACGAAGAAGACGTTACGACCGCTGCAGTCGGAGCCGACGTGGCCCAGCCTGGCCCGCCGCTGTTTGCGCGACGGGGTTACGCAGGCCTTGCGAGTGCTCCCGGTCTCCGCAGGGCATACATGCTGATTGTGCACAGCATTCAGCGAACCCAGCAAACAGCTGTAGCTGTTAGGTTTTCGAACTGTGTGTGAAGCCTGGAGCGTCATGTGGCCTTTATTGACCTCTGACCAAGACCGTGACAGGTGAGACATTCGCACAAAAGATGACTCATTTGCAATGCAGACATAGGTCCTGTCCTCAACCGACCGACTACTGATCACTCATCGTTAAGCTGTACGGAACGTTTGTCGAGGCGTACTAGATCAGCGATACACTGCTAGTCATAAGCAATAGAACGAAAAATCTAGGAGGGGAGAGAGAGGAGGGAGAGATAGGGAGAGAGCGTGCGTGCGTACATAAATTACGACCGGGTCATCATACAATGGTGATCCGTTGTGGTACGACGTATTGTGGCTGCCATCTTGCTCCCATGAAACAAGTTTCAACGTTGCTCAATCATAGCCAACGCGACGACACTACCACAGAAACAACGCCTATAGCAAACGGCATTTGGACAATTACTAGCATTGGTAACGGAAGCAAAAGCCTATTTGCACTAATAGCAGCAACAGCACCAAATAGTGAACAATACAGGACAACACAACAACAGTCAGGAGAACACTTGTGACAACGATAACAGAATGGATAATATCAGCAATAACCCTACAGCAACAACAATAGCAGCGATACAGCAGCAGCAGCAGCAGCAACAACAATAATGTAGCAGCAGCAGGAACAACAACAATAATAGAGCAACAACACTGCAACTACAATGCAACAAAAAACAGCGACAAGCGCAATACAACAACAATATCATTACAGCAAACATTGCGACAATAGCGCTACAGCAGCAATAACAGTATAGCAACAACAACAAGACGGCAACAACGCAACAGCAATAATAACAGTGCAACAACAGCCAGCAGACAACGACCTTTACAATGTCTGCCGCCACCGACGACAGGCAAAGGCTAAAGAGTTTGGCGTCGTTCGCTTGGGTCGTTCTGGTATAGTTTGCCAAAGGCCATAGGGAGGTTGTGGATTGCGATGAAGCCACGAGGGTCGCTGATATAGAAGGAGAGGGATAGGGGAAAAATTCAGTAAAATGCAAGCGGGATCGAGAAGAAAAATGGCTCCGACTCCCGGTGTCTCCTCCCTACTTGATTCTGACCATCGCTGCAGGAGCAGCAGCAATAAAAAATCCGCTGGCTCGCGTGAGACATATCCAGGCCAATTATATACATATATATACCAGGCAACTCAGCAGTGAGTAGCATCACTTACAAATGACGGGTTGTAATCACTCACAGAGGGTGAGTCGGTCTGCTGTGCGAGGGTGGGCGCCGTGGTTATTCAAGCCCAATGGGGGTACTGGTGGTTATCGCAGTGATTTTGCGTCGTCTTTGCGATCACCAACCAGCCTATTCAGCAGCACTGTTAAGTGGCCGAAATTAATTCTTGTTTTTCTGCTACTCTTCTTTCAGCAACAGCACAACAACAATAACAAATCAACTAACGAACTACATGCTTAATAATTACGTAATCTAGTCGAGAGAAGTAGGGCTGGTGGGAAAAGCAGGGCCGGTGGGAAAATTAATGAGTGAGGGAGGGAACTGAAAGCAGGACAGATGAATGGCGCCTTCGCAAGCGGGTTCGTTGGGGGTAGACGTTCGTTAGTCCAGATAGACAGAAATGCAACCATACAGGCATACGACGTCGAGTTAGCTCCAGTAGTGATTCCCGTTTTCCTCACCTCAAACGTCTCTCTACCAGACGGTGGGTTCGCTCAGCGGCCCCAGCAACTCCGCTGGTGTTGCTGCAACTCATGTGCCTGTAACACCGTAGGTTGACGAACAGGCAACACCAATACCTCATCGTCTTGATCGACAATTTAATCAACGACGAAGAATCGACAAAGCAGTATTATTCACTTATGAATATGCGCGTGGCAAAAAAACGTGTTCTTATTTTGACATCGGCATCATAATTCTCCAAGGAGATTCCGTTCTATTCTTCTCTTCTCTTTCTCTGTTCCGCTTGATATGTAAATATGTATGCAAGTGTCTATTTTATTTAACTAGAAAGATGGGACATGACATTTGGGTCCCCGCGAACGGTGCACCGTTCACCGTGCACAGCTCTCTCGAGGGTTCCCCTGACCGAGGCCGCATTTCCCCGTTGCACATTCAGCGAGCGACAGACGCTGTCTGAGTAAATTGCCCGCTCTCCTATCTCCGATAGCTAGAATTAGTAACGTCCCGACTTTCTGCAGCAAACCGCGAGTAGACGGACCCGGACCACCCGAAGACAAGTGTTGAAAACCCGTACATGCATCCTTCTAGTACCTCTAGGTCTAGTACTTCTTTACCTTACCTGTCTTGACGAGAGCTGCAGCTAATGTGCCTGTAAAACCCAGGTTAGCGAGCAGGCAACACCCATTTCTTCGTCGTGTTTGATCTTCTTTAATCAACGATGCAGAAACAACAAGGTAGTATTATTTATTGGTATGTACGTGGTATTTGTGTTGTGTTAGGATGTCTGATTCTGCAAGGCTGAACAAACTTATTTTGTGATTGTCCATGGCTGACAGCAAGATATCTTAATCCTTTTATTATTATTATTATTATTATTATTATTATTATTATTATTATTATTATTATTATTATTATTATTATTATTATTATTATTATTATTATTATTATTATTATTATTTCAAATAAGAACTAAAGCATTGTATAATGCAGTTCCTTTAATAAACCACGATTTGAATCTTGAATCTTGAAATCTTGGTGAATGAACGTGCTCTTATTTTGACATTTGTTTTCTATTCTGCTTTTCTCTCTCGCTCCCTCCTTTTTTTTCTCTCTCTCTCTCTCGTTTTCGCTAAATACGTAACTGAATACGCATGAATATATTTTATTGAAATTGAAAGATATGACATGACCTTTCGATCTCTGCAGACCGTGCACCGTTACGGAGGGTCCAATGTAGGGCCCCCCGTCTCTGGAGGCTTTCTTGGACCGAGGACGCATGTCCTCATTTCACATTCAGCTAGGGACAGGCGTTGTTTGAGGAAATTGCGCGCTCACCTATTTCTGATGGCTAGAATTAATTGCTTCCCGATGTTCTGCAGCTAACCGCGAGTAGACGGACCCGGCCCGCCAAGAGTCTCGAAAGCAAGTGGGTAGAACCCGTACCGATGAACCGAGGTCAGGACGACCCAATGTTGTGGAGACCGACGAAGTCATAAGCCTGGTTACTTCGAACCCAGGTTTGACCATAAAAGAAGTTGAAGATGTAACGGGAGTCTCCCACGGAACCGTTTGGAATCGCCTCCATGGTGCAGGTTTCTCGTGCAAGCGGAATATCTGGCTACCACACGACCTCAATGATAGGCAGCTTGAAGGGCGAGTCGATACCTGTCACGCACTCCTCCGGAAGAACTCGAATGAGCCATTTCTGAGGAGATTGATGACCGGCGATGAAAAATGGATACTCTACAGAAACGTAACACAGAAAAGAAGTTGGGTCCCCAGAGGTTCTCAGGCCGCAGCTGTCCCTAAACCCGAAGTTCATCAGAAGAAGGTTATGCTGTGCTGCTGGTGGGACTGTAAGGGCGTCGTGTATTTTGAGCTGCTTCCAATGGGTCAGACGATCAACTCCGTCGTCTACTGCAGACAACTCGAAGATTTGAAGGCTGCAGTAGCAACGAAGCGCCCGGAATTGTCAAACAGGTGGGGCGCCACTTTTCAACATGATAAGGCGACATCACACAAAAGTTTGGCCACCCGGCAAAATTTGGCGGAGTTTGATTGGGACGTGCTGCCGCACCCAGCTTATAGTCCCGACCTCGCACCATCCGATTATCACTTGTTCAGGTCTCTCCAGAACTCCCTTGATGGCACAACATTTGAATCTTTGGAGGCTATAAAAAATCACCTCACTCAGTATTTCGACGAGAAGGACAAGACGTTCTGGGAGAAAGGAATCATGGATCTACCGAGGCGATGGGCGAAGGTTATCGAACAAAACGGTCAATAAACCATTGAATAAAAATACTGTTGTCTGCATAAATAAGGCTTTTTAAAATCAGGTAAAAAAAGCCGACGAACTTTTTGACTTACCTAACAGTACTGATCACCTTGCTTGCCTCGACAAGCGCCGAAGCATAAATATATATATATATATATATATATATATATAAATATATGGCTCAGACGACTATTCTAAGTGACGACTCGCCAAACAAGCGAGGTATTCACAATCTCAAAACGTGCCATCTCTGGCGCGGAAGCTACAAAATCCGGCTGTCCTGTTTTGCTATATATTCTCAAAATTTAATTTGGCAATAAAAAATGACACCAAGGTTCTTCTACATGTGTGTCACAGGGTTTCGCTTCGTGGGCAAGCGTGTACGCAGTATGGGCCCAAGCCAAGGTAGCGTCAAGTACCTTTTGATCAATTCTTGATCATCCTCAAACAATTCAGTACTAGTGGAACGTTTCTTTGTAAAGCCATGGGAGTTAGAAAGAGACCGAAATATTTGGTCTGCAATGGCCTTTTTCATAATAGGGCATGGAATCACGCTTTGCGCAATGAGTCCAGTTACCTAGTTAATATCGATGATTTTTGTGCACTGTGTTAACGGCGGATAGCATAATAGTAGGTGGTGCCTCTGCGCCCTTCAATAATAAAATAAGCATTTGCCGGCAAGTCGTTCAGTTCATTAAAAACAATTCAAGGTTGTCAACAAACAATTCAAGGACTCTTTAGTTTTGAGAAGTTAAAACGTCAAAAATAAACACCGCGCTCGGAGTGAAGGTAATATAAATTATGATCCTGTGGTTTGTCTTGAGACTGAAGGCAAACTGCCTATGGGCTGCACGTAGACGCTTTGAAAGTACTCCAGCAGTACCTTAGTCTTCGCGTGGTTGTCAACAACCGTGTGATTGTTAATAATAATACGTGAAGAAATGCCACTGTGTAGATTTAAAGGACGCTTGGTATATCGGACGAAATATTTTGCATTGTGTCTAGTATGCATTTCATATGTTGAGTTGTTCTTTTTATCCTTATGTCCTTTATCTTTTTTACGCATCCGATGAGCGAAATTTACGATACGTGATACGATTTATGCTCCAGTGCTGCGCCTTCTGCAGGCAGAACAGGTGCACAGCTCATGCTCTTCGTGAAGACGGCGTTTAAAAATACTAGGTAGTAATAGCCGTGGGTGTACCCCTGGCGACTGTCACATGCAGGACCAGACAAAAGGTGAAAGACATTGAATACGTTCTTATCCCCCCGATCTCCCTACGCGGAATCTTCAGCCTTACTCGGATTGCTTCAGTAGCTGGTGAATAACCTGACACGAAATTCTCAAAGCTTCTTCGTTATATCGACAAACAAAGTACCCGCTTATGTAACGAAAAACCCTCTCAAACTGGTTGAAATGTGCCAGCGTGAGGTGGCTCCATACCGTGTCAAGATCATATATCAACCCCGGAACAATCTCAAGCATGTAGAGCCTATGCCATCTACCAATAAAATGTCCTTATCAAAGAAACTTGCTATTATAGTCAAGAGAGCGCCAGCCACGACTGCCCAACGAATGATTTAACCAGTAGATGACGAAATACCGCCAAATGAGGAAGTGATTGTATTCAGTGGTCATAGATCCGACCAAGGCCGTGTATCTAGTGGTCATTAACCCGATCAAGGCTCTGTATCCAGTGGTCATAGACCCGATCAAGGTCTGTTTTTTTCGAATAAAAACTTTAATTATGTTAGTTATGCCTAATGTCAGTTTGCACTTTTTATTTGAACACCTACTTCATATATATATATATATATAATTTTAACAGCGTAAATTTGCGAGTCGTTTTAGGGTACTGTAGTGCACTAGACTTCGATAACAGTATCCGGTCGGTGACTACGCCTGCTAACACCGTGTTCATCATTTCCGCGGTATTTCCTCTCTGTACGCTTAGGACGCTTTCGGCGTACCTGTGGCTCTAATTAGACGATCGCAAACTCCATCAATGAAGTTGGCTGCAAGAGGTTCTAGGCCAAATGTTTGAAATGTCTACGGCAGAAAGGAAGGCGAGTCATGAAAGCAGGCGTATTTTTTTCAATTTACCTTGTTCTGCTTTGGGTAAGGCGTAGCTTATTTTAGTGGCGCCGGTGCTGTCGGTGTTAGAGGATGGCCACAACTGTATAGCTGTATGCTATGACTTCGTTTTTTAAATGAGGTATTATATGAGTCAGCCTGTCGGTGTCCTGTCCGCTAAGCCGCCGTATATGATGACCGTAACTATAGATGACTGCAGCTAATCTTGTATGGATTTGCAAACCGTTTTTAACAGACAGCTTTACCGCAAGTGCATGCGTGCAGCAGTACTTAACACTTTGCTTATATGATCCATGCAACAGCAGTATTTGATATATACCTGTTTCTACATATTTGTTTAGGTTTGTATATACCTGAAACAACAGGGTTTAGATATATGTATACAACAGGAGAACGGACTGAAGGTCGTGGTCTGCAATTTTGGAAATTAAGCTCGTAGTTTCGATTTTTCCGCGACGTATGCTTTTATGAAACAATATTTTTAAGACTTGCAGATATTGAAGATTGTCATTTAAAGGGAGAACTATATATATATATATATATATATATATATATATATATATATATATATATATATATCATTTAATACACTCGCGGCACCTGGACCGAAAACCTACAAACTTACTCAACGAGTCGGCGAGGCGCTCAAGGATTCGACAGAAGACACCAGGGCTTTCGAGTACTTACAGCAGAGACTATCGCTGGACATCCAGCATTCGGGGTAACTTCAGCAGCGATCGCACAACACGTCCTATTCTGCAACAACCCCTAATCACATACTATACGCACTACAATGAGTTCAAGCTTACGTAGCTAAGTGTGAACTAAATGGTACGCCCACAAAGTGGCTGGACACTTATGCCCGTTATGACACAGGTACACATAGCGATGGGTTGGTAAACGAATTGTACAGAGACTGGTTGAGACTAAGGTATGTGTTGATCACAGTAACATCAGCTTGTTAGTTTCGTATGGACGCTTGGTGAGGGCTGTTATGTGAGTCCAGTGGTCCATGCAACCGATCACTGTACGGCTACTGAGCGAATAGCGTACGACATGACAAAAAGGGAGAGAACGGGTTTGTACTAGAAAAATTATTTTTGTCAGGAATTATATAAAAAAAGTATTTCCTCTTTTTTCCGCTTACGTATGCTACCTTCGGTTATCCACGCCATAGGTAGCAAAAAAGTAAGTGGAAAATTAAAGTGTAAACAGAACTGGATGACGAACGAAGTCTGTTTGCCGTTGTCGAGAAGAAAATCAATGATGTAAGATTTTGAAACGAAATCGTACAAACACTTAACTTGAACAAGCCATCAAATACGTTCAGGCGTCGTCTAGGGATTGCCTGCCTTTTCTACATCATCACTTAGGTAGGGTAGCTTTACATAAGAGTTACTGCTAAGACAATAGCTTCGCGATCATAAAGGCATGTGACGTGTCACTCTATTGTGTGTTTACCAGACAGAAGCTGTATTTTTTAATTATCGCCTTTTCGAACAAAGATTGTTTTGTTGTCTGATCTGAAGGTTGCGTTGAATTGGCAGGTGAAACCCACAGAATCGTACAAGATTCCCACTCTATGAATTATAATAGACAGTGCTGGTAGTAGACTAAGTAGCCGGTTTCTCAAGGATTGGTATTTCTTCTATTTTCATGCAGGTACCAACACGAGCAGATCATTGCAACTTTTTATCGATCAGTACCCTGAAAGGCGTACATAGATCAGTTAACGTCTATGAGAGTTATTACCTACGACCTTAACTGTCAGTCTCACGCTTTCAGTCGCGTACAAACAACAAATATTTCTCCTGCTAACATTTCGGCAACTGTGTCGCACCACCCACCAAACGGAACGGAACGGCCGAGTGGCCGGTCGACTATTATCTGGCATACAAATTATATATAAATATAAAAAAATATATATATTATGATTGCGCCGAGCTGAGATACACGCAGTTAGACAAGGAGACGCTGGCAATTAAAGCCGGCGCTGACAGCTAGTTTCAACAAGACTTGGTTGGTCATCGGCTTACTTTGGTGACGAATTGCAAGCCAAAATACTGAGTATCTTTACTGCGTTGGCAACACGCGTTGCTCCCGCTAATAACAGCGCGCTCACAAAACTACGCTAAGTGAATTCCTGTCCGTCATGTATGTACGACATCGAATATCGACGTGTGAACAGAAACAGTAACGTAGACGAACTATCTATCTAGATAACCACGTCAATCAGAGGAGCTCGCGCTAGGCACGCTAGAGCCATTTGAGATACGATTGGCGTTTGTTGTCTTTGACGCAAGAGAGCAGCGGATAGCTCACCGATCAATTGTCACCTATCGAGCAGGTGATTCGCCGTTCTGACAAAGAGCTTGTTTTTAGTTCAAGTGTGATCTTGACAACAATGTGAAAGGATAAGTAGCTAGCTGAAGTTGCCGAGGTCACGGTCATTGATTGGCATCTGTATGGAGGGCATCGATCTTTGAATTTCAATACCAGAAGAACCACGTGTGGTCATTTTGCTATACTCTGCTTACTGAGGCAGACTTGTTGTTTTCAGCAGCAAAAGCGAGAGTGCGGCTGCGCCGTTGTACAACAACCAACGAGGGTGGACAACTGGATGTCGAGTCGAGAACTGTGTTAGGGAAACGACATCTATGTACTTGTTCGCGCCTCGAACAGTATGCTACGTACACGATAGCACGTACAGGTCAGACGAACGTCCGCCCGTACCGAAAGAGCTGGTGACGAATTAAAGCAACCTGCTTGGCTGGAAGAAAAACCAGGGCCTAGACGGTCTAATAGCCGGCGCCATAATAGCCAGCAAGGTATCAGATAGAAAACTGGTGGCTACCCAGAGCGAGTACCACGACACAACGTATTTAGGCTACTCACGAGTAGCCAAAACAACAGTCGGAGTCACAACCAACATCGAGAATAGATCAATCACCTAGAAGTAAGTTATTTCTAAGGAGACTGTCGATCATTCTACACTGTCGGCCGTCCCCTTCAAGTATAGATCTCGCCGTGTCGTCGTACAGTTTTAATGCATCAAGGGCCGGACACGTGGGCGGGTATAGGGTTTTCTCTATAGTCCTTATAACTAGCATGGCACTGATTCTCAGCGAATCATCTAGAAATTAGTCATCTTGAAATCTACCGAAAAAGCCCTAACTACGACTGCAAATACTAGAGGGCGTTTTCTTGTTAGCGAGAGGAAGGGGGGGAGGTCCTGTGTACTCTGCTTGGCGGCAGAGCTTGGGAAGTTAGCAAACTGCCGCTAGGCAGAGCAGTAGATCAGAGTCTGACACAGACGCTAGTTATGAGGAGCTAGACACTTCTGCGGTATCAGCGTACGATCATATCATACGAACGGAATCAAGGCCACAGACTACCGGCAATGCGCGGCCACACTAATTTTTTTCGCGTATTCAATGCAGGTAGATACAACGAACCGTAACACGGCATAGAATAAGGCCTACAGAAGAAAAACAACATTCTACGGCGCATCGTGTCACGATCGAATTCAAGTGCCATTAACATTATAAACCATATAAGTTATATATGTTGTTGAAAAATTTCCATCATTACATTTTTACGTTGTTCGGCGAATACGCAGGCAAGCGTAATTGGTGATAGGTGCGGCCGTAAAAAACGGCCGCACCTATTACCATCTCCGTCACGCGCGTTTTAGTTTGCCTGTTTATGTTGGAGCTCTGGCGGCTTCAGTTGTCCTCTTGAGATGCTGTTTATAATGATACACATACCACATACCGATGGTACCAGCACCGAGAACGGCTTTGCAAGTAAACGCGTTCTTGAGAGATGTGTCACGTGTGTCTGTAATATATAAATCCAATAAATAGGTTTTTTAGAGGACTAACTGGAAAATGCTGTTGCACAATCAGACACTACAGCAGGGGAGCTTCCTCCAGTGCCCGTGCTCCCGTCTGATGTGGGATCTGCTTGCGCAAAGCATTAAACAGGGGGGGGGGCGAGTCTACTGCTCCTGGCGGGTGTGTTCCCCGGGAGTCTCGGAAAGACGCGAGCAAACTAGGGGCGGCCTTTGTCTTCATCTGCAATGCATCCTTAAAAGTGTGTGGCACTTTGTTTCAGTAAGATGTTGATTTCTTCATTTCTTGATTTTCCGTAGTCATGTAGGTTGCTGTTCTTCGAGTTTTTTCATTGCTCTCTCCTTCCGTTGTAGGTCTTTTGGAGATCCAGCCATCGTCATCTTTTCTTTTGGTATACTCTACGTAGCTGAGCTCGTTTTCTACAAGATTGACTTTACCGTCGAAGTGTTTCTGTAGAGTTGTTTTGCTCTTCTTTGATTCACCGCGTTACCTCATTTTTTTCTTTCTTTACCAAGACACCGCTTTCTTCGTCATTCTGACCAGTTCCACACTCATAGGCATACACCAAATCGGTAATTCTCGCAATGTTTTGTTATAAAATTGGTATGATGAGCCATCTCTTTAGCAAGAGTAGCTGCTTCCCTTTGTTTTTTCTTTTAGTTTGGCCGATGATAGCTAGCACTTAGTTATTCTAAATTCAAAACCATGAAAAGATCTATGTAGAGACACAACATATTAACTAAATAATGGTACAATGGTTTTGCCCTTAATACAATGTGGATGGTGTATATCCAGAATTTTGACATATGGTTCTCTTGTCATAATCTTATAGCCGTCAACCGTCTAGGTTACTAAAGCGTTTTAAAACGTCTACAAGATAAATGACACCAACTTATCCTACAGCGATATTTCAAATTAGACAGAAATGATCTTTCTGCAAACTACTTTTGAATTAACGAAAATTTGTTCTGCTTCATTGAAATAGCTTAACTGGCTCTGCTTGTGATATATGCCAAGCTAAATTATCTTACTTATAAAATGTTGTTCCCATAAAAGGGAAGAATATATATATAGTAGTGGCGGTATATATATATATATATATATATATATATATATATATATATATTAAATAGTGGCGGCGGCTTAGGCGGCTAACGCACCGTTCGAAACGGGGGTTGCCATGGCAACCACGGTTAGCAAAACATCACTAGTTCGAGCCCCGGCCGTTGAATTTGTTGGACGTGGCTGTCATTGTTCTGCTGCTACATACCTCTGCTGGAGAAAGCCTATATAATTCCAGTTTGAGAACGCGATGACGATAGATGCATTTAGACGATATCGTGCCACAGGCAACTTAGCTCATTACGAGCGTCTAAACTGTGGTTGTCAGAGCGTTGAAAAAAATATATATATTATCGTTTTAATAAAGCACTGAATTTTTACAACACTGAATACTTACAACAATAACTTGTGTTATTGTTAATTGGTAACTGGGTAAACCAGTAGTAGTGCACGTTTGCCGACTTGTTTTGGTCTAGATAGCAGTGATACACTGTACACCCGATAGACGTTTATGAGTAGAGCTGGTTCGCTGCTATCATGCTGAAACATTTCGCCGCGTTCCTATCCCTGTCCGGCGTCTAGCCGTATTTCAGCCGCGCAAAGCACGTGGACATCTTCTGCCAAATCGACCAGGGCCAGAGACTGGGAGGCGCAGATTGCTTCTTTGCGTCCGGTCCGCCTGGCCGCCCCTGTGACTGTCGATCGGGCGTCCGTCGCTCTTGTCTCGGGCCCAAACTCCGGCGCGCGCACACGCTCGCAGGCACGAACGCTGGAGTTGAACATGCAAGGAGGAGTTTTGGCGAATCCAGGCCACCCTGCACCTCCGATGTGGTCGCTATTGCGGACGCGACACTACTCGATTATTCGGTGTCATCAGTATCCCATTATCTGACCGCCTACGCCTATCCCCCGATTCAAGCCCCCTTCCCCCCCCGCTCCCCCGCGCCACCTTCATTTCTGGGTGCCTGTCTCTTTGCCTGCCTGCCTTTATGTCTCGGCCTTCCGCCGTGCTCCGCGGAGAGGTTCGAGAGGTTTGCTGGGGTTCCGGGGTGTGTGGGCTTTCGAAGTGCTGACATGGGCATGATATGTGGTATGACGACACTGCCAACAGTCAACGCCAGCCGCCCCTAGTCGTTGCCCTACTCGGCGTCGTTGTCGCCGTTGTATGTTCGCTCACATACATGGCCTATTTATTGATTTGTTCGCCGAAATGGGCGACAGGGCCGATGTTATTGTCATTGTCGCCGCGGTCGGTCGTTCACGTTAGCGAATTGCGCTGCGACGAGATACAAATTGTCTAGCGAGTGTGCGCGCGTCGTGCATGACATACCGGTCAGTAAGACCTATACTTTTTTTTCTCGTTTCAATTTAGGCGGAAACTTCTCAGCGCAAACCTCCTGTGCCCCTTTTCGGTCTAGGGGGCATAATCGAGCCCAATTGTTTGAAGTGTTACCTCATAGGAGATTCTACTATGTGCCATCATTCCATATTTTGCCATCTTTGCTGATTATATATATATATATATATATAGACAGTTGATTTTCTTTAACTTTTAATGGGGTGTAAACTATTGTCCCCCAGAGAACGTGGCGACGAATTACATCAGCTCTAGGTACAGGCCCGGTGTCGACCACCTAAACAAGGCGCCAAGCACCGCCGTGGCGTTTTCACGTTGTATATTCAAGGACAGCCTTTGCCGGAACAATTCACCAGCGCTTAGGTCCCCCGTGGCCAATCTGAGAGACACTTGCATACCTTAGTAGTGTATATGTATGTATATATATATATATATATATATATATATATATATGTATATATATATATATATATATATATATATATATATATATATATATATATATATATATATATATATAGTGTTATTTATTTACTTTAATTGAGAAAAGCGCACGTTCAATTACAGCAACTGTTAGTGAGCTAATGTGTAACTGTTTTTAACAATAGTTTAGGTTGTTAACTCATTTAGTTTGTGCTATTTTTGTCGTCACGTTGTAGTCGATGTAAGCATATGTATGTATAACTCTATGCATAACTTCAAGCACACCCACTCTCACACCTACTCTAGCATTGCATCACGGTGTTGCTTCTGCAGCTGGCCGTGCAGTTGAGGAGTGCACTGTAGAAAAACTTGCCTAGCGAGTTCATCACCGTACGCAGAATTATTACTTGAATTCGCTACGGATGCTTAGAGTGAACATACAGGAAAAAAATCGCGGTTTCTTTACAGCTAGCCGGTAGCGAAAGATCTGTCTCTAGTACTCACCCTTCCGTCGATCGCCCCTTGCACGCGTTCACACAAATCTTTGCAAAACACGTCCGTTTTTATTGATGCAATCAAAGGTCGAAGAAAATGTATTTCGTAGCTAGCTCAGAGCGTTTACGCGTTTCTGTTGCCAGAGCGTGTTGCACTAACAATTTTGGCTCGATTGGGTAATGACGCAGATAGGTTACAGTGGTCGTGCATAAACCCGTCGCGTCCCGCACTAAACGTGAGTATATATATATATTCTTATTAGGATGTTTTACTCCATCAGCCCTTATTCCACCGGTACCTACTAAGCAATTTAGTATTGGTTTGTGTAGTATACTAGCTCCCCTTAGAGCTCTTTGATTCACATTGATGTGTTCTGTGTGTCTGAGGAAATAACTCAGTGATTATTATTATTATTATTATTATTATTATTATTATTATTATTATTATTATTATTATTATTATTATTATTATTATTATTATTATTATTATTATACCAACGTGAGCTTGTCCACTCAGCCACAGTGCGTTTAGACTGTTAGGTCTGCTGGGTAGAGCGAATTCGAATAGAACCATTCAACTGGGCTACGGCTGTCACGAGGCCAAGGAGTTACTTCCGCCTGCATGGCGTCAGTAGTAGTGTTTACACGGCGGCCCGCTGAAGGGTGATGATTTTGAAGGACGGCTCCTGGATTCTAATTAAGAGCTAACCGGGAAATCGAATTAAATTCGCTTATCTTATCAGCCAATCAGGGATGAAGTTACACTTGGTCGGCGGGTGATAATGATGATGATGATGCTGATGATTGGTTTCGTTGCCGTCCCCGCGACATTCAATTAAAACTGCTCTAAGGCTACGATTTCGAGCCTCACCTGCTCATACATCGATATACCCGTCACCCGTTCCCACACACGTGTACGCTCACATGGGCTCATCGACCGGCGATCGTTGTTCGGTGTGCCAGAATTCCACCGGACAGAAAACCGGCCGCTTTTGCCAGCTGACGTCCTACAGGGGCTCACCCCACACTGGAGCGGGCGACAAATCGAAATATACTTGATTTGCACGCCATTATCCCATAACTGTGTTTGCAGTCCGGCTACAGGTCCTTGGGCAGAAAGCGCCCAAAAACGATGAGGCGAACAACACGGGACACCCTGACCACCACTCAACCCTTTACACAACTAAATAGGTTACAACTAATATCGCATAGGCTTGACAAAAACTTGCGCGGTTTGCATTGCGAGGTAAATGCGAGGTCATTTGTCCGGGTCTAATAAGTTATTCGGATGGTGGAAATATCTATGAAGCGATTGAATAGTCGGAGGTCAGATGTTGCTGCTGCTCTATGATTGAGTTGTACAAAGTGCTAGAAATGTAGTTGTACTGTTGGGGGCGTGAAAGTTGGGCGAAAGACTTCTAGAGGGTAGGACACCGAAACCTCTATCTCGCTACAGATACGCAATTTCGACTGGGCCAAAGCGTAGATAGACGTAATGTTGAAGCGTAACTTCTGCTTAACGTAGCCACAATTAAATTCGAACATTGTGCTTGCGTTCATATATACGAACACAAAATGCTGGCGAAAATGATCTGCTTTGCTGTATTTTAACCGAAAAGAAAGGTTTTGCAAAGACTCCTTTAGCCGCGGAAATAATGGTCTATGAAATGAACGATTACTTTAACGTTTTGTTAACTTCATGTTCCCATTTGATGTAAGTCTTCCTTTAGGGCTGTGCAGGGGTTTTAACGGCGTCATTTTGTCTCAGGGGTCAAAGGTTTCTACGTGAGCAGAATAACTGATATTTAAAACGGCACGGCCAATAAGATGCTCAGTGAGGTTTTTGAGCAACTGTGATGCCGGCTCGATGAGCCCAAACACTGCATCAATATACATTTAAATGTTAACACGTCTCGCAGGTCACTCGTTGTTCCAGGAATTGACGACGCCCTTTCTGCTGACAAGCAAATCGACTCAGAGTTTTGTTTGATAATCTTAATTAAGCTGGTACCAGAGAAGAGCAGTATAGATCGTCGGGTTCATTCTCGGCTCGGGCCTGGTGGTGGCGTGAAGAGTGCATTCGCGTGCGCCTCGCGACCGAAGAAGGCACATAGGTGCACAAGCCCGATCCCCACTGTTGCATATTTGTTTTTATGGCGTCCGTTTTACGAAGTAATGCGAACGCAAACCCGTGGACATTAAATGTTGGCTGGGGGTCAGCCCGAAGAGTTTCTTGGGGTTCGATCTCGGAATCCTAAAGTAAATATGTATCCGTTAATCAAGCAACAATACAGCATAATACAGACATGTCTCGCTTGTCTTAGCTGAATTTCGCTTTGCGAAGCGCTCACATTTTTCATCTTTACGAAAACGCCAAACATCAGATGGAAGGCAGCTTTTTGTCGTTTTCCCCATAAAATGTTGCCCAGACCATAAATCGTCACCTTCATACGCATAATTTGAATGAAAACAGAAAACTACGTAATTGCTATCCTGTATATATAAGACATCGATCACCCCCCCTGCATGATGTTGAAGAAAAATCAGGGAAAGGCGAAAGGGCCTCTAGAAGTAGTGGATTCGATGCCTGTGCAAATCAAACAGGTAATCTTTTATATTTGCTTGATCTAACGTAGTCTTTAGCTTTTCATTGACCCCCTTTAAGTAGGCATCGTCAGCAGTATCATGTAACTGCTATATTGATATTATAATACGTGTGAAATTTTGCTTAACTGCGTATCGTTTCTCTGCGAAGCGAGTTTCAGCCAGGTCCATTAAATGAATTATATGCTGACGCTACAGTTTACTATAATTACTGAAAACGCCACGTTCACTGTTTCATATACACAAGTGGCATTTAATTGCCTATTGTCATGTAAATGTTACTAGAGCACAATTGATTATAAAGTTGTCAATTGTACTGGCAAATGCCCTGAATCGTATCACAAAGCACGCTATTATCACATACACGAGTAGGACCGATACATATATTCATGATGGTGATAATCATAATAATAATCCTAAAAGATATCGGAAAACGTATATAAGACGTTACGGGTGATCGATGCGAGGCCATGTTTTTGAGGCAGATGATGTCTGTATAATAATAATACTAATAATAATAATAGAATGCAAACCTTAATTACGACGCTAATCCGTTCCCTGCCTCGGGTGCATAGGAACGTTAAACTAGTCTAAGTGGTACCTAGAGGAGTTAAAGAGATAAGCTGCATACGGTGACGCACTTGCTAAGTTTAACACAATGAAAAACAATGCGTCATGGAAAAAGTTACTGATAATTCCAAAGCTTGTGCTACGCATTTCAGCACGGAGGCTTAATAATCGGTCAATATACCAAATCATCAGAGTTAACAGCGCAAACTGGCTAAAAATTATGTGCGTTCCGCCGCACGGACCCCAGGCACCGAAAAAACAGGAGGACATACTGTTCATGATGAGTTGGTTGTTGACGCCGGCCGATCTTCCGCCGTAGCATCTGGACCTGGATTAGACGAGCTGCGTCCCCAACACCTCTGGAACATGCTTGGCAGGTTATTACCCTCATCTGGAAGACTTCTGGAAGAAGTTTGCTTTCTGGTGGCTTCGACACTAAACGGCAACCTGCCTTCATTATGTCTGACGACCTTTTGATCTTAATGCTCTAAAAATAAGAGCGGTTTAATCAGCCTCATAGCATGTTATCCATCCGAAGGCTTGTAGCAAAGGTGGCTATCGCCGTCAGTAAGAGATTCATAATGAAAACTTTAGGACCGAAGCAAGTAGGGGTTTCTATAAAGGAAGGCACGGAGGCAGCCGTTTACGCTATACGAGCATATATCGAAACAGACGGTCCTGTGCGGATTCTAGTCAACCTGGACATTACCAATGCGTTTAACACGATACGACGTCGCGTAATATTAGAAGAAGTAACACTACACGTATTGGAACTCCTGCCGCTGGTATAACTGAGCTACAGGGGTCCGTCACTTATATCCTGGTGTGACAAACAACCACCCGAATCGATGAATGGAGTGGAACAAGAAAAGTCCGGGCCGCGCCCTGTTCAGCCTGGGGATTACCAGTTTGGTGGCACAAATGAGAAGCCCGCTGAACATCTGGTATCTGGACGATGGTTTCTTAGGAGAACCGGCAGAAGTGGTGGCCGCTGACATACTTAAGGCAATGGAGTTTTTGAATGAAGGAGGCACAGTTCTCAATTAATCCAAATGCGACGTTATAACGGTTGGAGAGAGCACCAAGGAACGACATGAATTACACAGAATCACTGCTGCCGTTTTACCGGGATGCAGGCGAGTTAATCCGACCGAGTTAGAGGCTCTTGAGGCTCCACTTAGTCCACAATGTATTTTCAAGACCTTAAGAGATGAACGCCGCGCGTTGCTACAGACACGACCTGCGCTGGGTATGCACTCACAAGCAGCACTATGTCTTTGAAGATCTATTTTAGGCTACCCAAAGTTGAACTACACATTGCGCACCTCACCAACAAGGCAATGTCCCGACGCCCTGCAAGCGTATGACGACTCTACTAGGGACCCACTGAGTGAAGTCCTTAACATTGACTTCACGGACAGTACGTGGCGAAGAGCAAGCCTCCCTATAAAATAATGTGGAAAACCAGTGGAGAAGGATAGCCTTTACCCGTTGAGCAGCATCAAGGGCCAAGGTCGGGCTCCTAGGCACACCGAAATAAACGCAGTAATTCAAAAAGCTCTACGAAGGGCGGGAATACCCAGCATGCTGGAACTCATACTGGGACTTAATGACGATAAAAAGGCTGACGGTGTCATTATCTCGCCGTGGAAAAAAGGCAGATGCCTGATTTTGGATGCGACAGTCTGCTGCACAATTGTTTGCCGAACGCGCAAAAAAGGAAAGTAACGTTAATACATTAGAGTACACGAGAGATATCATTTCGTGCCGATTGGGTCCGGGCAGCCAATGAACAAGAACATTAATAAAAAACTAAAGTGATCGAATACAAGCAAACACCGGACATACACGCGAAGGCGAGTTTCTGAGGCAACTAGGGAAATACCGCGTCGATATTAGATGCGCTGAGCTAGAGGGAAACCATGAAATAACGAGAATACACAATCACACCTCACAATTGTATTGCTCTAGTCAATACGAATTATAACAATAATAATAATAATAATAATAATAATAATAACAATAATAACAACACCGCCACCCATCATCTTATGTAAAATGGACCCGATGGATCATTATGCGTGGTGTGCGGCCCATGTCGATGCGATAGATGGCCACATTAGGTTCAAGTTATTTAGCGCTTAAGCATTACACTGCAGTTGCCTTCGTCGCATTTTGCTGTTGCATATTGAAGCAATGCTGAAACTAAGTAGAAATTTCTCTGCAGGTCAATGACACACACACACCTACTTACACACACACACACACGCAGACCGAAGAGCAGAGTAGTGGCTAGATGTTTGAAAGTTCAAAGAGCATAGAGGTGACAAGAACAAGGCAAAGAAAAGAATCTGCCGCCAATGAGTTCACAGTTGCAGCGGCACTACCACCACAACAGCAACAGCAACAACAACAACAATAACCACAACAACAACAACATCAACAACAACAATAACCACAACAACAACAACAACAACAACCACCCCGACCACCACCACCACCACTAGAACCCAAAACGGCAGTGAAGAGGTTTTAGAAGTCAAAAGAACGAAACGCCCAATCGAAAAAACAAATGAGAAATGAAGCGAAGAGAGGAGAACAGCTTTATCCATCGTTGGCGGTTGGAAAGCGAAGAGTAAGGAGAACGCCCGAACACGAGGCAAAGGAGCGGCAGGCAGCGCGGCGATGACGACGACGACGACGACGACGGAAACACTGCCACTAACTGCGAGACAGCACTGTTGTCGCTATTTGCTACGACCATCAGCCTCTGCAATGGTGCTGCTGCTGCTGGTGGTTCTGCATCTGCGGCTGCTGCATCGCCGGCCTCTGCTACTATTCCAGGCAGGCCAGCACCGTGTGACAGCTAGAAAAGGTATTGTTCCCCAGGGAAACGTCGTCGCCGTCGTCGCCGCTCCGTCGCCGTCCCGTCGCCTTCACCAAGTTTTCCCCGTAAAGTCCCATCCCCACTCTCGTTGTTCTCGGGTTGTAGCTGGCTGGCTGGCTGGCAGAGAGGAGAGAGAGGCACGCGAAGCGCAAGAATCTTCTAGCATCATCACCAGCAGGGCTGGCGTGCGCTAGTAGCGCTGTTTGTTGCCGAAGCAGTCGAAGCAATTGCTGGCAATGAAGCTTCCGTCCTCCTTTGGTGGAGGTGGCGGTGGTCGAGGAGAGAGAGGGGGGACCAACCATGACGACAGTGGTGGGCGATGATGATGACGACGACGACGACGACGCCCACGGCAGACGGGAGCTGCGGCGGAGGTGGTAGCGGGGGTGGCTGCCGGGGGTGGCCGCCGGGGTGGTGGCGGAGGTCTGGTTCACACTGCGAGGGCTGCTCGTTGGTTGGCGGTGGGTGGCCACAACAAGCGCCCCCCGAGCCCGCGATATAGGGTAAACCGCACAGCCCCACCAAGACAAACGGCCGCAACGACTCTTGATCGCGGCAGCGACGGCAGCGGCAAAGAAGCAGGAACCGCCGTTATCATCATCTGCATCACCACCATCATCGTCGTCATCATCGTTCTTCCTGTCGTCGTCGTCGTCGTCGCCGCTGCCGCTGCCGCTGCGCGGGCTCTTTCAGAACGTCCAGTGCGCAAAGTCGCAATGGACTTCACTTCGCCTCGCCGTCTGGGCCTGAGTCGAAGGGCCTATCCGCCGGTCTGCATTCGTCAACACGTCTTCCTTGTGGGGGGACACCAACCGTCCTTTGGTATCGTGCCTGCCCACGCAAGGCCTGGCTGCAAATCGCTACGATTTGTCGATTAATGCAGGTGGTGTTGATGGCAGATAAACAAAAACCTATTGCCATTATTTTCGCCGCGTTTTTGATATATGTGCGAAATGTGTACGCACATGAAATTCGAATCTGGGTTATTATGGTCATCAATCTCATGTTTATGCTAAATGTGCGCTGGTATCGACGATAATCATAGAAACAAGTCTGATAGTGGTAGTAGTAGCTAGCTGCATTAGTCGCGGAGAAGATCATAAGATACTTAGACAGTGGCTGTCCCCTCTTGCTGGTGTTATCAGTAATCGCATTTAGATATTTAATAGACTAGAAATTAAAGCGTTTTATATATATGCAAAATGTCAGCAGACCGGAAAAACCACGTGCGTACAACGTGAACGGCAGTCGGATTCAAACTGTAGCTTCGACTTCAGAGATTCAAATTTCTTCTTTGGCGAATATTCGCCAGCATCAAACTCGGCAACAGACGTGGTGGTACTTGGCAAGACAACGGAACCCGGCGAAACAGAAGGAAAAAGCCGAAACAGTTTAAACACGAAGCAAAAACGAGGCAATTCTGCATGAATTGCCGCTCCTTGAACGGAATTATTAAGAGGTCGGCCGTCTTGTATTGCCTGGACATGTGCCCGTACAGCTACACGGAACCGAGCAGAAGAGCACTTATGTGTAATGCGCTGAACCCGCAAGAGACGAGCAGTCCGAATATTGCGTTTTGACAAGCAATATTCGGACATACATCGCGACGTTATGCTAATCTATGGTAATTAATGGTGGCGGCGAGAAAATGCTACAATCTCATTCTGCCACGGGAATTAGCGGCGAGTTAGTCGGCATGCTAAGCATAGCTTAGGAAAATACATTTTATTGCAGCCATAGCGTATCGACTCCTCTATTGCGCATACCAGCAAGCATAATATGACTACCTTGTTTTTATAACTGTAATCTAACTACTCGTGTTTTTATAACTATTCTTGTAACATTGCGCTGTGAGCAAGGTAAGACGCGGGGCCATTGTGTGAGATTCAATAGCATTTTGAACAACTTTGCTTGCGTCCACAGGGAGTGGCTATGCCATCAAGTTTTGTTTTGCCGTCACTAAGTCTCAGGTGGGGCGCCAAGATACCAAGCGCAGAGTTTTAAGGAACCCTTTGACTACAAAAACTTTACCGCGTCTAAGGCACCAATTCTAACTCATACAGCAGCGTATAATGTGAAAGCCGTCTTTGACTACTCTGCAAGGATATGTTTTGCGGACATCGCTATCTTCTCTGCACCTCTACCTGCAAAAGATAGAGGCACAGGTTGATTATTATTATTATTATTATTATTATTATTATTATTATTATTATCAAACGTCGCTCTACTGAGAGTTACCAAGTCTTTCGATGTGAGTGCAGATAGTGCCAGCCCTTTTAAGAGCTCTCTAGATCACACAAAGTACTACTTGTCTGGGGAGCCTCCAGAGACGTTTGAGATAATTCAGTAGGTGAATGTTATTGGAATATTTCAACATAGTTGGCATACAAAGGGCTCACAGTTTGGAGCGTATATTAGACGCAAAGGCTGATAATACTATGTCTAGGTGGGTTAGCGCTTTTAGTTGAAACAGCTATTCTTGTAGAGGCGTGCGTTAAGGCGCGCACATTTACACATCTGGTTGCGGCTAAATTGCAAAACGACAGTTTGGCTTTACCCGTTTACCGTTTAAAGACACCCGGTGAACTCTCCCATAGCAACGCTTGTTTCTTAAACGAGCCAGGCTACTCGGGTTTTCCTCGGAGTATCTTTCTTCCCTGTCTCTGTGTCTCTCCTCTCTCTCTCTCTCTCTCTCTCTCTCTCTTTCTCTGTGTGTGTCTCTCCTCTCTCTCATGCCACCCTTTTCTATGAGAGACACGAAGAGCGCGGACACAAACGGACACAAGTGCTCGGGTTTAACCAATAGTCTCTAAGGCCGCTGACTATTAGCGGCTTAAAGAAAATTGGATCACACAGGGATCCAACCGCGGACGCCCGGTGGATGACAACATTAGCTTACACTTATGCCACTTGCTTCCCACTCGTCAAAGCATTATTTAAACGCGTATTTTGGAATCGAGTTAAGTAGCTCTTGCGAGTTTTTTTTCTTTTTACTTTTTTTTGCCTCAAAACATTGTCCTTTTAATTTTTTTATCTGTGGGGATAGAAACAAGTTGCACGGAGCAGGTCTTACGAATAGAGAGGTTGCGGAAATATAGAAATAAAAATGTTTAGAGAATAATTTGAAATCAGTAACAATGTGATTTCACCAGCCACACGCAGCTCCAGTGCGTTGTCGTAATGCGTGATCTTAAAGTTATTTCTTCAGAGTTTAGGCAGGATCGGATGTTCACAAAATTTTTACAATTTTGCGGGAGTATTGCTTGTTGACCATAGAATCAGGTGGCAAACATTCATGGAAAACGATTTCCTTGTAGCAGAAGAAAGAGTCAAGGGAACCTGGTGTTGGATCTGCTCCGTCTGAACTTAGTTGCCTTGGAAGCACCACTTAGTGATTGGGTTTTGGTATCGGTGTTGCTACAACGAATCCATCAGAGATCTCCAGATCGGTTATCTTGCTGATAGTTTTTCGACGATTGTTGAGTACCCTATCACAAACTGTTCAACGTTTTCTTCTGTTATTACCATCGAAGGCCTTCCCTAATGGGGGTCATCTTCGGTCTCTTTACGTCCGTCGTGAAGTCCATGGTGCCACGTATACACAGTATTTCGGAACATTAATGAATTACTAAAAGCAAAACTTGATACAGATTCGTTGCTCCTCCATTTTTTGGCTTCTTATAGATTGCCGCGCTTTGTATTCGCTTTCCAAAACTAATGTTAAACAATAGAGGTCGCCGATTGGCGTGCATTTTCAACCTGCGTGCAGCCGATAAATGGCGCTTCTGAGCAAATTAAACCGGAAGACCTTAATTGTTCCGCTCTCGTAAATATATATAAGAGAAAGACAAATAATAATAAGCAATTTTACATAACCAGCGTTTTGGAGTATTATAAATAAATGCACTTCAAATTTAACTGTGACGCGGTCAATGATTTTCCGGTTCTACAAATCCGTTATTTTTGATGAGCATCGAAGTCTTGGATCAGTTTGCCAGCACAAATTTGGCTGCCCTTTATTGCGAGCTATTTCTTTTACTAAGAGAAAAACGATGGTTCTTGTTATCACTAGAAGCGCCCTATTATCAACAAGACAAAGGCTCTACAGCTAGAAGTCGTTTAGGTTTCCAATTAGAGAGGATTTTGCCAGAAAGAGATAAAGAGAGAAATTCGCACAAATAGTGGGCCGTTCAAGTAAGTTGCTCCGCTTCCTTATTTGGAACTCATTAAAGTGAACATCATGTAAGCATGTTTATATATATATATATATATATATATATATATATAGTTTGCAGAGCGTATGCAATCTTTTCACCCTAATTGATACTTTTCCAGGCGTGTCTGGCCCTCTTAACTCTGTCTAGTCACAGTCTCACTTACATTACGTTAGCCAGGAAACGTTGTGGGCGTGCTTAATGAAGTGTCCATGGCTGGATGCGGCGAGTTGCTGACCCACTGTGGGACAGGCCTTGATTATTATCTTCTTAAACTGCTCAAGTAATCCCTGACATTCAAAGCCTGGGTTGTGTACGTCTTTGTTTTGCCCTTAGCGATGACCTTTTTTTGCCAAAACGAGTATTTTTGGGAGATAACTACTGCAAACTAGTTTATTTATAAGACCTGGATATATATATATATATATATATATATATATATATATGTGTGTAAATCCAGGTATTTTCTCTCTTTTAAAGTACTATACTAAATTACGAATTAACTTAGCTGCTTTGCAGTAGTTATCTCCAAAAAATACTAGTTCTGTCAAAAAACGGTCATCGCTAAGGGCAAAACGAAGGCGTACATAACCCAGGCTTTGAATGTCAGACATTACTTGAGCAGTTTAAGAAGATAATAATCAACGCCTGTCCCACAGTGGGTATATACTAAAAGAGAGAACTACTTACACTCCGGCCGCCCGCGATTTAATACGCGCGAGCCTCTGACGGGAGTGCCCGCCAGCCCGAATAGACAGGCCAGCAGCTCCCCCACCCTCCCCCCTATCGAGGTTCGGAATGGGGGTACCACACTACTCCACCGTACCGATTAGACGCATTCACCTCGCGATTCCGCGTTACACACCAGAATATTCCACCGTCCCCCTTTTACAGGGGAGTTAGACCCACTCCAGCGCAGGGGTTCCCCGTGATTACGGGGCCAGAAGGTCCTCCTTTCATGTGGCCACTTCTCACTCACAGAATAACAAAAACTGAAACGACTAAGGTCGCGCGGGCCAAGTTTTGCTCTAATCGGTGACGGCGTTTATTGTTTGAGTTTGGTTCGAAGAAATGAAGCAATCTTTTGGAAGCCGAAATGGAGGGGCAATAAATCTGCATTAAGTTCTGTGTTTTTTGTAAGCGGTGGAAATGTTACGAGCTGCTTATAGTGACCAAGCAGTATTCCGAAACACCCTGTGTACACAGTATCGTCGATTTGGCGACGGACGTGAAGAGGCCTAAGATGACCCAATCTGGGAAAGCCTTTGATGTCAATAAGAGAAGAAAACACTAGTAAAGCTCGTGGTATCGTAGTCAACGACGGCCGAACCATTGTACGATCAGGGAAATAGCTAAGAAATTAGAGATATAATATGCATCAGTTTCAGTAGTATTGGCCGATATTTTATGCGTCAATAGATTGGCAGCGACGTTATTTCTAAAAACCTTGAATTTCCTGCAAACTAACGCCCGTCGGGAAATGTCCGAATGGAAACTTTAGGCGTTTGCAGAAAACCCTGGATTGCTTCAGTCAGTGATTACAGGAGGCGAAGTTTGAAGTAAATGTTGCTTAAGCAAAGTTCTTAAAGGTCCCTGCTTATAAACATTACTCCGGTTGAGCTAATTTAGAGCATATTGAGTATATTTAGTAGCTTCTAATATTGACTATGAAGCTCACCTAAGCATGGGCCCACACGTCTGCGTGAGATAAAGGAGAAGATCTGTCTATCGGACTGTCTTAAGGATGAAAGGAGAAAGAGACATACAATGAAGGAGCGAATATACGTAACCTGGTAAAATGTTTCGGTGCTACTTTTTGGTTCGATGATTAAGCCTACATCTGCGACATATAAACTACGAAACATTAAGTGTTATCAAGCTTAATGGGAGATACAAATAATAAAATGTATCACCTAGTGGAAAATCGCAACAAGTAGTTAGCTCTAGGTACGTCTTCGTCCGTGTAATGTACCCGGATTATCCCCAATGGACGCCTTTTTGACATATCGGGTAGGTGGACTTATACTCCTTTGATGGCAATGCAATAAGAACAGAAACGGGCACATTATAACTATTGTTGCTTTTTCTTGCAAAGTGTTACTGTAGCAACAATGTCAGCACACAGACTGCAGACGCACAAAAATGATTCTACTAGGCCCGTGCCTCCAACTCTCGTGTTCGATATTGACATATTTATAATTATATGCCAACTTGAATAGCAAACTCATTTCAAAGTAAACAATAAACAAAATACGGTACTTAAGCCAGTGATCTCGGAGTCAGTGATTAGTACGGCGCCTATTTTCAGAAAGGGCCTTTACAGCGAAAATGAGGAGGGGTATCAGACCTAGAGGTGGATATGTAGTACGTGTAGAGTGCGTCCGGAGTCCCGATCAGACGTTATGCTTAGAGCTGCTTCCGACGAAAGTTACGATTTATTGGGCTCCTGACGTAATTTCCGCATATGATAGTGATTTCAGAAGACTTAAAAGACATGTGAAGGTGTTAATTGCTTAAACCATCCTTGAGTTATACGGTCTATCACTGCTGTATTGGCGTGACATTAAGTGAGCGGAACTCAGATACTGGCACTAAAATTAGCTGTTTTCAGGACAATCAAGCTTGAGTTGCACTTGCTTGACACTTGCAAGAGCAACAAGTGTTAAAACCTTAGTCCGATATTTTAGTTAAGTGAATATATAACCACGTATAGCCACAAAGGTAAAAAAATACTTTTTTTTCGACTTAAGAATCCAGTAATAATTTGTTCATTCTACCAAATTTCCGACATGTGCACTCAGTTGGTTACGCCAGTCCTTAATTACTTCACGCTTTTATTTTTGCGTAAAAATACGCGCTACTTTCTGCACTAGAGCCAGTCGGTAAATTGTAGGTCCATTAAAAGTGTGCTGCAGCGTAGAATAAAACATTCCGATACGTGCGACTGTATGCGAGTTAAAAAAATGGATATCTTCATTTAGCTAGCAAGATTAGTAAATATTCCTCTACTCGGCCCAGCAGTTTCGCATTAATAAATTAGCTAGATGTGGCCTTAGGTTTCGTACTCCCCACCTTAGGATGAGATAACTTAAAGGGTCGCAGGGAATGCAAACGAATGCAATGACTATCTAAAACTTTTAAAACATCCTATTTATCTTTCTTTTTCTAAATAAAGGAAACAACATACTTCTTTTATCAGCAAAAAAACATTAGAGGCTTCAGCCAGTGTCCATGCAGTGGATCGCACGGAAACGCGTGCCTATTCTCGCCCAAAACAGCCGGTCACAACTGAACGTTCGTATTTTGGTTTATTGGATAACGATTAAGTCTATGGACGAGAGGCAGGCCAACGAAAACGAAACAATACCTATATATCGGCTTTCTCCACGTGCACAGAGCAAAGCTTTCTCGTTCGTAAAACGTTGAAGATGGATCACCTCCTTGAGTTCAGCCTCAATGTTTAAAGATAGGACGGTTCTGTGCCGCCCCGTTCCTCATCACTAGCCTCTCTACCTACAGCACCTAGCACAGCCCAGGCGGCCTAAAAAGAGATAGGAAGGCGCCAACACAGAGAGGAATTCGCTGTGGCAGCACGTAACAGCCACGTCAGCCTGCCCAAGCAGCTGACGGATCTTCCCTTCTTCTCCCGCTGGCGCAACTACGGCATTCAAACCCAATTAGGTGTGTTCGCTGAAGGCCGGTTATATCTAGATTGTTGTTGTTATTGCTTCGTGAGCCCTTTTCGGGCAATCTCTCATATATATATATATTAATATATATATATATATATATATATATATATATATATATATATATATATATATATATATATATATGTTAGGTACAGTCTACACGAATACATCTTTATTTGTACTCGGTTGTAATAATATCGGTCAATATACAATATGTAGAGCAAAAATAAGTATGTACAAATGCATTGATAATAATAAAAATAATAATAATAATAATAATAATAATAATAATTATTATTATTATTATTATTAGTATTATTCGAAGTCTCTCAGTTGATCGAAGACCAGGTGATAACCGCACAGTCAAATAGACAGTACCTGAACAGAATGGAACGCCTGCGTTGTGGATGTGCAAGTCCAATGGGACCAATCGCTCTCCAGTGCGGGCAATGCCAACGAATGTTCCACCCGACGTGTAAAACAACGGATGAACAGCAACCGAAAGAACATTCTGGCGTCGTACGGAACTGCCGGATATGCACACAGTTGAGGCTAGCCTAGCCTAACGCTACTACTGTGTGTGCAAATATTGATGCCGAGCTCTCCAACACGATGTGCTGGCTTTTCAAGAGAGTGCGTACCCTGGAATGTGAGTTCGCGGCGTACAAAGCACAACACGCCAATAAGTCAGCATAGCCCAAACCTTGGAGACGTCAGACATGAACCTCGAGCGAGGCGATGACCAACCAGCACGAAGGCACCATCAGCAGAAACAAAAACTCTAGCGTCAGACAAAGTGCGCGTTAACTGTGTGAGATCACTCGATCAAATCAATTAAGAACAACATAATGAACCAGTTGCCAAGGAAAGCAGTCGTAATCACGCGTGCCGCCGAAAAAGCTGACATTGTCTCTGTTCTAAACGAGGCTGACAAAGTGTTACTTGACCGTGTGGCCCCCTCCAACGTTATTCTCAACTGTGGCTTTGACGACTATGTTGGGTTCAGAAAAGATGCATTTCTCAACGCGGTGGCAGCGTTTTTAACAAAAGTACATGAACAGAACAGCGAGTCGCGGCTAACCATCGTCACCGTTCTTTAGTTGAGCATTGACTGCAGAGGAGCAAACGAGACCCTAATTGCCCGCAAAGAGGATCTGAACATCGATATTATTCCAATGCAACATGTGCACTGTCATATGATTCACCGGAACGTATATTCGTACAAAGTAATACCAGGGGTCACTGACGCCGTTGACGCCTACAAGAATGAGCACACGTACCTACAAACAACGCCCGCAAAATAATCTAGATCGGACACAAGAACACGTGCAACCTCCCTTTGGAGAGACGTTGGGCCAACAGACTAACCGCGGCGGATCACAAACTACGCCAGTACATCCGGGCACCGCAGAAACCGAAACTATACGATATGGTAGCAGACCTATTGAACTTAGTATGTCGCCAACGGACACACTGAGAATAATTCAGTGGAAATGCAAACGTCCTGACCAGTCGTTAGGTCTTATGCCCACCTCAGCGCTGAACGGAATCGACGTTCTAGTGCTCACGGAGACATTGTGTCTGACGCCCCCCACAGTGCAAGGATATTACGCAGCGCACTGTCTCGCCTTTCGATCTGGTTCTTTGGGCCGTCCCAGTGCAGGTGTGTCGGCTTCCTACGATGTTTGGCTAGGAGACATGAAAGCACTCCTCTCAGAAGACAACTGCGTGGTTATGGAAGGTCGAAGACTGAATTTGATTGCCATGTATGTGAAGCAGCTAAGGACACGTTCACATTTATAAAAACAATTACAAAGTGTGCACAAAAGGTAGACTGAGCTCACCCCACAGTGACTGTGGGAGACTTGAACGCAAAACTCGACAGACCCATGGACGCGAGGACGGATGCACTCACTGAAACACTGTCGGATCTGGGCTTCTGGGTGGCGAACGACCCGAGTTTGTCAACATTTGGAGATGCAATTGGTAAATCAACTATAGGCTTATTTGCTACAAATATGTCAAAACTAAATGCGTGGTTGTGGGAATAGATCATCAGTTGAGAGAAGCGGGCCTGACGGCGCGTAAACCGTTGGTCTGGATGTCGCAGTCCCAGCCCGTCGCAAGCGACAGCACAAACGGAAACCTTTGTCGAGATCATTTAAAGCGGACCGCCTATAGGAAGCTATAGAAGTTCTCGCCGCCGAAAGAGCAGGACAAGATGTAAAAAGCTACAAAGAACTGGTCAACCGAGCAGTTAAAGCATGCGCAGATCATGTGAAACGGAGAGGAGAAAGGAGATGGTGGACTCCCGAATGTAACCAAGCAAAGGCCATTCACTACCAAGCAAAGGTGCTGGAATGCATGAGGCCGGAAATGAGACTCCTCTTCGCAGCGACGAGATCCATTTACCGACGAACTCTGCGAAATGCTAGAAGGCAACACGAGCAACAACTGGAGACCTAAATGCTTCAGAAGACCGAACAAAATCCATATTAGCTCCGTAGCACTTCGCAGGAGAGAACTGCATGCTCAATTGAAAGTGATCTACTCTATGACCACTTTAAATCGATGCTCAGCTCATATGACACTGTGCCAAGGACAGCGTCCACTCTCATATCTGTCTGGTCAGAAAAGGATCTGCAATGGAGAACTCAACTGGACGAATAATTCACCGTCCAAGAAGTTGCAGAGGCACTGCGTCAACTCCCGAGAACAAAGCACCCGGGCCAGATGGCATCTGTAATGAGCATTTGCAGAAGGCAGCCACAATAACAGCACACTGGATCGCGATTTTCAATAGATGCATTTACAACGATCGACTACTCGCAGCGTGGAGACAGTGCGTTATTTCAATGGCACTTATTTTAATGAGACAGGCACTTATTTCAATGGGCAAGACACCGCGCACCAAACCCTCTTCTTGGTAGGGCATCGCCAAGAAAACCTGCGCTTACACACTGCTTGCAAGCCTCCTAGCCGCTCGTCTAACGTCGTTCGTCGAATACAAAAAGACATTACCAGACGAACAACATGGCTTTCGTGCGCAGAGGTCAACACCAACTGCATGTGCAATTCTCCTTGCAGATATCGAGCAAACTCTGGCACGAAAAATGCAGTTTTTAAACAGCGTATTTGTGGATTTCCAAGCCGCGTTTGATTTAGACTCAAGAATTCGAGTCCTGCTTTAACTAGCCGATATCGGGGTCCCAATACTACAGTCCAATCAGATCATCTTGGACGAGAGTATAGCGGAGCACCCAAGCATTGAACAAACGACAGGTTTTGCCCAGGGCGATAATCTCAGCCCGTTGCTTTTTCTCTACTTGTAGCCGAGTTGCCAACACGTATACAGACCCGGCACCCAGCTATATTAACAAGATAAATAAATAAAATATGTATGCCGACGATCTGTTACTCTACAGTAGCAGCAGATACCATCTGCAACAGGCGCTTGCTATTTTATCCGCGTATGTAAACGTAAAAGGCCCAGGACCTGAACTATGTAAATAGTTTACATATCTCGGTATCACAGTGACCCCCACAACTAAGACCTTGGCTGCACACAATGAGAAAAGGTCTCGAAACGCCTTGATTGCGGCGACAACCTTTTAGAAGCCCCAGATGCTCTCGATTAAGGCAGCGCAAGCTCTCTTTGCTATAAAAATAGCGCCAATTGCATCATACAGAGTATAGCTTTTGTGGGCAAAGCTAAGCTTAGTTCAACTTGGTGCACTCGATCGAGTAAAACCAGCTTTTTTAAAACGCGTACTAGGTTTACATACGTCAGCATACAACCGCCTTACGTATTTGCTGTGCGATGCTCCACTATTCGTGGAACGGATAAGAAAACAGTTTGTTCTCCCAGACACCCCCGCATACAGCGAGTTTGTATGACGATAGACGAGAGATGGCAGAGATCGACCCACATTTGTATATGACATATGCAATGGTTACGTCAGAATAGAAGGATACGGGCAGGACAAACAGGCACATAATCGCCCGTTTTGCTGAGCACGGTTTTCACCACCTCCTATGCCAGAAAGACCCTTGCTATGAGCCCTATGACACATGTGTTTGTAAATATTGTTATGGTATATGTGTAAGACATTATGTCAGTAAGTGCAGTGCAGTCTCCTCGCTAACAAGGCTGGCACTGAGCGATTTGTAATAATTAATATCATTACGAGGCTGTATTGATATTGATAATACGATTGTATTTTTTACCCAATCTGGTGTGGAAATAAATATTATTAATATTATTACTCCCCGTCTGTCTGGGAGTCCTACCAGGGCTCTTAGTGTAGTTCAAAAGGGGCAGTCCGTCCTCATCTATTATTATTCTACACCTGCTTTTTTTAAATCTTGCTGCTTCTTTTTTGGGTCCTCTCAGAGCCCCTCAGAATAGGCTTCCGCTTTTTAATAATATTGCAATACACGAAAATCTATTTAGGAGTGGCCGGTCTTATGCTGAATTCAATGATTTCCCATTCGCATGGCAATGGCTCTACCCTTCAATTATAGTTCTCGGTATTAGTATATATGTTACAGTATACACATGTATGCTGCGGATAAACATCTCTCTTGCTCTCTAGCTCTCTGTCTCTCTTCATTCTGAGTGCAGTGGTCGTCGGACTGTCTCAACGATGGAGAAATTGGCGGAACTGAGCGGGTCGTCGTCGTCGAAGGCAACAGTTCAAACGTCCCCAATTACCGCCAGCCATCATCAGCGGTACTGCTCACACGACGACGCGGGGGGGGTTAGCACTGCGTCAGGCCCTCCCCCTTGGTTCGCCAGGCGAGCGCTCTCTCTAAATGGCTCGCCGGATCAGCACTAGGAGCGAGGCCGAACGGAGCTTTCCGGCGGTGCCTCATTATTCGACGACGGCAGCCCAGGGCACGACTGTGGCCGGCCACAGAGAGCGTACCCGTGGCGGCGAGTCATTCCAGTTTGAACAGGAAACTGTGGCAGCATAGTTTCTCATTTTCGTCACGTCCTCTTTGCTTTCGTGCGTTCTCGTTGCGTCGTACGGATCGGTTCTACACAGTCAACCAGTGTTGTTACGGGTGCTGCTGTTGCTGCCGCTGCTGCCTCAACCGCCGCCGTACCAGATGCCGAATAAGAAAGGATGTGTCTGAATCGAGCGAAAAGCCCGTTCGTCCGTCCGTCCGTCGAATCGTGGTTTCCGGGGCAAAAAGAGCACGACAGAGAAGCGCATGACAATGAAGAGGAGGAGAAGAACGGGACAGCTCTTGGAGGCCGCCGACTTCCGGTAAAAACTGCGCGTTTTGATATATTCTAACACGCAAGACACTTCCTGCCAAGAATAAAGTAAACAAGTACATGACGACATCACGATGTTTGTATCCATACCTTGTACAGGACTGATAGCGCGTGTATAAACGGAAGCGTCGAGCGCAAACGTTGCAGTAAATATACCGTCATCGTCACCCAGATTTTATCAGACTTGACCAGCAGCGGTAACAGCAACAGCAATAACAACAATAACAAAGACGGTACGCGGTTAACCATCTCATGGTGACAGTGTACAACAAGAAGATGTTCCCCGTACGATTTACGCTTTTGGTGGATGAAATTCAAAATCTCGAACCTTCAGCTAGTACCGATTCGCTGTGTGTAAATTCACGGTCGAGTAAGCATCTGCATTCAGGTAAATCCATTAAAACCTACGTCGCCAAAGTCTTCCGTTGACTTTTAAAGGCCACTACAGAACAGAGTATTCAGCGCAATGCAGAAAAAAAGCCAAAATGAGGAGGGCGTTAGGCAGTTGCAAATAGTGCTTTGCAAGCCATGGGTTTTGCAGGTTCTGTTGCCGAAGAGACCGGCATCTTTCAGTTTACCGACCTAGATGATTCCTAGGCCTGTTTGCAATAAACATGACTCTGCCAGATCAGGAACCTAAAAAAAGCTGCAGCAATAGCTTCTTTGGTACAAAAAAGATGCGTGCAATTGTCGCGGGATTTGCCAGGTAGTGATAGGCCACCCACAGTGTACCTGGTATACGAGTGGCGACCGTCGCATGTGAGAGCAGATTAAAGCAGAATTGTTAAAGACGTACAAATCTCCGACCTTGCGTCTGGCTTGTTTGATTTTAGCTTCCTAGTCCGGAAAAAACATCCGCAGGGTACTGTACGCGGCATCTTTAGCCTAAGCCGATTTGCTTCAGTAGCTAGCCGACAACCTGACATGAGATAGACGAAGCGACCTCTTGCATCGACAAACAGAGCATTCGCTTCTTCATGTATAATACAAACACTTGTTTTAAACTGGTTGAAATGCGAATGCGTGAGGCATACATATACATCAACCCTGGAACAATCGTAAGCACCAAGATACAGGAAAGAGATAACAACTCACTGAAAGTTGGATTTTTGACTGAATTTCAATACGCTGAACAACTAACTTGCTTGAAAATCTCCAATATGCACTCTAACACGACTCCACGATAGAGATTTACATTTCAGGCACCCCCTTTTATAATTCGATAACAGAAAGCACAAAGAGAGTTTGCCAAAGTTTCCAAGTTTCCGCAGCCAGTGCTCATATCATACCTGATCGGGGCCTGAATTCCTTCTCTTCGAGAGTAATCGTGGGACCTGAAACCGCTTTAGTGTAAACGAATATAGAAGACCAATTAGGTCACGTTCTAGCTGTCCTTTACTGAGCAAGTGGTTCACCGTCCTACGAGGTCGCACGGTATAAGCTGAGTACCTCGTTCTGCTTTTTAAGCAGCTTTGTGTTCACAACAGAGTCTTTTATAGGCATTTCTACAGTGAAAATGATCTCGCTCGCGCCTAGCTTGCAGTAAACGTGGTGCTCTTAGTTTCGTTTGGTGCAAATAGCCTGACGCGCGATGTGGCTTGCCGAGTGCACCTGCTCTGCCATAACCCTTTTTCCACTTCCTCGCAGTTCTTATCGTCTTTTCCAACAGGGCACAGCTTGTTTTTCAGACTGTCTACCGCCGGATCTCATAGCAGACCTGCGCGACGGGTTGTGCCGTATCTCGCCAAATGCTGGGAACATCGACAACGACAACAACACTGGTTGGTGTTTTCGTGCCGTTTTTTTGAGAACATTGAAGCTATTTTAAACAACAAATTGCACGAGTGACACGGCTGCGAAACAGCAGGTTGGCGGCGCTGCTTCCAACAAAAACTCTAATATCTTGTATAGTCTTCACGCTCGTTGGCACAGCTCAGACCAATAATTTCTGTCACTTGAAGCAGCGCTTTACCGTCTTAGCAATCTCTGCGGAATCGAATGCGGGTCGGACGCAGAATAGCGTCACTATCCCCAGACGAAGAGCACCCTTGCAGTGTTAATTTTTTTTGACGCCAGAACTTTTACTGGATTGGTGGTAAGCGTTAATGTAGGTAGATATTTAACATACCCAAAATTCTTGTTGACCCCACCAAATTGTCGAACATTCCTTATTTCTCTACAGATCTGACTGTTCTGTTTGGAAACCGTCAAAAATACTTCCACGAAAAGATCTTTTCAAGCTATAGTGATGTGCACTGTAGACAAGTGTTTCGGGTTTAAAGATGCCTATTTTGCGCGTGCTATAAAGGATATTGAGAATCATTTTACAAGATGTGTCAAGCTTCGGACGTTCTTTAACGAATACGCAACAATATTTATTTTACTGACATTGAGTGCGCATTTAACATTGGCACTTATACAGTTGTCAGCAGCTCTTGGCATATTATTCGAGAGACCCAGTGCAGTGATATTTTCGCAAGG